>OZ002733.1:9655138-10197252 GCA_963924305.1 Polygonum maritimum | reverse complement strand
ATGACAAGTTGTGTTATATGGTTCTGGGTGATGACAAGTTCGTTTTTATGTGTTTTGGCGATGACAAGTCCGTTTTTAATGTGTTTTGGTGATGACAAGTTGTTTTACGGTTCTGTGGGTGATGACAGGTTTGTTTTAAGGTTTTTTGGATGATTTTATGGTTTTGGATATGTTTTTGGATTTTTTGGATGACAACTTTGTGTTTCGGATTTAAGTGATGACAAGTTTTGTTGCGGGTATAGGGGTTTTGAGTTTGTGGGTTTTTTGGATGACAAGTTCATTTTAGTGTTTTTGGGACGATTTTATGATTTAGGGTGATGACAAGTGATTTTTGATGAGTTTTGAGCAATTTAAGTTTGTTCTACGGATCTGACTGATGACAAGTGTGTTTTATGGTTCTGGGTGATGACAAGTCCGTTTTTATGGGTTTTGGCGATGACAAGTCCCTTTTTAATGTGTTTTGGTGATGACAAGTTGTTTTACGGATCTGGGGGTGATGACAGGTCTGTTTTAATGTTTTTGGATGATTTTATGGGTTTGGGTATGTTAGATTTGTATATATATTACTTATAATTATGGCCTATTAGCTCAAATGGTAGAGCAATGTGCTTGATGCACAATAATGTGGGTTCAAATCCCACATAGGTCAATTTCGTAACTGGTCATCACTGATGACAAGTTTTTTGTGTGAATGATGGTTTTTACCTCGACTTGTCATCAGATGACAAGTTGAGTACGTGAACGAAATGACAAGTTTTCTGTGCGTGGACTGATGACAAGGCGGTCAACGCCGGTCAACGCCGGTCAACGCCTGGTCAACGCCGGTCAACGTCGATAGTGGTAAGGGGTGCTGACGTCATCATATGCCATTGGTGACGTCATCTTGTAAATTTAAAAAAAAGGTAGGGGCAAAATTGGAAAAAAGCCTATGGGGGCTCATTTTTTTTTCCTTGTAGCCTATTTGCTTCATTTTTGGTTGCCCATAGCCTATATACCCATTTTCGTCTCATTCAGGGACACAATCAATTAAAATCATGAATATAGCATATTATTGCCATGAATACAATGTATACAATCATGTATAACGGTAATTAAATCAATGCATATACTTATTCGAATATGTACAGGATTTCGACAAGAATGGAAAATAATTTCATGTCCCTATAATTTCAGGATTTAGTATAAAAAATTTCTATAACAGAATAATTCCATCATTAACCAACTATTTTAGCAATAAATCACACAAAATATTTTTCTATTTGGTAGATTTACACATTTATTTTATCTTTTTATATTTTCCCCCCCTACAAAATTCATATTGTAAACATGTAACAACTCATAATCTCATCGTAGATTTATAATGATCTAATCCATATTGTAATCACTGTTTTATTAGAACTCACAAGTCACAACTATACATATATATATTATTTATAAAATATATAAAAAAGAATAATAAACCATTTAAAGAGTATGTAATGAAAACTTTGTGCATGTATACATGTATAATTATGTCCAAAAATTATCCGAAGATTTAAGATATGTAAACTAACATGATAAAATTAAGGATAAAGAGATATTATCCCCTTTATATACTGATTTGCATAATATTTTATAAATTTCAATTTAACAGGCAGTGTTGAACAAACTTACATATTCAACTGGTGACTCCTTGTAAATTTTGGGTGAAAATTTGTTCAATTACACAATTTCATAAAAAATCTATACTCCGTATTAGATAGTTAGTCAAACCTAGACCAACGGTCCAACACAACATAGAGAGCTTTATTTACGACAAAGCTTGTTTTATAAACAAATATTATCAGAAAGTGTTTCAGCTTCAGCTGTTAATTTGAATTGCATTTTTTATACCCTACGGAGTAATAATTTAGCATATCCCGAGACACAAGCCTACATAAGGGCTATAAAGGTAATTCCAAACCCAGCCCGCTTTACTTCACGTTCCCATCCCTTTCTCCCCCATGTTAAAGCCCACTCATATATATCCTGCCCAAATTATTTTAATCTATATTCCCCCAACTATTTTATGATAAGATGCCCGATGCCGCCGGCGGCGACGACCATCAGCGCCCCACTGCCGGAGCCAGAGAGACAGCAACTCCCCTTGCAACGCTGCTAACAGTGTTTGCCGATTCACTCAAGATCTTGCTCTTCAACCCCAGGCTCTACGCCTCCATCCTCCTCCTCTTCGCGCTCCCCCTCTCTCTCCTCCTCTCCACCCTCGCCGTCTCCTCCGCCACCCTCCGCCGCCGAGTCACGCACCTCGAGTCCCTCGCCGCCATCATCACCGTCCGAATCGAAGCCCTCAACATCCTCGAGGAGGCGCGCAAGGATGCCAAGGCCCTCTTCCGCCTACGCGCCGCCTACGCGCTCCCCTCGCTCCTCCTCTCCACGCTCGTCCTAATCTCCGCCGCCGCGCCTCTCCTCCACCGCCGCCGATCCGCCTTCTCCGACGTCCCCGCCGCCGTCAGGTCCGCCTGGTGGCGCGGCCTGCTGACCGGGGCCGTAGGCTACCTCTTCCTCGCCGGATCTGGACAGCTGATGCGCACGGCGGCGGTGGCCATGGAGGCTGTGGCCGGACCGACGGCGGCCGTGGTGGTCGCCCTGGTGGCCGGGGCTGCTGAGATCTACTTGACGGCGGTTATTGGGGTGGGGACGGTTGTGTCGGTGGTGGAGGAGAAGTTCGGGGTGGACGCCTTTAGGACCGGGTCGGGCTTGATGGCGGGGCGGAGGGCGGTCGGGTGGGCGGTGGCCGCTGCCGTGACGGCGGCCACGGGGGTTGTAGGATGGGAGATGGTCGGGAAGCAGCAGATCGACGTGTACGGTGGGGATTGGAAGGGGTTTGAATCAACGGCTGCGATGGAGTTTGGAAGGAAGGCTGGGCTTGTGCTCTCGTATGGGTTTGTCATCGTGTGGAGTAATGTGGTTGTAACGGTTTTCTATTGTGATTGTAAACGGAAAAAACTTGTGACGGATGCTGAAAGCATTCTGGTTGATAGTGCTACTCAACTTTGATCTCCATACACTATTTTTTGTGACTCTTTTTTGTCATGTGTGTTCACTTTCGAATTTTTGTTACAACAACTTTGGGTTTGGGGGGAAAACAGAGAGGAGGAATGCGAGCCATGAACTTGGTGATGTCGGTGTACGTAGAGGTGAAAGTCTATGGCAATATTCCAGCAGGTAAGCTAAAAACAGTCATCCATGTACATATATCTAAGTTGACATTTTAGGCCTTGTTTGACGCACCAAAAAATTTTGAGTAGTTTGGTTCAAACTGGGAATTGAATTTCAGTTGAATATCGAGGAGCGTTATATTTTGGACTGGGAAATAAGGACGAGATGTCGACGCATAAGGCAGTTGGGGCCCACATGTAAATTAATCTTTCTTTTTTTGAGCTCAAATACATTAATCTGTCCAGACCACGTGATTAGCTCGATGGATACATTGCTTTGACATTCACGCCTTTATACACTCCCAAGTCCCTCCCACTCCCACCTCAATACTGTTATTTAAGCAAAAACCTAAAGTATATGAAAAATTAGGGCCTTCTACCTCCACGCACCATTGCATTGTTCGCCTACTTGACTCAGCGGTTAGAGTATCGGAAGAAGCAGAAAAGAAATAAAAAGGGGGATGAATCGTATTCTAGGCCGGAGCAATGAACCTGTTTGACAAGTGAAGACCGACAGTCGACTTATGATTGACCATGAATCCTCAAAATAACTCTCCTCGCACCTCTCCGAGAGTCTTACAGATTCGGCCACAAAAAAAAATATAGGTAAAAGGTTGAATAATGAAGGTAAATAGATAATACTAGCATATGACTTTAAACTACATATTATATTAACATAATTGTATGTTGTAATTACTAATTAATGTCACACTTTATTCTTTAATATATAAAACTAATATAGTAAATTTTTAATGTTATTTTTTTCAATGTAGATGTCTTACATCTTTTCTCTTAAATAGAAAATTTGACATTATTTTTATCTCTAAAAATCTAAAATAAGAATTTAAAAATATTAAAACAAAAAAATATCATAAAAAATAAAACAAATTAATGGAAAATTTAAATGGACACTAAAATTTAAAAAAAAAAACATAAATAACACACCAAACAAAGGAAAACAAAAAACAAAATCAATAACTCAGTCGAGGGAGAGTCAAGGTTGTTTGCAAATCCCCATTAAAACATTTTAATTTCAACATTTCAGTTAGGAAATACGGATGAAGTGATATAGGATAGCAGATATCCATCAGGCTGTGTGTGTTTCTTCTCCCTCTCATCCTATCCACCACTTGGCTTCACCCAGAGACCATCGTCGAACAAGGACGGATTCTTGCGCATGTCGATAAGGGCGTCTTCTTCTTCCTTCTCATGCTCCTCCTCTGCAATCTCCTCCATCACCACCCACCAATTTTTCCACCCGACCTTTCGCTCTGCTCCTTTTCCCAGGTATTTCCGGATCCTCATTTCATCCCCTCGCCCTCTTTTCAAATTGGTTTCCCATATCTCCCGTCTGCATTCATTTCCGTAGTTTGTTGCTCAAAGTGTTAGCCCATTAGTGCGAAATCGGCCAGAGCTTGACATTTCCCCACCTCCCCAATTTTGGGGTTTTGAATTTCTAAAGGAAAGAAAGGCATCTCATTTATATTGTTGTGGTTGTGGTGCCTCTCCTATGAAAGCGTTGGAGTGATAATCTCCATTTTCTCACTGTCTCTCCTATTTCCTGTTCACCTGCTGATAAGATAAGGCGCCTTCACTAGTTGGTCCAATTTCTCCCTCACAAGGGTTGGTTCTTCATATTTCTCCTGAAGAGTCTGAAACAAGGCAAATCTTGTCATTTCCAATCGAACATATGAAGCAAATCTTCATCTTTAACTGTGCTTACAATTAGGTCCTCTCACAAATCTCACTCTCCTATGTGCTTCGAAGTGCAATGTCCTTCCCCCTTTGGACGTTGGGCTGTCCTAGAAACAGAAATAAACACAAGGCCGAGTAAATAGTAGAAGTTCATGTTCGGTGTAAGAATCCAACAAACTTGAAATCTAAGTACATCCACCTGTGTGTTTCCTCTTTCTTACCCTTCCCTTCTTCTTCTGTTCTCATTCTAATGCTTTGCAAGGAGTAGGTGAAACATTTGGCATATATCTGTAACACTGTTAACTGAACTACTTGGAGTCCATTTCTTGGAGTAGATGCCCACATAAGTCTGTTCCTATCCATTAAAGGTTATGTGAAAGGGAGTGCAAGCCAAATTTAGTGGATAGTATTTCTTGTTTTTGGTTTTGGACCTTTTGTATGATCACCTGTTTAGGAGTTTGGAAATTTTGACTGATTCAAAATCACACTGTTTCTTAGAGCCCTTGAAGTTTGTGCATGGAGTCATATGTCATGGAATTCACCTGTAAAGCTGCCAACCAAGTAGCTTCCTTCTTTTTTTTTTGATCAGAAAAGTAGCTTCCTTCTTGAACTTAACGTTTTATGGTTATATATATCATATTATAGGGGTGTGTTTGCCAATGGTAAAGAACTGAAGATTATTTTGTGTTTGAATGTTATATGCACTCATCTTGTGCTGTAATGGATTAGTTGAGAAGAACGAAGTAAAGGCTGAATGTAGGATTTAAGCTTTACCCGTTTGAATGAATATATCTACTAAATTTCTATCAAGCTGTATGTTAACTCCTCTTTCCCGGAGAAGGCAGTAGGTTCCTTAACTTGGATGTTGAAAGTCCTTGGATTTACAAATGTTAATGCTGTTGCTATTTTGCTGTGCTATTCTCATATTCACTTCCTAATGTGGTTTAATGCACCTCAACACAAGTGATTGTGTGCTCATTTGGTTTCTGGCTTTATTTGCAAACCGCCTCACAAGTGATACAACATTATCCAAAGTACTATTTAGTAGCACAGAACAAACATGTATCAAGGAAAAGAAGTTCAGGTCATTATTTGTTCATGCTATTGAGCCACATTCCTATCCTTCAGTCTGGATATTTGTTATTAGGTCATGATGCTATAGAGCATCTTAAATTTTTCTTAGCATACATCTTATTCAAGGATAGCTTGGACAATGTCACAATGTTGATCAATACTGGGTGTTTTCTTCTTTTGTCTTTGCAGATGGCATTCAAAAAGTGATCAGCTTCAAAGGCTAATTGCTCTCAAAACCAATGGCCATGCATATCGCATCCTACCTTACCCTAATGTATGACTGATGCAGTGATGACACATGTCTATTGACTATTTCATGGTTACTAAGAGTAAATGCTTAATGATGAAAAATATGCAAAGTGGTAAAAATGTTGAAGAATGTGATGCATAATGTGTTGCGAAAACATACTTTTCATGCTCCATCCACCACCCAAAACAAAAGAAAAGGGAAGGAAGAACAAAAAATGCAAAGAGATCTTGAACTTGCTCTTCTCACTGTATCATAGCATTTTATTTCCATGATTAGGTTTACTCAGCAAAGGAAGAGTCAAACAAAGAGGTGAGTATGGTTGATCCCGTTGAAGCGAAGAGGTTAGCTGCGAAAGATATGGAACAATTTCGAGCAAAAGAGCGATTCAAGGTTTGGAACCTTGTTTGCACACTTGGTTGCATTAGATGATAGTACTAATTTTCTCATCAAAAGCTTGTTTCTTCCTTGTACATGTGAAATGATCACAGGGTTTGAGG
The DNA here is from genome assembly GCA_963924305.1 of Polygonum maritimum. Lineage (NCBI taxonomy): Eukaryota > Viridiplantae > Streptophyta > Magnoliopsida > Caryophyllales > Polygonaceae > Polygonum > Polygonum maritimum. Next base: position 10,190,539 of record OZ002733.1, on the reverse strand, counting down.
TTAATGAAAGCTTATATAGGATAGAATGCATGCCCTATGAAGATCAAGATTTTCTTGTGTTGCTATATTTTGATTATCTAGACAGCACAATTTACTCTGAGAACACAGTTTCTTACTGATTAAAATGGCATTGTGATGTACAAGAACTAGTTTCGTTTTTAGATTGGGTCAAATGTTGATCATTTCAAAGTCTAGGATGATAGTATTATGCAATCCCTTGAGCGGGTAGAATGTATATTGCTTAAGCTTTTGGGTTAAACATTGCCACATGTTGAGTTCCTCTTTTATGTCATGAGATGAAGTCCTCATTATGAACAAGTAGTTTAGCATTGACAATTTATACTTTTGGGATAACCATTTGACAGTGAGTATTTTATGTGCATTTTATGCTTTCATTTGTGATCTCAACTTCTTCTAGCAGTCATAGCTTGAAACTGAAGTTCTTTAGTTTACAGAGAAGGCGGCAAATTGAAGCCATAAATGGAGCGTGGGCAATGATTGGTCTCACTACAGGCTTACTCATCGAGGGACAAACTGGAAAAAGTATTGTTGACCAGGTAAAAATTCACATTTATCTGGGACAGGTATTTGGTGAACCAAATTTTAATCACGTTTAGCCTGTCTTTATTTGCAGCTTCAAGGCTATATCCAAGCAATCGTCGACTTCTTCCCTTGGTAAAAAGCGACTCCACGCCCAATTTTCTATGTATATTCAGAGCATATCAAAATTCACGTGTGAAGAAAGGATAATCATTCATCCCAGCTAAACCTCATAAGTTTAGTCCTTACCATTTTATAATTTGTATACTGTAAACTATATATTTGAGAAAGGAGAATGTGTTCCCATTTCGAGCTTCATCTTGTATGTATACCAGACAATTATTGATTTTGCCCAATGCTCATGATTCATGATGACATTTTTCTGGGTGCCCAGAAAAGAGTTGTATGTACAACAGAACCAGCTGTTGAAGATTCCTCCTTTCTTCTCATTCTTACACGTTTTGAAAGTTAGGTTCATGCACTCTCCTGTTGAACTCCCAATTCTTGTGTATCTCGTACATTGTGATTTGATAATTCCACCAGAATTCAAAGGAAATCAAGATGATCACGTTGTTGGCTGTTTGCATGTGCAGTACTTTCTGCACTGCTCATAATTGATCTGTAATATGTACAGGCCAATTGAAGTGGGACAAGATACAAAGCACCACGCCATCTTGACCTTAATGGGTTTTCTGCTGCAAGTGCATAGTACTAAAATTCCTCTCTTTTTTCTTCCTACCCTTCTTTTCTCCAAGCCCAAGTCTAGTTGGATCTAATTCCAATTAGGTGGCTTAAAAAGAGAAGATGAACACGGCGAGATTATTGACCTGCCCTTTTCAGAAAAATCAGCCTACTTGGACTAACCAAATCTTTTAAGTATCCAACGCTTTTGTTGTATAGCGTTTAGAGATAGGGATCCCTTGTCATTTGTGGTTTATATTCGTCCAAATACTAATCAGATGCCAATCCAAATGCAAAGGCAGAGGCTGTTGCTGGTTGGGGACTTTGGAGTCATGAAAGCGACATGTGAAGCTTCTGCAAACCATGGCCCTCAAACATGCCACACTCAATGAACCACAATTTGAGCAGGATTTTGTGGTATCCGTCGCTACTTTTCACACAGGCACCAATCAATGCAAATCGCTTCTTTCCGTCATCAATTGTTCTTATCCTGTTTTTGTTGGATCTTTTTGCAAAGTCCATCATAATATCTCCCCAGGCTGCCTCATTTTGTCTTCAACTGATTTTCTTCCCCCTTTTTTTTTTAATAAAAAAATATGAGCCTTGTCTTTATCTCTAACAATCACTTCGTTAAAAAGAACCAGACCAAGTTCTGTAAAACCCCAGACAGAAGAGTTCAAGAAATTGGCAAAATAGCTGTTTATTTCACAAACTTGGAGAGCATGTTCTAACTTTACAACAAAAATCGAAGGAAAGGAACCAAAGGCAAATGGTAAACTAACTTCACATATGGCCTCTCTAAACAGCTATCCTATGTACTCTCTCAAGCTTAACAACCAAAGTACCAAACGGAAGAGAAATTAAAATTACTACTACTGGTTCTTCTTTTCTTTTCAACATTTCATCAGATTCTGCCACCCATTTAATCTTTTCCATAAAACAAAATGAGACAACCTATTGAGTCCATGGTTTTCCTGTACATGACCACCCGATCTCAGTTTAGTAATACCATCCAATGCAAACACGGATCAAGTAGGTTTCTGAAGTGCAGCTGATGCCTTGGACACTACTCCTTCGAGCAAATTCACCACCTGTGTTGTGTCGTCAAGATAATACTTGGCCATGCTCGGTTTCTGCCCCACCGTGCAAGCAAAGACTTCTGCTATGGCTGGCAACTTAGGGTTTGAGACCCACCGCGCAATGCTCTCGAACATGTCCTCATCAGACCGGTCATCCCCTATACACAGCAAGAAATCGGGCGACTTCCCCTTGTGCATCATGGTTTCCATAAGCTTTTCAACCAGAACACCTTTGTTCACTCCCTGTAAATGAGCCAGAGTAGTAATTCAAACACATATCAACAGAAATCAGGAAGGCTTGTTTGGTTTATAGCCGAATCAAACTACCACAAAAAACCGGGAACTCAAAACTGAATGAAACAGACTGGTGAGGAAGTCTTGATTTCAGTACCTGAGGCTTCACTTCAACAGTGTGACGGCTTCGTTTGACAACCACTGGCTCGTTAGCAAGCACATTCTCGAGATGATCAAGGAGTTCCTTCGACTGACACGTGGCGAAGTCAGGGTCGGCTGCCCCATGATGCCACACCAAGGCGCTCTCCTTCTCTTCTATGTAAGATCCGTCAGTAGTCTCCATGTAAAGCGTCATAATTGGCTTCACAATCTTCTTCCAGTCAAAATCCATGCCCCAAATGCTCGTCTCCCACTCTGATGCCTTACTCCACCTACAAGCAAAACATGAATACGCCACCGGGGGTAAAAAAGAATTTGACAGCAAGTATCAAATGGGGATTTTACCTAGTCAGGAAACCGTGCTCAGCTGAAAGACCGAGATTCTCACAGGCAGAAAACCAATTGCTCAGATGAGCTCTTTCCCTGCCACTCACAATAAAAACAACATTGTTTGGATCACTGCACAAACTACTCAGCACAGAAATCACCTCCTTGCTCGGCTCCTTGTCAATGGAGCTCTCTGGCTTAATAGTGCCATCACAGTCCAGCAAGAACAGCCTGTTCTTGGCCCTTCCATAAGCGGATACAATGTGATCCACTTTCAGCCTCCTAAATTGGGGGCCGAGGGCAATTACCCTGAACCCCCACCCGAAACCCATGCCAGAAAACCTCTTGACATTGTGATCAGCACAAGCTCTCTTGAGATCCTGATCAAAGCTCTTAGCCCAGTAAGCCACATCATGGGAGCTGATGTAGTTATAGTGCTTCTCATGCCTCAGCTCTTTCTCAGGCTGTGGGATTGAGATGGCATCACACATTGCCTCTGCCAAACACTCCACGTTCCAAGGATTAACCCTGATAGCCCCACTCAAAGAAGGCGAACACCCTATGAACTCAGACACAATAATCATACTAGTCTTGGGCTCACAAACGCCCAAGGCCTTTTCCAAGACAGGGGTACCTTGCCTACACACGGTGTACTCGTAGGGGACCAGGTTCATCCCGTCCCTCACCGCATTCACCATACAACAATCCGATATGGCATAGTAAGCCGCCTTATCAGAAGTGGAAACAGCTTGGTCAATGAACACAATGGGCTTATAACCCCCACCAGGCTCCCCATACCTGGCGTTGACCTGGTCCGCAATGGAATGCGTCTCCGACTGAACCTCCTGGACGTCCCTCCCTCGACTCCGAGGCGGGTTGGCAATCTGAACCAAGACGGCCTTTCCCCTGAGCTGGGGATTGAGCTCGAGTAGCCTCCCCATGGCCCAGAACTTGAAGCTGATCCCTTTCAAGACATCCATGTCGTCCACACCCACAAGGACCACCTTCCCTGAAAACTCCTCTTTCAGTTCCTTGACCTTGGCCGCGGTCTCGGGGAGAGAGAGGAGGGACTTAAGCTGACCCATGTGGATTCCGGCAGGCAAGATCTTGATGCTGACCGCCCTACCGTAGTAGTCGAGGCCAATGTAGCCCCGTCGGGAGCGGTACTCGAGGCCGAGCATCCGGCGGCAACAGGAGAGGAAGTGGCGGGCGTAGTCGAAGGTGTGGAAGCCGAGGAGATCGGCGTTGAGGAGGGACTTGAGGAGCTCGTCGCGGACGGGGATGGTGCGGTAGATCTCGGAGGAGGGGAAGGGGGAGTGGAGGAAGAAGCCGAGCTTCATGCGGTGGAAGCGGCGGCGGAGGATGGTGGGGAGGACCATGAGGTGGTAGTCGTGCATCCAGATGGAGTCCTCGTCGGGGTTGACCAGCTCCATGATCTTGTCGGCGAACACCATGTTGGCGGAGACGTAGGCCTGCCAGTCGGAGGGGCGGTACCCGACGCCGTTGCCGAAGGAGCCGTGGACGGGGGAGACGGGGAGCTTGTAGTGGAAGAGGGGCCAGAGGTAGTGCTTGCAGAACCCGTGGTAGAACCGGTTGTGGGCCTCCGGGGGGATGAAGACCGGCAGGCACCGGAAGCGCTCGGCCAGGAGGGCGGAGGTGGAGTCCTGCTCGGAGGGCTCGATCTCGGCCTTGAGGGTGCCCACGAACCACACCTCCACGGAGGGGGGGAAGCCGGCCTTCAGCTGGAGGACCAGGGCGTCCTCGTCCAGCTCGAAGCGCCAACCGACGTCCGTGTCGGGATCGCGGAGGCATTTGAGGGGGAGCTGGTGGGAGACCACGATCCGGCGGTCGGGGGGAGGCTGGTCGTCGTAGTCGGAGACGATTCCGGGGGGATCGGTGATGACGCGGGGGAGGCGGGGGAGAGCGCGTGGGGTCACGCTCCGGGGGGAAGGCGCCCCCGGGGAGTCGTCCAGGTTGAGCAGGTTTAGGTAGGATTGGGAGAGCATTCTGTGTGTTGGGTTGTGATGTGTGAAGATTGGCAGAGATTTGTTGGAGAAGGGGGGTGTGATTGAATAGTTGCTATCGGTGGGTGTTGCAGACCAGCAGAATTAGCTTCATGGGAAGAGGGGCTTCCTCTCTCTCTCTCTCTTACTCAATATCCAACGGACAACAACAAGGTAGAGACAGATAGAGGGGGAGGAAGAAGAAGAAGGAGGGTCTGAAAGAGAGAGAGAGAGTGTGTGTGTGTGTGTGTGTTGGGGGAAGGTGTTTGGATAAGAACAAAGTCGACCGACTTTGGTAACTCAGGAAGGAATACGCAACCCCCCTTCTTTCTCTCTCTCTTCATTTTTCTCGTTACTTACTCCGCGGATTGAATTGTATTGGATTGGATAATTGGATTAGATTGGGGATTGGATTTATCTTTTCTTTTTAGTTTTTTCCTTTCTTTTACGGAGTATTTAATTTTTCGATAAAAATGGAATTAAAATATTTTTTTTTTTTTGGTTGAAAAATGGAATTAAAATATTTCAAGTGTACATCTTTGTAATGGTGTTATGACTCACATGGTATGATATCGTATCTTTTGAGATTGCACTTAATTTTTGTACTATACGTCATACCCTCCCCATCTCCTTCCCGTATTTAAATCATTGTGATTTGGACGTACCCGAGCTGTGTAGAACTTGTAATAAACTCGCCCTTTTCATAAGAAGCTTTCAATTCCGCTCCTAAAATTGGATCAATGTTGCAACATGTGGTAGAATGCTTTTTAATACTCCCTCCGTCCCTATTTGTTTGTCCAGTATTCCATTTCGGGCGTCCTCTTTTGTTTGTCCCCTTTCCATTTATATCCACTCTTTTACCCTCATTATTTCACTCTTTTACCTACTTTATTTCTTTTCACCCCAATCAATCACATCTTTTACCCATACTATTCAACTCTCTCACCTATTTTATACTACTTTATACCAACTTTTCCCAATTACCAATACTATTTTATACCGTCCTTAAAACCCGTGTAAATTGTCCTTTTGGACAAACAAATAGGGACGGAGGGAGTAGATTACACAAAGGACAGTAACGCATAAATATAGATTTATATATTATTATATGAATTTCTACGCAATATAAACCTTCCGTGATTTTTCAATCCAATTTCGCGTCTGAATGATGATCCACAATTTATCCTCTTACGATATTTCAATTTGGATGAAAATGAGCATATTCGCACAATATAAACCACCACTATATATGTCAAAATATAATTAGGATATTTTCACTCTTAAATTGCTTGCCTCCAATTTATTGCTTTCTCTCTTATACAACAACTAGTATAAAATCTCGTATCATGTATAAATCCGACTTTATTGATCCGAGATCGAATTTTAACCCGAGTTTGATTTTTACTCGATAATGTTCCAAATAAATTTATATGTTATTTAATAATATATATTTTTACGTTTTACCTATAAATAAATACATCCAATCAACTTGATTAAGATTATTATGTAAGATTACTTTCTCAAGTAATATTTATTGAAATAATTTTTTGTATTAATTTATTAAGATTTTCATTTATTCATTAACAATATGGCTATTTGTATTTTATCTATCAATATATAAAATACAATCACTTCAATTATAGAATCCATTATTCTAACTATTTTATTATTGTTAAATTAATTTTAGATCATTTTAAGACATTAATTAAGAACTTCTTTAGTGGAAAAACAAAGAATCAAAAAATTTATTATTGATATCTGTTTCAAAACACTATTGTCATAGAGTTTTGAACCTTAGATCTATGGGTTATTAGGCAACACCGCTACCACTAAACTAATGATGTTTCTTTGATTTTAATTTTCATAATGAAGATTATATAAATAGGATTGCAATCAACACTAAATGGAGCATTTAATGGGGACACCACGTAACTTTTATATATACTGTATATAGATTAGCGGTGATGTTTATGTAGATGGACAAAGTGAAGTTTGATCTTCCTTTTTTCTAGAATTCCATTCAATTAAATAAAAGAGTTACAACAACAATAACAACAACAACATGTGCCTAGGGAATTCCCGCACGCCCATCCGCAAGATCTGGGGGATCAGGATGGGGACATTCTATACCTGGATGAAATGCGCTCAATACAAACCAAGAGAAACGAACCAAAACACTCGAAAAACTAAACAGAAAAGACCAAAACACGACAAGGAAAACTAAAATTAAAAGGACAACAAAAACCAGGGAAAAAAATCTAAAACTGACAGAAATTAGCCGAGTAAGCGAGAAAACCAGCGACAAGCACAAAGATACAAGCTCCACCAACAAGTAGGTTAGTTATCTAACACCCTTATCCTCTCCTTTCAACCTTCTTTGTACTACGTCAAATCCGCATTTACAAATAAGGAAATATCCAAAAATAAAAGAAGACCTAAATCAAAATAAATGGGGTAGTCAACCAAAGGAGCAGCCGCACTTCGGAATAGCGTCATTGTGGCAACCAAAGACGAAGAGTTGAGAATCATACTTTGCATAGGTTTGGCTCCCATCGAGTGAGAAATGGGACTCATAATAAAACAGAAACATGTAACTTATGGAGTTAGCTTTCTAAAGACTTCAAAATAATTTCTAAACAACAAATCACAATTCTTGAACGAAGCATCATAAGATTAAGGTATCAAAAATCACATGGGCTCGTTTTTTGCTCGTACCAATAAGAGCCAACCACTCTCTAGTCGAAAGTGTCAAGAATAAAACTATTTTATTGACTCTTTTTCAACGTTAGCACTTTTCTTTTTAGGATTTCATGTATTGTTTGTCTCGTGAAGAGATTCTTTTATTGTTTGATGATAAGTGTCTTTAAGAGAGTCTCTATACAAAAAAATCAATGTGAAGAAACAAAAGCAAGAATTTCAAAAAACAAAACTTACCTTTACTCCAACAATTTATTCATTTTAAACAACCTTACATTTATTATTTTACTTTTTAGATATAAATATTTTAAATTATAAAAAAATTTCATTATAACCAATTACATGTTGTCATGTAATTGGTTATTAATACAGGTTTTCTATTGTGTGTCCTTAGGACACACTCTAAGCATACTACATATAACAACTAAAACATGAAAATAGTGAATCCATCACAAAAAAAATTTAAAAATCCAAAATTTAAGATTTACTAAATATTTTCACTAATAGTTTCTTATAGTGCGCTCTTAGGGCACATACTAAAAAACTTATTAATATAGTTCTAGCGTCTCTCTTTCAAAGTATTTCTTTTTTCATTCAACTAATACTAAAGCATTCCAAAAAGAACATGTTTATTTAACATTTTAATAGATCTCTCTCTTCAAAGTACATATATGAATTCACTTAAACGATAATAAAAGTATAAATTGATTCATTCATATTGATATGTTAATTGTTTAGTTTAAGTTTCACTTAGAATTTATAACAAGTAAAAAAAAAACATCCCTTTTTTTGTTCTAACAAAAAAAAAGAGCATAGAAACATGTGTCCTCCGAAAGTATAAGCAGTAATTACACGATATTTGGTGGCTCTTTCACTTTGTATATATTTTGAGATGAAAATAACAAGGATTAATAGACTATTAGTGTTCGATTGGATACTAAGTAGGAGTACAATAAAAGAGAATATTTGATGATGCAATTTATTTATAAAGAACATTATCTAACCCTAGCCGCAACTAATAATTAAATTAACCCAGAAATGTAGGAAATACGTAGTACTCCGTATATAATACGATAAAATCTGAAACTCGGTCGCATATTTTAGACACAGGAATACGTAGAAGTAGAACAGAGAAATGCTAAAGGCAAGAGAGAGACCGTAGTTTCAATCGCTATGGTAAACTGTTGCATCCGATCTTATCCATACCTAACACTTATGCTAGCTTTTTTTTTTCGGTCGGAAACACTTATGCTAGCTCCGTATTTGTCAAGTGTAAAAACATTGACCGGCAAGCACTACACCGAAAATATTACACTTTCAAATTAGAATCCTGATAATATGATGTTAAGTAGAATAGTTCTACCTTAATTAAATCCTTACGAATAGAGGATAGTATCCGTCCTTCTAAATTAGAATCCTGATAATATGATTTCCAGGTAAATTCAGTTAATCAGGTAAATTCGAGTTTTCAAGCCAATTTCATTCGGGTTATTTAGATTCTTAGTTGATTCAGATTTTGATTTTGTTTATATTTTGAGTGAGATTTTATCATGGTCAATACTAAATATTTAGTGTAACATTTAAAATCAATAGTATAATTATAGTAAATATTCATTATTATTAATTTGTGAAATGAAATATTTATTTAAGTGTGTTTATATATTTAATATATTTAAATTATTTTATCAAATGATATTGCAATTTTCTAAAAGTATATGATTGTATGAGATACTTTCATGAAAATTTGTTGATTGATTTCAAGGTTATGTATTATTTTGGGCCGAGTGCTTATGAGTCGGACGACTTTGTTTTTTCGGACGATATCGAGTTTGATAACTTTGGATTTTTGATGGTTTCATATTGGGTATTTTCGAATATCAGATTATACAAGATTAGTACGTTGGGATATAAAGTTGAGTGGGGACTACATCACCCATTGGAGAGATTGTAACTCCACACTTAGTAGTAACTAACTTAATTACTTCACAAACAAATCACAACTTTACAATTCTAAGCAGTTATTTTAATATTATGTTTTTAGTTTTAACAGTTTTTCCGCAATAAGAATATTGTTGTTAAAAACTAATTAATCCTATAAAATTATTAACCCTTTTAAAAAATGTAAATAGCCATGTTGATGTTGTCCATTACTCCTGTGGGAGGTTTAAGATTTGAAGAAATCGTTTCTACTAGGAAAAACGTTTATAATTAAAAGTAGAAAAGACATGTAATGTAACTAATTACTCCGTAGGAGGTTTAACAAGTGAAGTGAGAGAGAAGAGAGCTCAAAGGTTTGATCTTGTCTGTACGTAAATAAGTAAAGTGTCACTCGCTCGTACGTACCCGTTGGGGTCTTACCCTTATTACCACATTATCTCCGGAAACTTTAATAATACTCGTACTAAAATAAGCAAAATCGTACCTAAATCCGTTTTATCTTTAATTTTGGGGCAGATGATCCGTATTTAAGGGAAAGTGGTAATATTCCATTTATTTATTTGACCCATTTGAATTTCCTCCGAAAGCGACGGGCAGGACAGTAGGACCTATCCAAACCTACACCATTAAAAAACTCGAGGAAACGAAAATGAAGCCATTTTCTCCCACTTTTCATGTTTTCTTAAATTTATTTTCTTTTCTAGAATTGTCATGCTTATCCGAAACCATGTTTTAAGGCCCCACTTTGGACGTGACTGTCATTGAGAGTTTTATTTCCATTTTTTCAGAAGACAAGAATTAAATAAAACTACCCCTTGTTGTTGGACGCCGACGTGGCCCCACTTTATCCGTAATTCGGCGGGATTTTTTCGGAGCTAAAATATGTAGTTGGCCGACTTGGCGCGCAATTATTTATCGATAAGGATCCGTCCCATTTTTTATGTTTTATTTTCATGTCCTATTAAATCTTATTATTTCATGTATAATAAAATTAGTTTAAAATTGTTTTTGTTTAATAAGATAATCTGGATTGACCAATAAGATTTAGTTTAACATGAAATAGAATATGTAAATGGACTAATGATCCTTAGCCTTTATCTAGGTGTAAATTGTCTTTTTAAGTAACTTTACTTGAAGGATTTTTCTATTCCGTCTTTCTAAGGACACACTCCCAATGTATTAAATATGGAACTTAAAACCCTAAAAAGAATAGTAAACCCGTTATAAAAAAAAAAAAAAAAACCCAAATATAAGATTTACCAAAAATTTCTATTAGTAGGTGTTTATAGTGTGGTATTGGGACACATAATAGAAAAATATGGAAAGATTTTTTATATTTTGAGTTTTTTAATCTTTTTGTTTTGATAGATTCCCTCAAAATTGTCTTTTTAAGTACTTTTACTAGGATTTTTCTATTCGGTCTTTCTATCATGTGTCCTAAGGTTACACTTCAAACGTACTAAATATAGAAATTAAAACCTAAAATGAAAATAGTGAACTCGTTATAAAAAAAATAAAAAAAACCCAAAATATAAGATTTACTAAATCTTTCTATTAGTAGATGCTTATAGTGTGGCGGCCTTGGTACACATAATAGAAAAATATAAAAAAAATTGTATATTTTGGATTTTTAACATGTTGTTCCTATACCAATTGGCAAGAGTTCGAATCTCAAGGGCATTAGGGAGTTTTTTGTTTTTTTATTTTTAAAGCATATTTTAATACCTTCCTCTGTAATATGGTTTTTTATTCTCCATATATATTAGAAAAGATTATAAAGATTATAAAGAATTTGTTAGAGAGAATGTTATACAATCAAATGGAAGTATGGCACTAGATAAACTAGCACCATGATGGATTTATTCAACCACATATCGACATGCAAGAATGTTATTCAACCACATCATTTGAGTACAAAGATATAATGTTGTCCTTTTTTCTTAATCATAATTAATGTAGAGTTTCAGATAAGAAAATAATGTAGGAGGATCGGAATTGAAGTATATGAAAGCAATAGACCGATATCATATTGTTGTCCTTCTTTTTGCTCTTAAAAGAAATGTTACTTGGTATTTTTTCCTTTAAAAAACCATGAATATATAAAAGTGTACCATCTCCAAAATTATACAGTAGTTTGCATAAATGTTAGTAAAAATTGCGGGGTTTGAATAAAAATAAGATATACCGTTATGGTTAGTTAAGAAGATAACAGTTATGGGTTTGCAGCATATACTGATCGACGATGAATAAATATTGTTATAGGATGGACATAGGTGGTGGATAGAGTTAATATATAATGTATCCATTAACCTGGGGAATGCATATCTAGGCATATCCCATTACCAAAAGATCATAACTTTAACTTATCCTCTTATCCCAACATAACGAGCATGCCTAGTACACATGCATGATGCGCATGCATGTATAATATAGCATTATCTTTATGCATAATACTATAGTAGTAGTCAAATGCCTCTCTCTCTATATATGATCATCTTATATTATACTACTCCCTCTGTCCCGGTTTGTTTGTCCAGTATTCCATTTCGGACGTCTCCTTTTGTTTGTCCACTTTCCATTTATATCTACTCTTTTACCCCATTATTTCACTCTCTCACCTACTTTATCTCTTTTCACCCCCATCAATCACACCTTTTACCCATACTATTCAACTCTCTCACCTACTTTATACCAACTTTCCCAATTACCCATACTATTTTATACCGTTCTTAAAACCCGCGCAAATTGTCCTTTTGGACAAATAAAAGGGGACGGAGGGAGTATTATCTTTATTATTGTCGATATTAAGAGCACATGTCTATCAGTAGTAGCCACTGAAACCACCATCTTTAGTATTCATGAAAACATTAACTATAAGCAGGCCCGTCCAATGGGCTGTGCAACGAGCCCATTGGAACAGGGCCCCCAATTTTTAGGGGCCCCAAAAAAATCTAGTTTACTAATATATATTAAGAATATGTATGCAATGAAGTAATAGCTTCTGTAGCACAAGTGGACAAGGCTACTGCCTTTGAGTTTAATGTTCCGTGTTTGATTCCCACAACACTCAATTTTTTTGTTTCCACTTTGCAATTATGAACGCTTGGGTTGTTTCCACTTCAAATTCTGTACACTTGGGCCTATCAAATGAATACGTGATATTCATTACTATTTTATATTTTTTCATTCATGGTTTAGTAAACAATCATAAATGTCTACATAGAATTTTATCTATCAGTTGACTTTTGAAAAAAAATCTTTATCTTTATTTTTGAATTTTGTCTAATTAGTTATTTAATTGTTTAATTACAGGTACTTTTGAAACCACTTAAGTTTTTTACTAATTTTATTTGTATGTATGAAATACATGCGTATATAGGTGTAATTTTTTCTTTTTGCTAGTTTTTTTTTCTATAGACATACATGATATCCATAAACTAAATTATTTTAAATGAACAATTATCAATTATTCATATAGATATAGTTCGATAAGTTTTGTAATCATAAAATTTTCTAGTTTAAAATTAATAATTAAATTTATATCTAATCGATTTTACATAGTCGTTTAAATTTTACACAGGGCCCCCGAATGTCATTGGACGGCCCTGACTATAAGGGTAGGTGCGTGTTTGCCTGATCGACCCAATAATCTTTTTTCATTTCTTCGATTCCTCACCCAACCTTATAGATAAGAAGGGATATATAGATGGAGTACTTGACAATATGTATTATGGCCGGGTGAGATTAATTGAGTGACACACAAGCAAAGAACTTGCACTCCAAAAATGAAAAGAAAAGGTACGCGTACGTGATAAAAAGGCCGGGTAAACTCAGAATGCCAGACGTAAAACAGGCCACATCATATCGGAAAGAAGATAGGTCAAATTTGCAATAGTACGTGGCCATAGTGGTGTTTGTGTACATGCATCCACTGGAACAAAGTCAGTTTCGTACGTATTTATCTCCACGCTTTTTCTTCGACACAGCACGTTCCCTGGTTACGTGTGCTCTTCTACGAACTACGATCTACCAAATATAGGGAGTGTTAGTTTTGGTGTTACTCCCTGTAGGGAACAGTTAACACTCGATCACAGGAAACAGCCAGCGTGGACTGTAACCTCTTCCTCCTAGTCAAGGGGAACGATCAATGAAACCTGTCTTCGGATAGATTTGAATCGTGTGTTCACTTTCTGAAATCAGATTTTTGCCCCTTATAAGCCTAGGGAATCCGCAAAATCCGAAGTGAGATAAGACAAATCTTCTAGTTCTCTCAAGGCTCGTGATGAGAACTAAACTATAGAAAATGTAAGAATAGATGTATGACTTCGTATTGATTTGATCTTAAATGAAATCAAGTAACCAACCACGACTCTATCTTCCATTTTCCTTATATAGGACGTAGGAAGCAGTTGTGGGAATTATTAATGGCAGTTACCAACCGTTGGTGGCAGTTACTAACCGTTACTGGCGGTTACTTGTGGTTATTGGTGGTTACCAACAACCACACGTGGGATAGACAATAATATCCACGTCACCATTAATTATTAACATAATAAGGAAGTTACAAAGCGGTTCATGTCGGTTTTACATGACCGTTATACAAACTGACCCAGAGGAAAAAGTTCACTGTTCCATCGAATAGAACAATCTGTCAGATTTATCTTTGTCTCTTCCAAGACAATAAAGTCGTTGTTACCCACCTGGTAACAGTACTTATCAATCATCTTAGAGACTAAAGTCTGAACATCAAGTTGGTCTCTTGTCGTAGAGACATCGTTCCACTGTTACCCTATGGGTAACAACGTAACTCCTTAATATCTCCCCTTAGATCTCAAGTATACTTGTACAAGCGTGTACTCCACACCCCCAAACTTGGAACAAGTAAAGTGACATCTCATAAAGTCGCATGAATCCCGACGACACTAAATGACCACTGTTCCCTAGTCACTGGTACCCCTAGGGAAACAGTTCCGATGACACTAAAATCACCAACCGGGAGCAAATAAAAATTCCCAATTATTTTCCTCACTCCATCCAATCAAATGTCGATACGTCAACCAAAGAATCAACTCTAGTTAGATATCCGCTGTTTTCTTCTTTTTTGGTTCCAGCTCTTGTCAGACTTCTTCGTCAAAGTGGATGGTTTTCGTTTTACTTGGAGTGAAAGCGCTAATGCAGCTCCTCCCAAATATTTTGAAAGATTAGATCAAGTATTAATTCATCATTTGTTACTTTTCTTGCTCCCTTCATTCCCATCCATTTACTATTTCTAACCAAGGTTTCATATCTTTCGATTTAGGTAAGACCAAGTTTACCTTCAAATACCTCTAACTTTAGATTTAAAAAATCCTTGGTTACCTAAACCAGAGTATACTCTTGGTAAAAACAAATGCGGAATTATCACCTATCGGGTTCCTTTATGTTAAAATTTTATTTAAAAATGCAACTTTGAAGACGTAGTCAAAGTTTGGACAAAATGTCGCATGAACCAAAATTATGAACAATTAAAATACCCAAGACTCATCTGCAACTGCTTCAAATGAGTTATTTTTTTGAGTCAACCACCTCAAAATCACCTGTAAGATAGGCCACATTTCATTTAACCACTCCGAATATGACTAGTTATTTTTAACCATCCATAAAATCAGCTTCGTCTACAAAAGACCACCTTCCGTTAGTTTTCCGTTAAAAAAAATGTCAATTACTAATATACCCTTTTGATTTAAACAGTACTTGTTGATTGGGGGACTTTTCACCGGCTAGCATGTGGTCAAACAATTTACATGTCCTATTAAATATATTTCAAGAATACATTTCATTTAAAAAGAAAAAAAATTGTATAAACCAAGTTCGGACAGCCTGAAGAAATTGGAATCCTATATTTCAGCCGCCCTGAAGAAATTGGAAGCTGCCAAGCGAAATCGCAAAAGGTTTGTTTGGTGACTAGGTTTCTTTTCCGCTTCTTGTTTCTGGCTGATTTGTCATGAGATGAGACAATTGGGGGTAATCGACTGATTTGTTTTCAATTTGATTGGAATTGGGAAATTGAAGTTGATTCCAAGGACTTTGTGATATGAGTTGCATTCTGTTTGGTCTCTCTTCTTGTTGCCATGTTAAACTTGTGAGAATGTAGCTTCAGAGCTTTGATTTTGAGAAAAGAAGCTCCAACATGTTTTTCAAATTTCTGAATTAGAATCCTATGTACTTGTTGCTTCCCACCAAGCAGAACTCAGGTCACGCGGCCGGATTCGATGAGTTTGACGGGGCTTCGTTCACCGGCATCGTGTTCTACCTCTCTACCACAATCGTCGACGCCAGAATCATGGCCCTGTCGACGACGATGAAGGTGCTAAGACTCGGCCTCGCATCGGCATGATCGAGGTTTTTGGTGGCACCGGAAAAAATTGGGGTTGGAAGACGGAGGCTATGGACGAGGTTTTTGGTGCCACCGGATGAAATTGGGGTTGGAAGATGGGTTACCCACTATTCCCGGTAAACCAGTAAAAAAAGAGGGCAAGTGGTATTATACGGGTGGTTTTCTCCCGTTTTTAACGGAAAACTAACGGAAGGTGGTCTTTTGCAAACGGAGCTCATTTTATGGATGGTTAAAAATAATTAGTCATATTCGGGGTGATTAACTGAAATGTGATTTATCTTACGAGTGGTTTTAGCTAGTTGACTCTATTTTTTTTAATCAGATTCAGACTTATAAATAAACCATTTTAACGCTCGTTTCCTTACTAATTAGGTACATCGTCATCTTAATAAATATAATGCACTTCTTACTTTCCATCATCACTTTTGGAACCAGCATGCTAAAATTATCCATCTGCAAAATGTATATAAAAATACCAAATACTTCCAATAAATGACTTAAATTTGACAATTTAAACAAAACATAACATCTTGTTAGACTCACGCCGATCGTGTTATTTTTTTATCATAAAACTATCTCAACAAATATTATACGTGGACTAGCTCATAGATTCTTGCTTAATAATTCTTGTAAAGTTAGCTCACATGATTTAGATATCATTCCTAACTTGTCTATCCTTCGAAAAATCAAACATTATCTAAACTTCCATCTGATTCGGACATTAAGAAAGCAATTTTGATCATTCACCAAATAAAACCTCGGGACCTAATGGATTCACGGCTGAGTTTTTTCAACATCATCAGTATTATTGGGCGACGGTTGGCTCATTACTTATACTTGCAGTTAATGCTTTCTTTCACTTAGGATTTATGCTTCACTCTATTAATAAATCGTTTATCACGTTATCCCTAAACTAGATACACCACTTACTATTAACCATTTTTTACCGATCAATCTTTGTAATACTATCTATAAAGTCATTACGAAACTCTTAGCAAATTGTATGGCAAAAGTTCTCCCAAATCTTATCCATCGACTTCGGAGTACCTTTGTAAAAAAAAAAATCTTATATATTCAAGACAATATTTTACTAGCACATGAACTTTTCATTGTTTTCATAAAAAGAAAATAGGTATAAAGGGTTGGATGACCATAAAACAAAATAAGAAGAAAATTTATGATAAACTTGATTGGAATTTTATTCGATTAATACCGACTAAGTTTGGGTTTCACCCTAAATGGACCCAACTTGTAATGACTTGTATAACGACAGCTTCTTCCTCTTCGGTTCTAGTTAATAATGAACATGAAGAGGAGTTCTTTCCTAAATGTGGGATTTGCCAAGGGGATCCGATTTATTTGTTTATATTTGTTCTTGCGATGGAATTTCCAGCAAGAACCTTACAACTTCGGGACTACTTTGTCATCCGAATATGTAGGAATCCAACTTGATAAAAATGTTACTTGCTTATTTTTTCTTACTTTTGTCGATGACATTATTAACTTTGCAAATGTAACAAACTCAAATATCAACTACATCAAACAATTTTTTGATAACCTCACTAAAATTTCAGGACTATCAATTAACTAATCCCAAAAACTCATTTTAAACTTCAACTAATATTTCTAGAGCTTTTGTCTTATCTTAGACTAGTGTTATCAATATTCAAATTACTTCTTCTATGAAAATATATCTTGGGATTCCTATTTCTCAACCGAGAAGAACTTTCCTTCAATCCAATCTTCAAAGTCAAGTCAATATTTTAATGAAGAGTTTTCTTCTTCCTAAAGATATCCTAGTTCTCGCAGACCCTCGACGCCTTCGAACACTATCAGTTCCTAATGACCTAGAGTTCCGATATGTATACCGGTCCATGATTTCCTCTCGTTGCCGCAAACAGGGGGCCATTTGTGTTCACATTGACCACCTTTGTATGCATTGGTGAGGGGGTTCCTCGATGGGCGAGGGCCCTCGAGGCCTCATGATGGGTTTGGTTACGGTTGCGCGTTGTTACCACAACCTGGAGTAACCCTTGGCTCAGAAAGTGGCTTATTCTTTCTGGAAAGTAAAACACTCCTCATTAGTGATATGCACGTAGCTAGTCACCATGACCAGGCCCGTCCAATGGGCTGTGCAACGAGCCCATTGGAACAGGGCCCCCAATTTTTAGGGGCCCCAAAAAAATCTAGTTTACTAATATATATTAAGAATATGTATGCAATGAAGTAATAGCTTCTGTAGCACAAGTGGACAAGGCTATTGCCTTTGAGTTTAATGTTCCGTGTTCGATTCCCACAACACTCAATTTTTTTGTTTCCACTTTGCAATTATGAACGCTTGGGTTGTTTCCACTTCAAATTCTGTACACTTGGGCCTATCAAATGAATACGTGATATTCATTACTATTTTATATTTTTTTCATTCATGGTTTAGTAAACAATCATAAATGTCTACATAGAATTTTATCTATCAGTTGACTTTTGAAAAAAAATCTTTATCTTTATTTTTGAATTTTGTCTAATTAGTTATTTAATTGTTTAATTACAGGTACTTTTGAAACCACTTAAGTTTTTTACTAATTTTATTTGTATGTATGAAATACATGCGTATATAGGCGTAATTTTTTCTTTTTGCTAGTTTTTTTTTCTATAGACATACATGATATCCATAAACTAAATCATTTTAAATGAACAATTATCAATTATTCATATAGATATAGTTTGATAAGTTTTGTAATCATAAAATTTTCTAGTTTAAAATTAATAATTAAATTTATATCTAATCGATTTTACATAGTCGTTTAAATTTTGCACAGGCCCCCGAATGTCATTGGACGGCCCTGACCATGACAAGAGCACCATCTTGAGGTAATGACCCTTGGGTTGCTGATTTTACGCAGCCACTTTGGATGGATTTTTTTTTTTTGGTCGAACACTTTGGATGGATTTGGTTACGGTATAAACTATGATTAAATCAAAATTTAAGGTACTAGATTAGATCTTAATATTAATTAGATTCTGACACAATCAATCCTATTTCTAACATAAATTCAGAAAAAAAAGAGTAGATTATATGATTTGAATAAAGGTGTATGTATCTTGTAAGGAAGTGGATATAGTAACGAGTCCTATGACAACAAAAGGAGGAAGTGGATTTGGTGTGAACCCACCTAAGATATTGCAATTTGCATGGATGATGGATCTCGTGGATTGAAAACAACCTTCACTCATACAACATATCCATCAATTTAGTACCATCCCATCAATTTGTGGTTGGGGATGTCCACGATTGCACGTCCAGATAAATGCTGTAAATATTAAATTTTAATTAAATTTCGTATCGGTATTGTTGTGAAAAGGAGTGGGTTTGGTTTTTTTTTTTTCGGTATGTATGCATGATAAGTAGAGGTGTCAAACAGGTCGGATCGGGTGGATTCGGGTTTGGTCTTTTCGGGTTCGGGTTGAGTGCCGGTTCGGGTCAATCGGGTTACAGGTCAAGCCGGGTCGGGTCTTGACAGGTTATCGTGCGGGTTCGGGTCGACCTAACATGTCAAGAATTTGAGTTTTTAATGATTATTAAAATAATATTATGATTAAATAATAATATTTAATAATAAAATAATATTTTTAATAGATTTTTATAATAATATTTTATTTATAATAGGTTTTATGATAAAATATATTATAATATTTACACTATAATATATTTATTCTACATATATACAGTATATCGGGTCGGTCGGGTCAGTCTCGGGTTTCAACCCAATCGGGTTCGGGTTAATCGGGTTCGGTTTTTTTCTTTGCTCGCTACTATTCGGGTCGGGTTTCAACCCAAAAATTTCCGGTCGGTTCGGATCGATTTTTCGGGTCGGATCAGGTTTTGACAGCTCTAATGATAAGTATAACCATGTGACCAGAATAAACCAACAACTCTTTATTTACTTAATTTGCGTTATAGTCTAGTAATGTAGGATGAATATATATGAATCCTTAGATCTAGAATAAATTAGATTTAATTTTTAAATTATAGAAAGAAGATCTACACAATCCCATAGTAGCAGGAAAACGAAAAATTGGATACTTATATCCATGATTATGAAATTTTATATGCATGATTATAATACGTTATATATATATATATATGTGTGTTTATTCATTGTGTATTCATGAATTCATAATTAAATTACTTACCAATATATGTGAAATCGGTTACTTATATACAAAATTTTAATACGTTGCACGATTATAATAAGTTATATCCATGTTTCTTTATTGACTATAATCATGAATTCCAAAAGTAACTATAAGTACATTCAAAATTTATGCATTCAACTAATAAAACATCATTCATACAAAGTATTAAACAAATAGTTCCTTTAACTTCTAAAGCGCTAACATAAATACGGAATTGATTAAAAGGTTCAATACTTGGTAGTGGTAAAGTGGTGGTAGACTCTTTAAGTGCATGATTTCCAAGAGATTCTCATTCGAATCCTATCAGTAACATGTACGAAAACTGATATCGGAAGAGTCACCCCTGAAATAGGGCCACGAAGTATCTGATCCAAATGCAGAGCGACGTAAACGGATGGAACCGGGCTAGTTAAAGACAGAAAAAAGAAAAGAAAAGAGGTCTTGATCAAAGTTAATGAAGCCAAGTGTAAATCCTAGATTCAGGTACATAAATGATGCTTTGAAAATGAGAAACATGTTTTGAAATATGCCTGAATATCTTTCAGAGTCCGCCTGAATATCTTTCAATTGCTCCAGTGGGCTCCAAATAATTTTACGCCTTTAGAAAGAAAAATATAAAGGAAAACTGTGGGCTAAGTTTGCATTTCAAATTAGCCCAATTGCATCAGTGGGTTTGTTAAGTTGATAAACTATAATTTTGGGCTCAGTCCAGTATAATATACACCAGAGAAATATGACAATGCAATACATTTGATCTGTGGGCTTTTTAAGTTCACATTTTGACACAATCTTTTGTATGAATTATAATGTGAACTTTTACAGGAATGAACTTTTGTCGCATAAGCATCCACACCTCTGATTCTTAGTTATACATTTCAACATAGAATTTTATGAACTTAGAACAATAGTGCGATATATATATATATATATTGCCAAGTGCCGACCATAGTGATTCATCTCCTTCCTCCAAAGGCCACACCATTATCTAGAAGTGGTATGCCTTATATCTCCTTGCAGGTCTTAGAGAATTGGATCATTAATTAGAGGAACGGAAGAAATCAAGTAAGAGATTTGCGATGTAATGTAGTACGTTAATCTCCAAAAAGACATATTTTGCATGCCTAAAAGGCTAAAGGGTCTTATTTAGCTCTAATAGAATTTTCTTAAAAATGGAGAACAAAATCTCATATTTTGCATAAGAGTTATACTCTAACTTAAACAAATTCCTCATTTTCATGAAGAAAATTCATTCGTTATATAGCTTATTCGAGAAATGTATAGGCTTTATTTGTAGGGATCAGATGATTCAATTCCGTCATGTGTATCGAAAGGCGAATATTGTTGTGATTCGCCTCGCGTCTAGTGCTTTTAATTTTCCGTTGGGTGTCTATGTATTGAGTGTCCCATCCAAGAGGATTTCATTACTGTTATTGGATGATGTAAGGAGCCGAATTATCCCCGGTGGGATGACTACTTTGCCTATTTTTTTAATATTAAGAGCGACGACTCTCTTTCGACCATAAAAAGATAAATATTTTCCTATATCGGTATGAGGAAAAAGAAAAAGAAAATCATTCATATATGGAGTGGGCATCACGTGCAATAAGATATGTGTAATGCGAGGTACATCATTGGTCGTTGGATTTACTTCATTTTTTACACTTTACAGTTCACTTTTCTATATCGGTATCGCGCATTAAATGAAGTAAATTGCACTATTACGATACATCATTGGTCGTTGAATTTACTTCATTTACAATCTAGATTAAAAGTGAATTGTAAAGTGTAAAAAATACATTCAAATTAGGAAAGTGTAAAAAATACATTGTTTGATACTTTTGATACACTTTTATTGTATAAAATGCATCGTAATAGTGTAATTTAGGAATACACTGTTGACTTTTAATGATGCACTTTTTCCTCCCGCATATTTGCATAAACCTTTTATTCGATCTGCATATGATGCAAACTCTTCATATATGTCGGCATGCACTATAACGCAACAAGGACTAATGTAACTCTAACTCTCTACAATGTGTATTTAAGATATAATTGGAAAGATTTCTTTAATTTAGAAATTTTACATTTTTTAAGAATTTTTTAAATGAGTTTATTATTTCTCTTTTAGAGTGTAATTTTTTGAGCATAGTTTTTAAATTAGGGTTGCTTATTAGAGCATAATATCGAAAAAAAGCGATGTTATAAAACGAGGTATGATCAATAGAATTTAAATCTCGTGCGGAACAAAAATTTTATGCGAATATGCGAAAAGTAAAAGTGTATCATATCGTAAGACATTAAAAATGCATTTTAAAATGGTATTATTGTAACACATCAAAAATTGATTCAAATTAAGATGTATTTTTCCAATTTAATTAATAAAGTTCAAATTTGAAGCATTAACTTAGTTTTTAAAGTTCTAATCAAATATATATTATATTCCATTTGTAATAAAATATTATTGAATTTTATAGTTGTACAATGTAATTTATTTGAACTGGTTTGCTCCGATCTTATCTCGATTTTAATAATGCTAGTAGACGGATATAAAATTGTGCTAATTTGGGTAGAGTAAATTAATATAGCACATGCATGGTATTAATGTTGGATATAAATAGGTATGCACAATTCATATGCAATGCATGTTGGGCGCCACCCTTAATTTGCGTATCCCCCATGTGTTCTTCGATGTATTAGAGAAAGACATCCTCTCTATCCCATACATATACTTGTACTATCTTATCTTAATTTGCCATGTCATCCTCCTAATAAATGAAAGAATGGATGACCGATAGAGATCGGTGTATAAATGATTTCATATGATTATCTATTTCTACAGAAATTAATAAATTACGTTACTTTTTTTTTATTGCGGAGCTACTAGCTCGAACAAGCCAAAATTAGGCTACCTTTTAGTTACAAGGATAACCTAGATCATCACGTCGGATGATTTTTAAAAAATAAAGCAGCAAGGGTTGTTGACTCAACAAACACCTTGATTGTGTTACAGATAAATGTGAAAGCGGTAAGGACGTAGGATGAAGCGGTAGAGCTGCATTGAGACTTTGAAGATTGATCTGTCTTCTTGCTAGGAAATCAGCAGCAGCATTTGATTCCCTGAAACAATGATAAAAAACCACAGAGGTAAAAGTAGAGAGAATATTCGTAATGTCAGCTACAATAGAGTGTATTTCCCAAGGAACTTTCCAGGTACGTTTTAAAGAATTAATTACAATCAAATTATCCCCTTCGATAATAAGATTGTTAATATTAGAACAGTCAATATTTCTAAGGGCGTGGAGAAGGCTAGATGCTTCAACTTGCACAATTGTCATGGGTGGAAGTTGTTGACGACCTAAGAAAGTGATATAACCATTGTGGTCTCTAAGGATGAATCCAGCATGGGTTGATCCAGTTGTAAGCCTGGAAGCGTCAAAATTTAGTTTGGACCATTGAGTTGGCGGTTTTTTCCAATTCATATTATTCTTTCTTTTTGGTTTATTTCTAATCTTCGTATTGTTATTTTGACAGCCTTCCCAGGCTAAGGCACCTGAGAAAGCTAAATCAGATGGAATTGTTTTTTTAGTAATTCTTGATGGGTCAAAAATTTTAGCATTTCTATGAGCCCAAATGAACCACCAAAGAAAAGCAAGGAATGTTATATGATCATTGTTTTGAAATGTTTGTTGAATATTTTGGTTGAAGTGACCATGTGATATAATTTTGAATTTGTAGTTTATTAATTTTTCCAGTCTTAGTATCATTGACTTGGTAAACGGATAATGGAAAAATAGATGATTCAGGTTTTCATCCTGCATTTCACAAAGTGAACACAAGTTCGGAACCGAGTTATAAAACCGATTAATTCTATCTGTTGTTGGAAGGCAATCTGCACAAGATTTCCAGAAGAAGTTTTTGATCTTTGGCGTTAGTTTAGATTTCCAAATCCAGTCAAAATCAAAGCTGAATAGATCCGAACTTGGCGTTAATAGAGACATTGTCGATAGGACCGAGAAGTTCCCATCTGTTGCAGGCAGCCAGATGAGGCGGTCTGTTGTATTTGTGCAGGGAATTCTAAGTGTTGCTATAATATTGACTATTTGAGATGGTAATATTTGTTGTAGCAGTTGAATGTCCCAGTTTTTATCGGGGCGGATAAAACTAGAAACAGTAGTATTGGGATTCGAATTATCCATAAAAGTTGATAGCTGTACGTCCGGAATCCAAGGATCCGTCCAAAATTTAATATTTTCGCCATTTCCCAAAAGCCACCGGAGACCTTTAGAAAATGTATTTCTGATATTTAGAAGTCTACCAAATTGCCAGAAGCAATTATTTTTATTATAATCAAATAAGGAATCATTTTTGAGGTATTTTTCTGTAATGACTTGGACCCAAATATTTTGAGGTTGTGTAACAATTTTCCAAAGTAACTTCATTTGCAATGATATATTGATATTTTCAGCTGAGCGGAGACCGAGACCTCCATTTTGTTTGGAGGAGCAGATACGCTCCCAACTGATCAAAGGATGATGATTTGGTGTGTATTTGTTCCAAAAGAATGATTTACAAACATCGTCAATCTGCTTGAGCACACCTTGTGGAAGCATAAAGCTTTGCATTAGATAGTTGACTTTGCTGAGGAGACACGATTGGATAAGGACGACCCTACCCGCTTGTGATATTGAATTTGCTTTCCATTAAGAAAGTTGTTTTTTAAGGTTTGAAACAGCATCGGAGAACATAGAGATTTGAACCCTCCCTTTAAGGATCGGAATTCCAAGATATTTTTCCATGGTAGAAGTAATCTAAATGTTAAGTATACTGGCAAGGGTAGTTGTGGTTGGTTGATCAATATTGGCTGATGTTTGTAAAGAGCTTTTGTGATAGTTAATGGATAAGCCTGAAACGAGGGTAAATTTGTGTAGAATGGTTTTAATATGTTCCATATTTTGTATAGTAGCATTTGCAAAAATTATTGTATCATCAACAAAGCTAAGAAAAGGAATAACAGCCCCATTCTTAGTTAGCCTGATTCCTACATGGTTAGGTGTAAGAATTGCTTCTTGTTGAAGAGTACGAGTCAAATATTCCATACATAAAACAAATATGAATGGAGACATCGGGTCTCCTTGGCGTATACCACAAGAGGGGGTAAATTCAGCTCCTGGTTCATTATTGACTAAAACCGAAGAAGAGGAAGTAGTAATACATGTCATAACAAGATGAATCCATTTTTGGTGGAAACCGAACTTAGTAAGGACAAGGTAGATAAAATTCCAATTGATTTTGTCATAAGCTTTTTCAAGATCTAATTTGATGGCCATCCAACCAAGACGCCCTTTCTTTTTTTTGTGGAAGGAGTGAAAAATCTCATGAGCAATAAGCACATTATCTTGAATCAAACGGCCTTTAACAAAGGCACTCTGTAATGGGTGGATGATCGAAGGCAAAATATGCTGAATTCTGCTTGACAGAACCTTAGTAATAGCTTTATAAATGGTATTGCATAGACTAATCGGTCTATAATGATTTATGGAGTTTGGCGTGTCAATTTTAGGGATTAAGGTGATAAAGGTTTTATTTGCCGCAGTCAGCATTGATCCTGAATGGAAAAACGCTACAACCGCGCGAACAACCGACGTACCAACAGTCGGCCAGTAGTGTTGGAAAAATTCAGTTGTGAATCCATCTGGTCCCGGAGTTTTGTTTAGTGCTAGGTCAAAGATAGCCGTTTTGATTTCAGAAGGAGAGGGCTGTTTCGAAATTGAGATATTATCTTGGTCAGAGATGAGGGAAGGAATGATGTCCAAATCTTGAGGATTAATAGCCATATTTGAGTTGGAATGAAATCTGGAGGCTAGCTCCGAGGTAATATTTGCGGATATTGAATCGTGATCTGAAAGAGTCAGCCCATCATGTGTCTGAAAAGTCGTAATGTTTTGTTTAAATCTCCGAATTTTGGAAATTGTTTGGAAGTATTTTGTATTTTTATCAACATTTTATAAATGTGTTGTTTTGGCTCTTTGCTGCCAAAATTTATGATGGAAGTTCATTAAAGCATTATATTTGTTAAGATGTTGTTGTAGTTTGATGAGGATAGTTTGGTTATAAGGGTCGTGGAGTAAGTCATTTTGTAGCTGTTGCAGTTATAAATTACGTTACTTGGAATCCATATATCATAAGATTTACCCCGATCAAGTGATCAACGCTAGCATGATGACTATTCGATCTATTTGCTTCCCCCACCAAGACATTTTATGTAGGGATTATCTGCTAATCCTATTGATCGACTTCCCTTTTAGATGGGCATGCAATTTTTACGGTACGTAGCTAGCCCATTTTTGTTTTTTTTTTTTTTTTTTTTGGTTGAGTGTTTTTTTTTTTTTTTTTTTCTTTTTTAACACCAATATGAATAGGAACAATTAATAATAAAACACATCGGTCTCAACTGCGGAAAATAATAATTGCTGGTTAATTTTAAGCTCGATTTTATGTTGCGAGTGAACTCGTCTAACATATACATCGATGTACATATAGAGTCTATAGACTTGGATCAGTTTCCACACTAAATGTATATTAGCCCCAAACTTTGGCAAGATGCACAATCTAGAAGTGATAGGAATTGTGTGGGTGGGCACCGAAAACACGTACAAAAACCAACCCAGAATTAATAGATCAGGGTCGACATGGACACTCAATAAGTAACACGCAAGTGTTAGGTGAAACTATCATCACCACAATAAAAACACAAACCCTATCAAACGTCCCCTTTGTCACGTGTCCTCCATCCAATTTTGTCTTTCAAAAACACATAACTAAGAAGAGTGTTTGAATCATTCATCTTTCTCTCTCAATGAAAAAACAAAAAACGATTCAAAACAAAAAGTGCACAACAGTAGTTCCCGAACCGGTTCTACTTCTATCCAAACCCAAAAGTGAACTTTTGACCCGGTTTAACTTACAAGAGTGTTTATTAATACTACAATATAGAGGCTATGATTGGTTTATGGTAATAGAAATAATTGACCCTCTTAGAGTCTTTTTGTACTCTTTATCATCATTTATCTGATAACTATAAGTTGCATTTGAATTTACTTTCGTAGTTATTGAGCCACGTTTTTTAGATTGACATGATTATTAGTACTCCCTCCGTTTCATAATAAGTGTCGTTTTAGCACTTAAAATTTGTTTCATAATATGTGTCGTTTTAGGTTTTCAAAGTGATTTAATAGGGGTGAATGATGATAATTTTTATTGGAATGTGTATTTGTTGACTAAAGTTGTTCATACATTGGCCAAAAAAATGTAATGAGTGGTAAGATTAAGTAAAGTTGTAAGTTTTAAAGTGAATGATTGCTTTTCTTAAAAACTGTGTTAAGAGCTAAAACGACACTTATTGTGAAACGGAGGGAGTAGTACTTTGGGCGGAGTTGATATTGTTGACTCGCTGAATTAAATTTTGTTTTTCAAAAAAAAGGGTTAGATGAGAAATGAGTGGAATTAAATGGAAGATGAAAACCGCTTCAGGTCATAATAATAACATTAAATGGAGGGAATCCAAAGAAATATCAGGTTGCTGGCTTTCTGCTAGCAACAAAATAAGAGACAGTGAAAGCCTCCAACTCTTTCAATTCTCATCAAACTCCATTTTTTATTTTCTTCTTGTTCTTGTTTTTTTTTTCACCAAACAAATACAAGAATTCAGATGTTTCTCTTTCACAATAATAAATCATTTTTTAATTAATAATGAAAGACTTTTTATTTTTTTTATCGAATAATAATGAAAGACTTAAGGTAAGAGGATAGTGTCCTGGGGCTGGTGCACAAAAAAAACTAAGATTTAGAAAACTAATGGGAGATCGAACCTGTAATTTATCAAACCAATAAACTGTATCGTTCGATTAGACCAACCCTTTGAGATTACACAGTAATAAATCATAATTCCCCATTCCTACCTGGTTTTCATCCCTTTTGTCCTAGAAAAAAAAAACTTGCCATTTATGGCACAGACACATAGCCCTGTCAGTCTATCACCTCATGCCTAATTTCTCTTTACCTTCGTCTCAACTTTCCTTTTTAGAATTATTCTGTTTCTGCATCGATGGCCTGTGTTTGTCAACTTCGCCGGCCAAGCGTACGCGTTCTCATAATGTATGCCTTATTGATGACAAAATCGACCCCTAACTAACTCCACCCCTAATTTGGGCAGTTGAGGTCAAAGGCTACCCAATAAGAACAACTAGAGCATACACCCAGATCCAGAGCTACTAGTTGATAATTGATACACTGAAATACCTCTTTAATTCCATCCATCTTATTGACCAATTTTCCTCCTGTATTTTACTAATACTATCTTTAATCAATACATTATAGAACATATTATTAGACTGACCAAGAAAAGATGTAAGAACAAAACGCATCAAAAATAAATTAACCAATAACAAAGCCAGGGGAGATTCAATGCTCTACTATACTCCTGATTCATCGCGATCATTGAACAGACGACTCCTCTCTTCTCCGTCTCTATATTTACACACACATATATATATATATATATATATATATATATATATATATATTGCTATGGTTCCTCATTATGGCATCCGGATTGCAGACTCTTGAATCACGCAACCGCAACCGCCACCGCTACGCGACTCGGTAGCCAGTCACCGTCCTTGCGGGCCTCGAGCCTCTCGTCTATCTCGAGCCGGGCGACGACACATTCTTCGGGCGAAACATCTGACATTGTCATTTTAAGCTCGCGAATAGCAGGCGCCAAAGCTTTCTCTACCCACGAATCCAGCCCGCAGCTCCCGAGCCAGGCTCCTCCCAAAATCTTATCGAGCGCTTCCCTCTCTATACTAACCGACATCTTCTCCCCAAGAACCGCTCGGAACCGAGTCGTTATCGTCCTCTCGACGTTCTTTCGGAGCAGGCCAAACTCGACCGGTTTGAAGGTGATCGACTCGTCCACCAGATCGACAAACTCACGTGACGCCGAGGTGGTCGTGGGCGAGTGCCCCTCCTCGTATTCCACTGTCAAGTCGGAACCGTCAATGCGGTCTTCCTCCAAATCCGCCATTTCGTTAAGGTCGAACGAGAGTGATGGAGAAGGCTCCGCCTCCCGCCTCTGTTTCGAGCCCCGTTCATCGTCTTCAATCAGCCAATCGAGATGGCGTTTCGACTTACGCTTGCCCACAGATAGCCTAAGCTGCCAATCGCTACTCGCTAAAGATATGAGCTTCTCTTCGTCGAGCTGATTACCACGTAACAAATGGGGTCGGTTGCTGGTGGTGAGGACGAAGATTATGCTCCCTAAGCTGACTTCTCTTCCATACGAGTCAGTGAACCGACCCTTTTCCATTGCGCGTTTGATGCTTCCACGCATCAGCATATCAGCCTCGTCGATGTCCTGAAGCATTATAACCGAAAACGGGTTTCTCCTCACTGCCTCTGCGATCCGATCCAGCACGGTTTTACCTCGGAAATTCATATCGGATTCTTCCTTGTCTCTGGTTGATCCCAGGCAGATTATCACTGGACCGGTGCCACAAACCTGTTCTGAGAGAGCGGTTACCATCTTCTTCTTTCCCGTCCTGTCGGGTCCCGAAAACAGCATCCAGATATCGCCTTTTGTTCCACCAGCTCGTTTCCTCCCGTTGCCAAGCTTGCAACGAGTCACGGTGGTTGTCACAGCAGAGGCGGCATCTCTCTGCCACCATACTTTCTCAATCAGACCCTTTAGAAGCTTCTTGAAGGTATCTGCATCCAATGGTTTATCACTCTGAAGGTCACCCGTCTTGGCTGGCGGTTCTGAGGATATGCAACTGAGCAAGTCCTTGACCTGGTCAACATGGTTATTCTTGGTGGTGGTGGTGGTTGACTCTGGTGCCTTGGTTTGACCAAGAACTAGATCTGTCCTGACCGGGCTCAAAGGCGGGCTTTGTGGACGACCTGTCGGTTGGCTCGTGAGGGAATTTGTGTTCAGACGCAAATCGTCCCCAAGAGCTTTGGGTTGAGAGGGCTGGCGTGCAAGAAAACTCGGATTTGCATACAGGCTTGTGAGGGAGAGAGGTTTCGGATTGACCCTCTCGTGAAAGCTCGGGTGAAGACGCAAACACGTGTCACTCCATTTCTTCATCAGTTCTTGAGATTTTTGCTTCAAGGAAGGATCCTGATCCTTACTCTGAAACAATGCAGGGAGAAATTAAAATCATAAGAACAATGAACGAAGGGTGAAATGAAATAGAAGATTTGATAGAATAGGAGTGAGCCAATCAATACCTGAGAGAGACTCAATGTCCCCTTATCGTCTTTGTTATGCAACTTAGCATTCTGCAACCACGGTGGCAATTGAGGTTGTTCGGAAACAGGAGGCTTGTCCGGTTGCTCTGCTGGTAGAACGGAGACCTCTTTGTTGTAATTCTCCAAACACTGAGGGCAACAGCTTACCTTCTTAGACGGATCCAAGTTGAGAGGAGCACCTTTTTCAGCCCTCAGCAAAGGATGCATGGTGGTGGGCAAGCTCTTCTGGTGGCTATATGACTCCACAGAGCCCCCAAGGATCCCATTTGGCACAAGCCTAAGCAAACCATAACCCATAAGCAATACTCAAAAAACAAAACAAATACAAAAAATAAGAGGCTGAGCATTGCATTACAAGCAAGAATAATCATAATTGAATGTAAGACTCGACACAGAGACTGGTATATTGGTATATTACCTGGGAAACTTGGAGTGGAGAGGAGCTCTGGCGGCGATGGACAGAGCTTGAAGATCCCAGTCATTCTCCATAGAAGGGTGATAGACCTGGCATCTCAGATAAGTCTCGCAAGTGGCGGTTCCGATGACCCAAAGCCTACCGGCGGCGGGGTCTTCTCCCCCACGGAACCTGGCAATAAGCTTGCCCATGTCGGCGACGGCCTCTCTGGCAGCATCGGAAACGCCTTGGTGGGGGAGCCCGAATCCGGGAGGCTGATCGACCAGCCACTTCAAATCCCCCAAATCGAGAATGAGACCCCCGGCTGAAGTCACGAGCATCTTCATCCTCATCTCGACGAGTGCCCCCAATTCCTTGAGCCTGAGAGGAGCGGCGGATTGGAGGACGCCGAGCTCCTTGTCGACCGAAACCACCTCCACGTTGCTCAAGGGCCCCGATTCCCCTACCTCCCGCTTCTCGATCCTCCGGAGAGCCTCTCTGAGGACGGCCTCCGGCTCCGAATCGCCCACCAGGACGGGGTTCTTCTTCCGCGCCCGCGACAGAATTTCGATCACTTTTCTGACGTCATGGCCGCCGCCGCTCTGCCCGCCCGGATTGGGGTTCGTAATACTCTGCTGGTGGTGGTGGGGATGTTGATGATGGGGGGTGTGGAGGCGGGGATTTAAGTAGAGGGCCCGGCCGGAGATGGGAGAAGGAGAAGAGGCGGGGGTGGGGCGGAAGCCGAGGGCGATCTTGGGAGAGGAAGGGGAAGGGGAGGAGGAGGGGATGAGGGAGTTCTCGATGGCGGACTTGACGGCGGGGCTGGAGAAGCTGGCCTCGCGCATGACGCGGCTGACGCTGGGGTCGTCGAGGATGGAGATGATGAACTGGACGAGCTCCACCTTGACGGCGAGGAGGGGCTGCTGCTGCTGCTCGGGGCAGCCGCGCCGCTGGTGGGCCTGGGCCCGCTTCAGGGCCGCCATCAGGGCGTTCGAGAGCGGGGGGTCGGAGGCGCTGTCGGCGGCCGCCACCGTCGGCAGCCGCTCCAGGGCCACCGAGAAGCAGAGCTCCAGGGCCCGGCACTGGAGCGGGTGGGAGGAGTTGGGGTGGGACCGGATGCATGCCTGCCGGAGGAACCCCGTGGGGGACCCCAGCAGGGCCGCCGCCACGTGCAAGGGGGTCGTCTGCCCGTGGCTGCGCCGCCCCGCCTCCGCGATGGACTGGTTCAGCACGCTCGCCGCCTCCGGGGTTAGGGTTTGCTGGATCGTGCTCAGGCAGGCTTTCATTTCTGTCAATTCTGGCCGGCGACCGACACTGATTTTATTCTTGTTGTTGGGTCGGATTGGAGTCACACGAGTGATTGGAGACTAGGATTTGGGATCGGGATTGGAGGATTGAGATTAGGATTGGGATGGACCCAATTCATGTATAGCGGAAGAGTGCAACCGCCCTTTGTAGCTTGCTGGCTGGCTGCTATATATGCCGGGTGTTGATGATTTATGTAATCTAAATCTTCTGTGTATGTAATCTTGGGTTGTTTTTTGTTGGTGTGGATTTGAGAGGGGTTTGTGTAGAAGAGGAAGAAGAATTGGATACAGAGAAAGAGAAAGAGAGAGAGGAGATTCAGTGATCTGGGGAAGACCCACGAAGGTGGGGATGTGGGTGTGAATGAGCTGAATTCATTTGGGTTGTGATTGTGAACTGAATTCTTCTTATTTTTGTGATGGAGAGAAAATTGTTATTGGGTTTTCTTTTCTTTTCTTTTCTTTTTTTGGGTGGAGGGCAGGCAAATACAAGAAAAAGATCAGCTAGCTGGGGGGTGTGGGTGTGTGTGGCATTGGCAACGACAGAAAACCGACCCCCATAAATTAGAAGCCAAAAAAGTAGAGAGAGAGGGGGGGATAAAGATCAACTTTTCAAGACAACAAACAACACGTCCCACCACCCAGTTAAAAAAACACAGAGAAAACATGATAAGGCTGAATCAAGCCTCTTCCTTTGGTTTGGTTTGGCTTGGTTTGATTTTATTTAACCCCCTTTTTTCATTTTGACAATTATAGACAATACCACAGCGTCATATACTACTCCTACAGTCCTACTCCCTCCAAGAAAAGAGAATGAATAAATCTTGATAACCCACAATTTGAATGATGTATGCATACATACATACATACATACTACTGCCAAACTAAGCAGAAGAATAAGAAGAAGATACAACAAGTAGTGTTATACTAGAATTCAGTGTTGGCCCATTATGTTGGGTAGAGTTTATTTAGCCACACCGTTAAAAGTATATCTGCTGCAGTAGGTGCTTAGAGTAGTAATATTGTGCCCCATACTCATCTCGTCTTCTTGCTGCTTAGAAATTAGTACTCCTCTAACATTCATTGACAATTTTGGATGTATGTCGCACATAAAAGATGTGGATCATCATCCCTTTGTCTTAAAAAAATAAAGAGAACAGTTGGGGGTACGTACATGATGAAATGAAACCACAGATTGGTTTGAATTCAGCCTAATAAACCCCCGTCTCATTGAATAGGTAGCTAGCTAGGGCACCCCCAAATACGCACATTATTCCACCACCAACGACTACTAGTACTATATCTTTTCCTTTTTTATAAATACAAATATAAATAATAATATAAATTTAAAAAAAGGAGCCTTTTAGAAATAATTGAAGTCATACTTGAGTTGTGGAGTAGACAACAAAACAAATCCACCTTTTTTCAGATGTTGATCATTATAGAATTGAAAAAAACAACCCCCCGGGGGTAATATGGGGATTTAGAGACGGCCGACCTGGGCCTGTGTTAGGTTGGGGTTGGGTGGATAACTGGGTTAATGCCTTATTAATGGCATTTTAGTAGTAGTAGTATAGTACACTACTAATGTAATGTTCATTCATTCATCACACAGAAATAAAAGCAGTCCCCCCATTGATTCCATTGCCTTTAATGGAGGAGGAGAGAGAAGGCACCTCACCTTTTTGGGTGCAAGAATTTCTGGAAAAATGCTCTCCGGGCAGAGCAATATCCCTTCTCTCCTTTTTCGGTAGTCTCCATCTTTTTTGCTTTCCCTTTTTTTATATGGCTTTTCTGCTCTGCTTTGGGTGTCTTCTTGTGGCAATGACATCATTCCTTTAAAGCTCTGTAAAACAGATAATTATGAGAGAGAAAACGGGATTATCAACTACTTAATACTTTATTAATTGTTTATACATAACTTTCATCATTTTCATGGTACATGGAATGGAAGATTACATCTCTCTCGCTTCAAGAATCAAGAGGACTATGCCTTGACTACACCCCCTCCCTCCCCTTTTCATATCTCCTTCATCTGTCTTTGCTTTTTATATTACTCCGTAGTACAATAGTTTATTACTACTACTTTGATTAATAAAACTACTAGTACTAGTAGTATAATGCTCTTCTTAACATGGAAGGGAAGAGTTCTTCCGTTCTTGGTCTCACACGCCCATTCCATTGACTATTCCTCCACGCGCTAACCTCAATCATTCATCATTAATTCATTCTTACGGCTGTTTAATATTGGACCCCAAGTCTTGGCCCCCTCATAATTTTACTCTCCAATCTCTAACATATCGATCAACGTATGATCCACTATAACTTAGGGAGTTTGTGTTCTTTTCCAAAAATAATTGGACTAATAAGAAAGAGACCAATCAAAAACCAATAAATACACTGACGATGACGCCAAAAACAATTACAAAACATAGTATTGTCGATACTTAAGAAAAGGGGTTATCTCTGTCTAAGGAGGTTACAAGGGATTTGGTGTACTACGCAACCCAAATTGATTAAAAGGAGTAAACAATCAATAGTCCGACAAACAAGTAAGAGAGTTCAAATATACTGTAAATAATAAACTCCAAAGAGAGAATCCCAATAAACGGTAAAAAATCACTAACTTATGGGAGGTGAATCTCATATTTTGGTTAACCAAAGTGCCATTCTAGTTTTGTGTTCTGGCCTATAAGACACTAGGTTTTAGAAACATCATTTCATGCCCATCAAAGAACTTTCCAAGAAGTCTTTCATGCTAATAGTGGTCTCGTACTCACACACTTAATTTTAGAATTATGTGTAATTTTGAAATGAAGAGTTCGTGTTGACTAAGAGAGTAAATTAATCACTTATAAACTAACTCCAACATTAGAAAATACTGTAAGTATATACATAGATCAATTATGTAAGATGTTTTGAGTAGAAGGCCATAATTCCTAACTAGATTCATAATATGATTATTTTTTGTGGTCAAATATTTTAGGCTTCAAATTACAACAACATGATGATTTGAACTTCAATTCTCGCACATAAATAGATAAAATAAAATTTATGGGATATGAATATTACAATAAAATTGATATTTTACGATGTAATAAATTTATGGGATAGAATAGAATCTCTCGAGTTTTGCTAGCCCATCCTCAACGGGTGAAAATTGGGTAAAATTAAACCGAAATACATTCGGACAATTTATTGAACTGAAATCTCCTCTTGAACACATTCAAGACTAACGATATCGTCTAAAGTCGTTTGATTCCTATCTATCAAGTGTTAGAGGTGGCATTCTTAGGGTGCGTTCGGCAAACATAAAATAAGTAGCTTATTTGTTAAAATAAGTTGAATGATAATTATAAGTATCCGAGATAAGTGTTCGATAATTTAAATATTTTAATACTTAATTGTTCAAATAAGTATTCTATTACTTATAAGCAAATTTTCCCACGGTATTTTTTGATCTTCCTACATTCCCTACCTTTTTTTTTTGAGATCCCCTACCTTTTTTTTGCTAAAGAAGAATTGGAATTATACTCGGCAGTAGATTTTTACAGTATGACGGAAATGTAGGATCACGCGCAAGAGAAAGGGGGAAATTTGGGGAGACGAATTTTCCGGCGTTCACACACAAAAAGGCCCCCCTGTAAAGGGAATCGCACGGTTTCCACCTTTTCATACTTACTCCTCCTTTTACTCTCTTTTTCATCATTTCCTACTCTCCTTTTTCGCCTTTTCTTTCTTTATTTTTTTTGGTTATACCAACTTTTTTGCATTTGGAAAAATTACACCTGATGCCCTCTAACTTTTACATTTTTCATATGGTGCACAAAGAATTTCTCAGTTTCATAGGGAGCCCTCAATCCTCATCATCAACCGCCCCAATCTAATTTGACCAAAAAGGCATAACAAGGGGCGATAAGCAACTACTCCCTCCGTTTCATTATAAGTGTCGTTTTAGCACTTAAAATTTGTTTCATAATATGTGTCGTTTTAGGTTTTCAAAGTGATTTATTAGGGGTGAATGATGATAATTTTTATTGATATGTGTATTTGTTGACCAAAGCTGTTCATTCATTGGCCAAAAAAATGTAATGAGTGGTAAGATTAAGAAAAAGTTGTAAGTTTTAAAGTGAATGATTGTTTTTCTTAAAAACTGTGTTAAGAGCTAAAACGACACTTATTGTGAAACGGAGGGAGTACTCCTTTTTCTTAATCTTACCACTCATTACCTTTTTTTGGCCAATGAATGAACAACTTTAGTCAACAAATACACATTCCAATAAAAATTATCATTATTCACCCCAATAAAGCACTTTGGAAACCTAAAACGACACATATTATGAAACAAATTTTAAGTGCTAAAACGACACTTATTGTGAAACGGAGGGAGTACTATTCAAGGGTTTTTTCCCCATAAATTTGAGATATCTGAACATATATTAGAAATGATTTAATATATTGTACTATATACAAAGTAGTTTCTAAATCTAGATGGTAAATTGTACTTCAAATATTGACTATATTCTCTGTCAAAACAAGCTTAAATTGAGTAAATTTTAACATTTCGATACATAATTTATTGGGAAATTCCTCTTGGTACCCCTGAAGTTTCGACTTTTCCTTTTGGTGTCCCACGGAATTTTTTTTTCCTTTTAGTGCCCCCGTAGTTTACAATTTTTCCTTTCCGTACCCAAAAGTGTTTATAAATCACTTTTCCATCCAAAAACTACCATTTTCCGTTTTAAAAAAACAAAAGAAAAAAAAAGATTTTATTTTATTATTATATACCATCTATTAGCCTATTATACATGAAAAATTAGAAAAAAAAAAATTTAAAAACAAAAAGGTAGTAACATTGTCGAACTTCACAAAGTTGGAGGAGAAGGAAGAAGGGGCGGTCCACGGTGGCGGGCCATCGCAATCTGCACCACGCTCTCGGCGCGATCCATAGCTTCGTGATTCTCTTGAAAACCGAGATCTTCCATCACCGCCAGAACCTAATTCCATCACCGCAATCTACACCACGCTCTCGACGTCGGGGCCGGCGTCGTGCAGGAGAATTACCCGCTCGGCGGATTCTAATTCATCCCGCAGCAGATCGGAATCGGGTTGGTCAGACTCAGACATCATCAATCCTTCACCGGAGGCCTCAAATCCGGAGTTGAGCGACACCAGATCTGGGAGGGGTGGTGAGTGCGAGCGAGGGAGTATGGGGGTGGGGGTGCAGGGGTTGGTTCGAGCGCCGCGGTCGTCCTTAGGATTCCGGGAGAGAGGGCGGTCGAGCCGGGCCGGCGGCGGCTTGTGCAATAGAGGAATCAAGAGGTGGAAGGAGACCGGCAATCCAAATATCTCGGGAGGTAGAAGGAGATGTGTGGTGGGGGCTAAAAGAGTAATTTTGACCAAAAAAATAATAAATGAGTAATAAAATAAAATATTTTTGATTATCTTTTTTTTTAACGGAAAATGGAAAATTTTGGATGGAAAACTTTTGGGTACGGAAAGGAATGTTTGTAAAGCATGGGGGCACCAAAAGGAAAATAAAAATTCGTGGGACACCAAGAGGAAAAGTCGAAACCACGGGGATACCAAGAGGAATTTCCCTAATTTATTTGTAGGTTGGATTGCTTGGATATGATCTACTTAGGC
The DNA here is from genome assembly GCA_963924305.1 of Polygonum maritimum. NCBI lineage: Eukaryota > Viridiplantae > Streptophyta > Magnoliopsida > Caryophyllales > Polygonaceae > Polygonum > Polygonum maritimum. The sequence continues at coordinate 10,152,659 of OZ002733.1, read as the reverse complement.
ACTGGCGGATCTAGGGGGGGGCGTGGGTGGGCGGCCGCCCCCCCATTCAGAATATTATTAATGTAGTAGGTATATGTATCACATCTGCAAAGTTGCCCCAGTGGCTCTCCCGCCCCCCCATTCTTCATATGCCATCCTCCCGTGTTCGAGTCACCAAACCCTCATTTTTCTGGCTCTTTTTTTTTTTTTTTCTTCCAGTTATGCAGGATTTCAGTGTGTACGAATATGATTACAGTTCAGCCCATTTTGGGCCATGTTATTTCCCATCCATTAGTTATAAACTCTACATTAGATGGTTGGCATACGTCCATTTCAAAAGTTAAGTTCTTATTTTTTCTCCATTAGCTCATAAATTTGAATTGGGTACATTTGATTTATATTTTATATGTTATTTTTTATTTTGAGTTGCTCCATTGTGTAACTAATATAAACATTTATGATTTGGAGGATACCATATTATATTTTTTACAATTTTGGGAAGCTCATTTATTCATCTACCTACAAGTTTTTCCTTGTATAAAAGAGATTGATACTCAATTTTTTAATTTGATACAACTTACAGCTAATAAATCAATTAGGTGTATATTTAAATAAAAGATAAAATGCTAAATCTTAGTTTATGTTGCGTTTTAGTTAGTGATTAGTGATAATATTCACTAATGTGAAAGACATTTAAAAATGTCAATTTACTCACAATTAAGTGTTAATTTTTAAAATAATATAAATATTTTAGATTTAATTTTTAGTTTTAATATAATGGGATATATTTATCACAAATAACCATAAAATTATTTGGACGATCTTGTTTTTTTTCCTTCAATGAACTAGGGATTGATGTCCCCTTGAGGCCTTGACTTCTCTAGTAAAAGGTTAGTTAATTGTTTTTTCCTCCTGAGTAGGCGACCCGAATTTTCTGAGTTTTTCCGCCCCCCACTCCGATGATTCTGGATCCGCCACTGTACTTAGGTGGGTTTTGCCAATTTGCCCATCCTAATAAGTACAGTGTAGTAATGATGATTAGAAAAGTAGCTTATGACAACGCATGCGGTTTAGACTTTACGAGTCTTTTAAAACCCTTTTCAATTTGTCACCAATATCTTTTATAGCCCTCTGCGGCTCTGCCCGACTGCCACTAAGCGCCCCTCCTTGTTTGTTTACAACCTTAATTATGTATAAAGCCTTCTACATTTAGAATACAAGACCATCTCTAAGACATTATATATTTCTTAAATTTGGAGAATATATTAAAGTTAATAGTTCCCTATCCTATCTTATAAAATAAAGAAGAAAAAAAGTTATCGGTTGCCTAAATTTAAAATAAAGTTTTATTTCTCTAAAATTAAATTATTCGCATAATTCAATACAAACTTTACGAATACAATATGATATCATCCTTTTTGTTTTATTATATAATTAAATATATATTCCTTTTTGGGTTTGATTGATCTTAGTAATTGAACAACTGTTGAAATTTAAGCATAAGTTTTTTAGAGATTTTGATCTTCGATTTTCCGTTTTAGAAAGAGTATATGAAGATTTTGTTCTGGATGCTCTTTTACAATGATTTTCTTGAGGCTTTAAAAAAATATGGCATATTATTTTATCTTTTTGAAAATTTCTTTTATTTTAAAGTTAGGAGAATCGTCAATGGTAATACTTGATTTTTATAAGTAAAACAAATAAATGTTATAAATTCTACAAAATTTGTCAGATTATTTTTAAGACTCGATAATCTCATTCTAACAGAGTATCTTGAAGAAAAAATCTTTCTTTATTGATCCACTCCCACTTTTATTGCATTTTATTTGTTTATGTATTTTAAAAATAAGTTTAAAAACCCATTTTAATCACTATTGACTTCAATCTTTTTTTTGATAAGGGAAGCGATTAGGGTCGTCACAAATACTACTTGGGCTCGCTTAAAACATCTACAAAGGATGAGAACTGGTTACTAACCAACTCTAAATAAATAGGGCAAATAACCGCCCTAGAGTACCATGAGTGCTCAACCAGTGAACTGATGCGCCAAGCGCCTATTGACTTCAATGATGAACTTTAGATAAAGTTTCTCATTTTATCTTTTGGGTACTTTTTATCTTCCACAACAATATAAGAAATTTTATCTACATCAATGAGATTTAGACTAAATTTCTTATCTACTTTTTAAATAAGACTCACTTATTTTTTTAAATAAATGATCCCACTTAAAATTACTCTCAATCAAATAATTTGATGGCAGGATATTGTGTCAGTTTGTCGATTTACAATACGGAGTATTAAGAGCATCCACAACATAGATATGTGGAAACATTTCTTAACACATAATAAAAAAGTAAAATAAAATATTTGAGGGGATGTGTCAGATTATTCTAAGAAATTTTTCCCTTCTCTCCTATTTTCTCTCTTGTAGTAGAAATCTTTCTTCCATATTTCTCTGCAGAAGTCTGATTTTGTCTGATTTCATTTCTTTTACTTTTACTTTTATTAGTTAAGAAATCTTACTTGTTTCTTCATTGTGGATGCCCTAACTATAAGAAACTCTCCCTCACAAAGTTTCTTCTTTTTCTAACATTTAATTGCTTTCTTTTTGCCCTTTAGGGTTTTAGAAGTTGGGAGTATTACCATTGCAATTGCTCTAATTAGTGATCGAGTTTCAATAATTTACTTCGTTCCATTTGCATTTGGTTTTGGACAAGAAGCAGAAAAATTGATTCTTTTCGGGTTTGTGAAGATAATACGAAAAGCATGTAGAAATTACATAACCTAGACGGGGTAAAGTCAAGATGAATATCCACCGTTTTAATAAACATTTCACCGTATACTTATGTGTCTTAAAAGTCGCCTTCTCTTTTAGAGCTTTTGAATGTAACAAGGCCACGAGAGTGATTGAGATCCAATTAGTTAAAGAGACTTTTTGAAACACAATTGTGCGAGACTACTTCAAATTGTTATTTGTCGTAAAAATGAACACCCAAAAATCTTATTTCTAGATACAAGGGTTAGAGCATCTTCAATCAATGCTCTAAACCCAAATGCTCCAAATATAATGTTATTTCTTCAAAATGAAGAACAAAATCTCATATTCTCTAAGTTATTTATATCCAAATTTGAATAGATGCTCCATTTTAAGGAAATCAAGTTTATATTGTTATAAAATTTATTTATATACCATATTAATATCAAATCTAACCAAATAGAAGAACATGGTACCGTATACATTTAATGTATTCCTTAATTTTCTTTGGAGAATGTAGAAGACTAGCTAGGTACATCTCTGTTTTGTTAAATTAGATAGATAAACGATTGGGTTTAGAATACACCCTAAATTCTTCATATTTGTTATTTTCAACAAAATGGACATGTTGCTAGAGATACTCTTAGAACTTGTGAAGATTATAGAATATATCCGTGATCCATGAGATGTGATAATTATATTATTTCAAAATTAATTAAAGTTGTTGAGTGAAACATAAGATCGAGCATCTACAATAGTGAGATTTGAAGTTTTTTAAATCCCACGAACAAAAAGAAAATTAGTCTTATGTCAAAAATAAATAAGTATTATCAGCCACAATTTCTTAAAGAAGAAGCTTACGCTAAGATAGTATTTCTAAAACACATGATCCCCTTTATTTTAATTCACCAACGTAAATAATTTTGAATGTAAAATAAAATAAAGTGGGCAATAATATATATTTGTAGTTTGCACGCTACCCGCCAAAATTTTGTACTCAAGAAGAATTCAACGTAAAATCTCATATTAAATAGATTTTTTACACTTTACACTATATTCGGATAAGAATAGTATCTATAAGAGTCGAATATATCTATTGACCTCTAAGTAATTAATACTCTTAAAAGGATATCGATAAACCAATTGACTAAATATTTGAATACTAACCCGATAGAGCATCTTCAACAATGAACTTTCACCCCAATTTCTTATTTTATTTTTTTGAATGTCTCTCTTCCACATATATAAAAAAGTATTTCCCACATCCATGAAATCCCTACATTATCTTATATCCATTTGACGAATCATTATATCCTATTTAATTTTCTCTTAAAACTGAAATTATTTCTATCGGTGAATGAAAATAATATAGCACATCACATATATTAGACTATATTAAGAGTGAATTTTTTCTAGAAGAACTTCTAGTTGAAGGTTTTTTTTAAATTTTTGTAAATTTTTTTTACTTTGTTTTTACTCTTAGGTTTTATAAAAACTCAAAATCTCACCATTGCATGTGCTTCTACACTACTATATCAAACTATTAAGGTACCATTATCTCTAATCAACTATTGTAATTTAAGGTTTTAAAAAAACAAATAAAAAGAATCAATGGCTCATCATCATTCATGGGTTAAAAAAGGCTTCTATCTCTAGCTTAGGCTCTCAATGGCGGAATATAATGAGACAAGAAGGACCCCATATATCTTTTCACTAGTATAAGCCAAAATCCCACCACTTTGGTGCAATTCACATTCAAAAATGAGCGTGGTGTGGTGTACAACATATTACGGAGTACTATTGAGAGAAAGGGGGAGAATTGAAAAGGAAGAAAAAAAAGGAGACAATCATGTCATTAGAGTCTAACTTTAAAGCAAAGACATAAACAAGAAACCCACTCAAAGATAAGGGGATGAAGAAAGTGTTCATCACTTGCTCAACTTCTTAATCATATCCCCCCACTCTCCAAAAAGGTTTTGGTAGCTTCTTGCACTCAAAGCAAAGAGACTTTATTGAAGGCCCCTTTTTTCTCTCTGCCTTTTAGTTTAGAATAAGGAAAGTGACTTTACTTTTTCACATGCTTGAATATGAATTAGGCAAACAGAAACATCAATGATCAATTGCGAAAGCTAAAGGAGGGAAAGGAAATTACAAATACAATTTGAACGAGTACTCGCTGAAGATCAATTATTTGTATTCATCACGGTGAGGAAAAGTAGAAAACAAGCCTTTTCAAACAGTACCAATTCTTGTTACTCAAATCCAACATCATCTACTTTTCAGAAATGGGCAACTTTTTTGTAAGCATTGTAACTATACTCAATTATATGATTAATTAAACAATTTCTAAGCATAAACCAGTATCTGTCTGGAATTTAATACTCCATCCGTTTCACAATAAGTGTCGTTTTAGCACTTAAAATTTGTTTCGTAATAAGCCAAAGGGTCAACAGGTCAGGTGTGTCGTTTTAGGTTTTTAAAGTGATTTATGAGGGGTGAATAATGATAATTTTTATTGGAATGTGTATTTGTTGACTAAAGTTGTTCATTCATTGATCAAAAAAATGTAATGAGTGGTAAGATTAAGAAAAAGTTGTAAGTTTTAAAGTGAATGATTGCGTTTCTTAAAAACTGTGTTAAGAGCTAAAACGACACTTATTGTGAAACGGAGGGAGTATATCTCAATCTCGGATCCATGTACTTTTGGTAGAGTTAAGCATTGCTCCTCAGTATACATTTGGTAGAACTTTTAATTAATTACTCCATGTAATTCAATGCTTAGGATTTCCAGTCATATAGACAGTTTTATAAGAAACTTTAGGCAGCCTCTATTCGGAGAAGGACCGCCTAGTATCTAGACAGTCTACACGGTTGTCTAGGCAGTCTAGACGGACACCTTGATGTCCTCTAGAAGGATTGAAAAGCTTAGCGGACGAGGATTGTCTAGTGCTTCGATAAGGTTTTAAAGGGATTATAGAACAGTGCACTCAAATCATGATAGTTATTTACTGTAATTCTTAAATGAGAGTTAGACAAACTCTACTTTTTTCGAGTGAACCACATATAACATGTCTCTCTTCTTATCTTTTTTTTTGGTAGATCTATGTTCTTATCATTTGTAGTATACAAAAGTAAGTTATTCCCTGCCTTGGGTTGATGCACAATGTCTCACCTTAGATTACTTTGGGGGTAAATTATACAATTGAAAAAAATCTATCATACACACATTTCCCCTTAATCATGCTCACACTATAGTGGAAAGTACACAGGACAGCCAAATAAAGAGAATTTATGTATCATCATTATATTATAACTATATACTAAAACAAAGGTTAAAAATAATAATTATCACAACAAATGTCAATTTCACGTTGAAGCACATCACTCATCTTTATTAAAATAATTTAATTGGTTAAAATTTGATTGTAGACCCCACATGTATGTAAAATATGAATGAATATATATCATTAAAATTGTATCTATAACATATTTACTGGTAGGCCAAATTTTTTTGCCACCACAATATAAAATTAAATTTATTATTTTTTCATCCTCTCATATTCCTTTCTATATGCCATACGGCATCACATCATGTGAAGACCAAGTCTCATTTTGTACATAGTGAAGGTTGGTATTCACTTTTTTCCTCCTCCTCTCTTCACATTTAATATTTTTTTATTCACTGTTTCCTTCCAAACCCAATATTGGTCTACCATTGTTTGTGCTTTAAGCTTTTCTTACCTATATAATTAATTAATCTTACTATATACTAATTTGATAACTAATATAATAATATAAAACAAAATATGTAAACTTCAATTAAATATATAATTAAATTAATAACACTATTTACAAGATATAATAAATCACATAAGCATTTTATTAAATCAATTTAATTGGTTGACATTTAATTGAATTATTTTTTATTGGTTAAAATTTTATTATAGACTCTACATATATAAAAATTATATATATGCATATGATTTAGATTTGATTTTTTTTCAAAATAACTATAAAATAAAGAAACTTATTGGTAGAAACAAATATTCAATCCTTATACAAAAATTATAATTTAATCTTTGTTCGATTAAAATAGTACATTATAATAGAAATAAGGTATCAATAAAATAAATCACATAAGAACTTAATTAAATAAACTAATGTTGAAGTCCGAAAACACCGATTGCAATATAACGTGATGAGAGCACAAGGTTAACAACTCAACCGAGTCAACTGACGAAGAGATGAAGAGTATGTGGACACGATGAAGGTAGTGTTTAAGGATGCTTTTGTATTACTTGTGGGATTACAACAGTAGACAGATTCTCTTATCGCGTTTAGGCGTATCGGGTTACAACAGTGATCTTAGCTCGAGATCTAGTGTGTGTGGTTCGCGAGGTTTTCGATCCCCGTTCTGGCGCATTGAGTCCGCTATTTATAGTGGAGGTTCGGGCTGGGCTGGAGCGGGATGCCGATGTGGGACGGGTGCCGCCCAGGTACGTGTCGCTGTATGGTTGGTTCCTGGGGCGGCAGCCGCGGGGCTGGCCAATCAAGGGCCGGGATGGGACGTTGCCGCCCACCGCTCGCCTGATGGGACGTTGCCGCCCCCCACTTGCGTGGATGGGACGGGGCGATGAGCGCGGTGGGCACAACCTCCGGGACTGGGCCTCCGCCCCGCAGGGAGTCTGCCTTGTAAGGGACCGTTTTACCCGGACAGTGGTGTATTGGATCGCGATGGCCGCATAACTTAGGGCGTGACTGCCACCTTGAGAAGTCTATACTTGGTCATATTTCGTTTTGGTGGGGTACCTTACCGCGTTGACGGTTCCGGGTATCAACAACTAATACAAAATTTATATATCAAACTATTCTTGTGAAACTTTATATAAAATTTAAAATAAGTTTTTAGTTAAATCAAAATCATATCTTTAAGGTATGGGGTTTAATACTAGTATATATATTAAAGGCGTAAGGATTAAAGCCAACACTTTGTGACACCTCAAATCTTTTCACATGTCGCTCTGAGAATGTGTCACCTAACATTTTGTCACTTGTCGACATATTAATCCTGACAGTTTATATTTATATTTATATTTTAAATATATTTTATCACCAGAATTTCAAATTCATTTACACATCACAATATTTATTGTCACGTCACTTGCACATCATATTTAGTTTATCTATAAATAAATGACTCGGCTAAAGTCGTCGTGCCAAGATTAAAGATAAATAACCCAAACAAACAGACTAGTATAGCATGCAAGTAAGGGGTCGAACCCAAGAGAACTAAGGCTTCTAGTATTAATATAATTATCAACCAAAGAAAGGAGGATTTAGGAGAGACATCTAAACTAATCTAAACTAAGAAAACAAAACAAATAACAAACAAATCAAATATGGGAAACAAGTTCATTCAAAAGATCCACTCCAATATAATCACTCGATCATAGATTCATCCATTGATTTCATTCACACCTATGGTTAATTCCTATCCTGATCATTAACAATCGCAAGTCCATGGTCCAAGCAATTCTATAACCCTAGGCAAGGACGCTTAACCTAGAATTAGCATAGAGAACAAGGATATGCAGGATATAATATCAAACAATCAAGCTACGAGTCAATTGTAAGATAAAACAATCAATTCTCTTCTTAATCCTAGTTGCATAGACAACAGGTCTAGGTTAAGTTGTTTTCACGGATTAGTTTTGTCCACGGTCCAAACCTAATCAAACAGTAGAAAGCTAATCAATTCAATAGGGTCGCGAATCCTAGAGAAACAATCAACAATCATAAGATGAAGCACAAGAGAATCAATATTAACCAAAGGATAGAAATCAATTACCAAAACCTCACGAGTTCATACATCAGAGCTTCTCCCTTGAACAAACCCAAGGAGACTAGCTCTCCATAACTAAAGTAAAAACCTAATTTGAGGAAGAAGATAGAAGGTAGAATGTACTAAAAACCTAAGGCTGACTCCTCCTTATATAGCCCAAGGAACAAGCTCCACGAGATAGATAAGGAAAGAGGCAAAAGATAGAAAAGGAAACAAGATAGAAAGATTTCGGCCCGCTTCGGATTCGGCATCGCCGCGGTCGCGGTATCAGGACAGAACCATTGGCGTCACTTCGAAGGCTGTTTTGACCCTCTTCGGCTTGGAATATGACTTCGGTGTAAAAAGATGAATTGAAGCCCTCGAAGTTAGCTTTCCAATGACACCGGAATCAAGTTAATCCGACCTCTGTAGCTCCAGGTATGGCCCTTGCAAGCAAGTGGTGTCGCGCAGACAGCTCAAAACGCCTTAAAACTCTTGATTCTTGAATTCTTGGTGTCTTCGGCCTAGATATTACAATTACGCACAACTCTAACCTAAACACACTCAATATAGCCCTAAAATACAAGAGTTAACCTATACAAAATAGGCCGAATCAATAAACAAATATCACTTTGAAGTTTGAAGCCATGAACATCGTCTTCAATTGTTCGGCGATTTCAACGTGTTCAGTCCTTTCATCGACGTTCTTAATTGCGATCTCAACTTCAATGCCCTTGGTACTTGTCTTCAACGTTCACAACGTCCCTTCAACCTCAAACACTATTGTTGTTTGGTGAATGTCCACATAATGTCCTAAAATCACAATACACACCATCCATACGTCCTTCAAAGGGACTGGAAATATTGACTGATATGAAGAAATGGAAGAGGATGTTTGAGAAAAAATAGTGTCGTAATTTGGGTTTTACCAAGAACTCACGAGTCGCAACCTCCAATGAACCTCAACATGTTAGCATTAGTATAAGTGGTGAACCGGTTTAGGAAATCTTTGTTAGTAAACCGGTGTAACAAACTCAATTCTGTTGTAATAAATAGCGAGAGCTTGCTCTCAGCTGAGTCATGAAAGAACAATGTGAGATTCTGTGTCTCTCTTCTTCCTCAATTTCTCTCTCAATTCACAGAATCTAAGATGGTATCAGAGCTTTTGGTGTTCGATTCGTTCTTTCATTCATTCCTTCTCTCCGATTTCTGATTTTGATTTCAGATCTCTGTTTCTGATCGATTTGGTCAGTTTTCCCTTTGATTTCGATCGTTTGTGATTTGTGTTGATCGATCGTGTCTTTTGCAACAATGGATCCCAATAATCCGTTGTACATTCATGCCTCGGATAATCCGGGGATGGTTCTTTCTACCAAGGTCTTCGACGGCACTGGATTTTATGCTTGGAGGAGCTCGATGACGATAGCTCTAAAGGTGAAGAACAAGTTTGGTTTCTTGAATGGAATAGTTCCTCGTCCTGAAGCCAATTCACCAGATTTCTCTCGTTGGGAGAGATGCAATGCTATGATTACTTCTTGGCTTCTTAATGCCATGTCAAAGGATCTCGCTGAATCGTTTCTGTTATCTGGAGATGCTTGCCAGATTTGGAAGGATCTTAAAGCTCGGTTTTCTCAAGCTAATGGTGCACACCTCTATTCAGTGGAAAAGGAGATAAGTACCATTTCTCAATCTTCTGATTCAATTTCTGATTTCTTTACTCGAATTAAGAGATTGTGGGATGAGAAGGATTCTATGCGCGATTTGCCTGCGTGTTCATGTGGTTTAGCTGAGGCTGTTAGAAAATGTAATGAGGAACAACGATTGCTTCAATTTCTGATGGGACTTAATGATTCCTATTCTGTTGTTCGTGGAAATATCCTGATGATGAATCCACTTCCACCTGTTCATCAAGCTTATTCAATGCTTAGGCCAGAAGAGAAACAACGTGGTGTTAGTTCTGCTAGTAAGCTGTTACTGGAATCTTCTTCAATGAATGTTCATTCTGAGATTGATGGCAATGTGAATTCAGGAAATGCTAATCTTGCTCAAAATAGGCCAAGAAAGTCTTATTTTTGTACAAAGTGCAGGAAGACAAATCATACTGTTGATAGGTGTTACAAGATTATTGGTTATCCTGACAAGAATGGCAAGGGCAAGAGTCAGCAGGCTGGTGGTTCTCATGCTCATTCAGTTTCAGATTCATCTGGTGGTGATACTCAGTCTTTGGTTCCAGGGTTGTCATCTGATCAGTATTCACAGCTCATGAGTTTGCTTAGCAGGACTTCAGTGGCTTCCAACAATCAGTCAATGGCACATATGGCTGGTATTTCTTGCTTCTCTTCTTCATTTAATTCGTCTAGAGCTTTGTTTTCAAAGTCTATATGGATTATAGATACCGGGGCAAGTGATCATATGACTTTCAATGTGGATTTTTTCTCTGAGATGCATCCTTTGACAAGTTCAGTTTCTATCTCAATGCCTAATGGTAGAGTTGTTGTAGTTACTTTGGCTGGGACAGTGAGAATTTCTGATGAGATTGAATTGCAAGAGGTTCTCTATGTACCAGAGTTTAGGTTCAGTTTGCTTTCTATCAACAGATTGGCTGTTTAAATGAACTGTGTTGCTTGTTTTGATTCTGGCATTTGTTGGCTGCAGGGTCCTCATTTGAAGAAGAATTTGCTGCTTGGTAAAGTGAGGAACAGATTATATGTTTTCAATGCTGTTAAAGATGGGAATGAAGATGCATTTGTACCTAAAGATGTTTCACATGTATCTGTTTGTTCTGTTCAGTCTAGAGATGCTAAACTTTTGCATCAGAGATTAGGCCATTTGCCTTTGTCTAGCTTGAAAGTTTTATTTCCTTTAGCAGACTATAATAAAGATGTAATTGCTTCATGTGACATTTGTGCTAAAGCAAGATTAACACGAAAGTCTTTTCCTCTTAGTCAGATTTCTTCATCCTATCCTTTTGAGCTTATTCATGTTGATACTTGGGGTCCTTACAAAACTCCAGCTTTGGAAGGTTATAGATATTTTTTGACTGTCGTGGATGACTATACTAGAATGACTTGGACTCATTTGTTGAAAAGTAAGGATGCAGCTTTTTCTATCTTGAAGTCTTTCATCCAGTTGATCCAAACTCAGTTTGACAAGAATGTTAGAATCATAAGGTCTGATAATGCTTTGGAGCTTGGCAACAGTCATGAGGGAGTTCAGTTTTTTGCTTCAAAAGGGATTGTTCATCAGACTAGTTGTGTTTATACTCCTCAGCAAAATGGAGTAGCTGAGAGAAAACACAGGCATTTGCTAGAGGTTGTTAGAGCATTGTTGTTTCAGTCTAAAGCTCCTGTTACTTTTTGGGGACATTGCTTGCTCACGGCCACTCACATCATTAATAGATTACCTTCTTCTGTTTTACAAGGTATTTCTCCTTATCAGAAACTTCATGATAAACCTCCTTCTTATCATTACTTAAGACTTTTGGTTGTCTAGCTTATGCTTCTACTATTAAGCAAGGCAGAGACAAATTACAACCTAGAGCTATCACTTCTGTTTTTCTTGGTTATCCATATGGAGTCAAAGGCTATAAATTGTATAATCTCGAGACACAAAAGGTGTTTATTTCTAGAGATGTACAGTTTCATGAAACCATTTTTCCTTTTACCAAACTTTCTATTCCTAGCAATTCTCCTATGCTACCTTTACCTGCTTTTGACTACACAGAACCCTCTTATTCTGATATATCACCATCACCAGAGCCACAAAATCCTGTCCCTGAACCACATCCTCATCCTAACCTTGAACCTCAAAATTTTCCTCCTCTCAGAAGATCTGCTAGAAATAGTCATTTGCCTTCATATCTTAAAGATTATTTCTGCAATTTTGTTTCCTCTGAGATTGAGCATTTTCCTTCTTCAACCATACCTTTTTATGCCCTTTCTGTCACTTCCAAACAGACTCTTTTGTCCTTAGAAAACACTGTTGAACCATGTTCTTATGAGCAAGCAATTCAGTCTCCAGAGTGGCAGCATGCTATGAATCTTGAACTGAAGGCTTTGAAGGACAATAATACATGGGATATTGTGGATCTTCCAAAGGGAAAGAAGCCAATTAGTTCGAAATGGGTTTATAAGCTGAAGTTGAAAGCAGATGGGACAGTGGAAAGATGCAAGGCTAGGCTTGTTATTAAGGGTTGCACACAGAAGGCAGGTATTGACTACAATGAGACTTTTTCACCTGCTGCAAAGTTGACAACTATTAGAGCTCTTGTTGCTACAGCTGTGAAGAAAGGTTGGTTGATGTCTCAGTTGGATATAAATAATGCATTCTTACATGGAGATATTGACACAGAAGTGTATATGAAAATGCCACTTGGATTGGCTCATTTGCATCCTAACAAGGTATGTCGTCTAAACAAGTCTCTATATGGTTTAAAACAGGCTTCAAGACAGTGGTATAGTAAGCTTTCTGAGGCTTTGGTATCTCAAGGATTTGAACAATCTCTCAATGATTATTCTTTATTTCATAAGAAGTCAGATTCTTGTTCACTTTTCCTTGTGATATATGTGGATGATATACTAGTAACTGGTAATGATGCTTTGGAAATAAATAAGGTCAAGGAGTTTCTTCATCAGCAGTTCAGTATTAAGGACTTGGGTAATCTCAATTATTTTCTGGGAATGGAATTCTTACATACTTCTCAGGGTGTTGTGATTACTCAAAGAAAGTTTATAAAGGAAGTTCTTAAGGAATTTTGTCCTTCTTCTGCAAAGACTTATGAGGCTCCTTTGGATAGCACTGTCAAGTTCAAGCCTGGCAGTGGAATTCCTTTGACAGACCCAACACCTTATAGACAGTTGGTAGGAAAGTTGAATTTTTTGGTGAATACACGTCCAGATTTGGCTTTTACAGTTCAACAATTGAGCCAATTTATGCAAGCACCAACAAGTGCTCATTGGGATGCTGCTATTCATGCATTACTTTACTTAAAAGGTACAGCTTCACTTGGTATATTGCTCAATTCTTCAACAGATTTTGCCTTGGAAGCTTTCTGTGATTCAGATTGGGCTTCTTGCCCAATCACAAGGAGATCTGTGAGTGGATTCTATATTTCTCTAGGAGGTGCACCTATTTCTTGGAAATCAAAGAAGCAAGTGACAGTTTCCTTGTCATCGGCTGAAGCTGAGTACAGATCATTGAGAAAAGTGACAACAGAGCTTGCTTGGTTGAGTAGGTTGTTACATGAGCTAGAAGTGCCTAATGTTCAACCAATTCCAGTCAAGTGTGACTCACAAGCTGCTATCTACATAGCCAGAAATCCAGTCTATCATGAGAGAACAAAACATATAGAGCTTGACTGTCACTATGTTCGAACAAAGTTACTTGATGGTCTTATTTCCTTAACACATGTACCTACTTCTTTACAAGTTGTTGATGTGTTCACTAAGGCATTGCCTAAGCCTCTTCATACTAATGCACTCAACAAGTTGGGATTGATTCCTTTGCATGAATCACTTCCAACTTGAGGGGGGATGTTAGCATTAGTATAAGTGGTGAACCGGTTTAGGAAATGTTTGTTAGTAAACCGGTGTAACAAACTCAATTCTGTTGTAATAAATAGCGAGAGCTTGCTCTCAGCTGAGTAATGAAAAAACACTGTGAGATTCTGTGTCTCTCTTCTTCCTCAATTTCTCTCTCAATTCACAGAATCTAAGACAACAAGATATACAGAATTTTTTCTATACAAATTAAAGTACTAGAAAGCTAGTATATTTTTATGGAGAGAATATATTGGCATATTGTTACCGAGAGGCTTTTGATGTCATTGAAAACCCTCTTATCACATTTGCTCATAAAATTACATACTCATTTTAAAAGTTTATTTACTTATGGCATCGTGTGAACTCTATTACAAAAGGTTACATAGACTCAATTATTAAAGTATGTACACTTAGTACTAATATCATGTACCCTCATTTGTGAAGTTCATCACATGTACAATGGTCATGCATACTTGGTTATAGTATCGTGTACGCTCGGAAATAAATTTTGCGTACTCAATTATAAGATTATAATTTATTCTTGAAAAAACAAGATTATAATTTATGAACACTCAATCATGCAATATAAGTATGCATATTTAAATAAAATTCGATTGTACCAAAAATTTTATTTTAATAAAATTTTAATCTAGCTTGTTGATCGATTTCATTGAGATCCAACAGTCACAATACTGAAATTTTAATCTAGTCTGTTCTTCCACACCCTTTAAGAATGTACGTAAGGCTAATCACTAGTTGTGAACTCAATCCGGACAAATATATGGCTAACTTATTAATTTGACACGGAGTGGTTGTGAAGGCTTGAAGATGGATTATAGCTACTTTCTGTTTGGATCGTGAATTTCATACTTTAAGTTGCATAGAATTTTCTTAAACTATGCTCCTTAGTTTTATTATATGCATTAGTTACAAATAGACAGATATATATATACATATGTAAGGTGTGATAAAGGTGAAGAGTAACAATGGGATAGATGGAAGTAAAGGGAACAAGCAAAAGATGCCAAATCTCACACCTAGAAAGCTTTGTAACATGGCATCTCCACTTTTCGTAAGCTTTTCTTTGGGTGACAAAAGGGAAATCCTTAAGAATTACCAACATAGAAAGCAACACTTGGAAGAAGCCAATGAAGAAAAGAAAGCTACTTTTTCTCTCCACTATAGTATTATTGATTGATCTTACACATAATTATATAATAATAATTAAGGGTAATGTATAAGCTAGTAAAAGGTTTTCATATGGTATCCAATATCATGGCAAATATAATCGAGTAGACTTTATATGCAAGCATATTCAACCTTTTGTGAAAAGCTATAAAGCTCCCAACACCGGCCGATTGATTCTTTCTTTTGGATACTAATGCAAAAGTAAATACGCACCTACTGACACCCTTAAGCTTTGCAAAGTTAATTAATCGCTTTGCTCAAAAAATTATACAAATTATAAAAAATAATTGTCACCATTCAATAATGAATTTCTTCAACAAATGGGTTACCCTTGTAAATCATAAATCATATCATTATTGCTTTTCGATTAATTGTTTTTATTTGTATTTAATTTAGTTAGAAATACATCAAAAATCCATTATATTTGGCTAAGCAATTTGTTCCTAGAATTAGCTAAAGTAGACATAATCCACGTGATTCGATTCTGATCTATACTATAGATTATCTTGTATTCTTGCGAATGTTGGGTAAAACCTATATCAATATATTATGATAAACTAAGGTCTAATTAGACAAGTTTTTTAATAAAGAGAAATTACGAAAAATATATAACATAGTTTTAAGATGAAATTTTAGGATAGATCTATTAATTAAATAAGTAATTATAATGATAAGATTGAGATTTATATAGTAGAATAAAATTCTTAATTAAAATATGATTTAATAAGATAACTTTATTAATAAGGGGGTGATGTGGCGTAATATTGTGACATGATTTGCTTCCACTTTAGTATATAGTAATAGATGTTATAGCTAAATACATTTGTTTAAATTTATGACTTTTATCTGATATTTTAGTTTAATTTTTTTATTAATAAATCGATTTAAATAATACTTTTTTTATTTATTTCAATGAATAAAGTAGTTAAAATTTCTGATTCAACATTAAAATTCTTAACATTGCTTAATTCAAATAAATAAAAATTTATTTATATTTTTACTAATGTTCTAAGTTATAAGTTCAAATATTAAAAAAAATTGAATAAAATTATTTAACTATAACACATTGACCTTTTTGGACATGGCACAAACTTCGTATAAAATTCAAGGTTACCAGATGAATTTCATACAAATATTAGTACATATCAAGGTTATCAATCGATTTATGATAAACTTTGGTATATATATATGTAATGATTGGGAAAATTGTGTAATTGTGATAAAACTAGGAGATTAAATGTAATTGTTTGGGATTGATGAAAACCTGTTAAAAGACGTCAATTACCAACTGTAAGGCCATTTGCAATGATTAGTTCTTATATTAAAATATTATTAAAGATCTTCAATACAATAGCTTGAAACTTAAAACCCAATTTTTGGACTTCTATTTGAAGTCTGATAATTCTGAGCTCTTAAATTTGATGCTCAATATACATGCAAACATGTCCACACATGAGCTATGATCAGAGCCACACAGATCAAATGGTCAAGATTATAGTGCTTTTTTATACACTTAAATTACTTTGGATAATCTTTTGAGAATCAAAATATATTTTTCATTTAGAAATAATATTTTTTATATTCTTGTTTTATTTTTTATTTACACATGACATTCATTTTATATGTATTTTGATTTAAAAGTAAAGGTAAAAATAATATAAAGATTGGTAGTTTTAAAGAATGAAGTGAAGACGTGGGTTGTGAGGATAAAATAGAAATGAGTTTTTAAATGAGATGGAGGAGTGAGAAAATTGGTATGAGGGGGTTAAAAATCCATTTTGGGTTCACCATTGCGGATGGTAGGGGCGGAGCTACATTGGGGCCGTGGCCCCCCAATTCAACTTTGTTTACCTTACATTGTTACTCTTTTTCGGGGCTTCGATTTGATATATTATATGCCTTAATCCGATATCTAAACAAAAAGTTATAAATATTTGAAGATTGAACATTTATAAATCAATTTTAAGTCATTTACTGAGTATAAGTCTTAAATTTAAGATATTTAGCCAAAATAGTTGACTCCCTCAATACTTCTATCCTGAGTCCGCCCCTAATGGATGGCCTAAGCTCATTCAGAGAAATAGCAAACTTTCTGTTTCTCCCACTTTCTCTTCTTCTCTTCTAATTCTCTTTTCTCACCTCAAATTCTTTCTTGATTCTTGAGTAATATCTAGGTCATAACAATATACTGTATACCTCCTAAACTACGTCAAATATGAAAGTCACCATACAATTTATGTCAAACTTTAATTTACCTCGTCAATATTATGAATCATCTTCATATGTTTTTTTTTTTTCTAATGTATATAGCTAGATAATGCTCTTAACTCTTTAAGTCTTAAGCCATTATAACGGTTGAAAATGAACCGGAACTTGCGATCCAATAATAGTCACAAAAAATTTAAGTACCACTTAGATAGGTAAGATTTGACATAATTTAGATTATCTAGTAGCATTGGAATTTATAAAACTTATTATATAGAACATGGTTTTGACATTCCAATAATAATGAACATTGAGAATGTGAAAGCTATTTTTTTTGTTTGGATTGCCTCAATGGGGAGGCCTTCGATCACTATCAAAGTATCAAATAGATGAAAAGATTTCAAGATTTAAATTAATGTGAATATTTGAAAAGTGAGCTAGTTCCCCTCTTTGACTTTTATATTTTCAACTTGTTTATTTTCTCCTCCTTTATGAGTACATTCATAAAGTTCCAAATTTCCTTTCAAAGATACATGAATAAGAACTCTTTTTTTGTTTTTGTGCAAAACGCGTTTGTTGATACCAGGAACCGTCAACGCGGTACGGCTACCCTACCAAAAACAAAATACTTCCAAGTATAAACTCAAGGTGACATCGAGCTCTAGGCCTTGCTTCTATCGCGATCAGCGTGCGCCCCTATCCCAAAACGGATTCCTTGCAGGACAAAAGCCCTCAAAGGGAAACAGCTCGAGCAACCACGTCTACATCGCGCTTCGAGCGTTGCGACCGCGTGGGGAGGAGCCC
Organism: Polygonum maritimum; assembly: GCA_963924305.1. Lineage (NCBI taxonomy): Eukaryota > Viridiplantae > Streptophyta > Magnoliopsida > Caryophyllales > Polygonaceae > Polygonum > Polygonum maritimum. Next base: position 10,134,367 of record OZ002733.1, on the reverse strand, counting down.
GTCCCATCCACGCAAGTGGGTGGGCGGCAGCGTCCCATCAGGCGAGCGGTGGGCGGCAACGTCCCATCCCGGCCTCTGATTGGCCAGCTCCGCGGCCACCGCTCCAAAGGCCAACCAAAGGGCGACGCGTATATGGGTGGCGCTCGTCCCACATCGACATCTCGATCAATCTCGACCCAGACTTCGGCTATAAATAGCGAGCTCTGTGCACCAGAACGGGATCGAAAAACTGGCGAACCACATACACTAGATCTCGAGCTAAGATCATTGTTGTAACCCGATACACCTAAACGCGATAGAGACCATCTGTTTACCATTGTAACCCCACAGTTAATACAAAAGCATCCTTAACACTACCCCTATCGCGTTAAACACTTCAAGCGACCAAATACTCTCCATCTCTCCGTCCGTTGACTCGGTTGAGTACAAATCTCTTGCTCTCATCGCGTTACTCTACAACCGGTGTTTTCGGACCTCAACATTGGCGCCGTCTGTGGGGAACCTCGTCAAACTAAGCAGGCACCGCTTCAACTGACGAAGAGTGATGGACGCTAATAACGACGACGCGTACTACGCTGACGGGGCGGCCTTCGGGATGCGACCGCCGCCACCGTGGTATTATGGGGCACCACCCGCGACGCCCCCGGCTGCACCCATGCTCGGCTGGGGCCCGGCCGCGCGGTGGCCAAATGTCGTGCCAGGCTGGCACCCTGGTTTCCAACAGGGTGCCCAGCCCCAGGCCCCCTTCCTGGAGTATGTGCACGCACAGTACTATCAGGGGTACGCACCCGCGCAAGAACCCTACGTGGGGGAGTTTTCCACCACCAACGGAAGCTCCACCACCAACGGAAGTTGCACCATCAACGGGAGTTCCTCCACCAGCGGGAACTTCACCGGGCAAGAGGTGGGAACAGACGCCCCCAGCGCGGTGTCACCCCCCAACGAGAGCACCGGAAGTTTTCCCTGGTGTTTTTTCAATCGAGAATTTAGGTCATGGCTAGGTTTGTCACCGCGTTTGTTATCGCGTGTAATGTTTATTATGCCGATCATCATATAAATAAGACAAGACAACAACCCTACGCTGTCCAACAATTCATTAACCATTAAGGAAACCCGACTTGCCGTCCTCGCTTGGGGTTGTCCGTTAACGCGCGCGATGCGCTTAGGCGCACTCGAGTTGGGTTCCACCCCTCGCAGTTGCATAAAGCCTTAAAACATCAAAAACTCCACAGTCGTTAAGGAAACCCGAGTTGCCGTCCTCGCTTGGGGTTGTCCGTTAACGCGCGCGATGCGCTTAGGCGCACACGAGTTGGGTTCCACCCCTCGCAGTTGCATAAAGCCTTAAAACATCAAAAACTCCAGTCGTTAAGGAAACCCGAGTTGCCGTCCTCGCCTGGGGTTGTCCGTTAACGCGCGCGATGCGCTTAGGCGCACTAGAGTTGGGTTCCACCCCTCGCAGTTGCATAAAGCCTTAAAACATCAAAAACTCCACAGTCGTTAAGGAAACCCGAGTTGCCGTCCTCGCTTGAGGTTGTCCGTTAACGCGCGCGATGCGCTTAGGCGCACTCGAGTTGGGTTCCACCCCTCGCAGTTGCATAAAGCCTTAAAACATCAAAAACTCCACAGTCGTTAAGGAAACCCGAGTTGCCGTCCTCGCTTGGGGTTGTCCGTTAACGCGCGCGATGCGCTTAGGCGCACTCGAGTTGAATTCCACCCCTCGCAGTTGCATAAAGCCTTAAAACATCAAAAACTCCATAGTCGTTAAGGAAACCCGAGTTGCCGTCCTCGCTTTGGGTTGTCCGTTAACGCGCGCGATGCGCTTAGGCGCACTCGAGTTGGGTTCCACCCCTCGCAGTCGCATAAAGCCTTAAAACATCAAAAACTCCAGTCGTTAAGGAAACCCGAGTTGCCGTCCTCGCTTGGGGTTGTCCGTTAACGCGCGCGATGCGCTTAGGCGCGCTCGAGTTGGGTTCCACCCCTCGCAGTTGCATAAAGCCTTAAAACATCAAAAACTCCAGTCGTTAAGGAAACCCGAGTTGCCGTCCTCGCTTGGGGTTGTCCGTTAACGCGCGCGATGCGCTTAGGCGCACTCGAGTTGGGTTCCACCCCTCGCAGTTGCATAAAGCCTTAAAACATCAAAAACTCCACAGTCGTTAAGGAAACCCGAGTTGCCGTCCTCGCTTGGGGTTGTCCGTTAACGCGCGCGATGCGCTTAGGCGCACTTGATTTGGGTTCCACCCCTCGCAGTTGCATAAAGCCTTAAAACATCAAAAACTCCACAGTCGTTAAGGAAACCCGAGTTGCCGTCGTCGCTTGGGGTTGTCCGTTAACGCGCGCGATGCGCTTAGGCGCACTCGAGTTGGGTTCCACCCCTCGCAGTTGCATAAAGCCTTAAAACATCAAAAACTCCGGTCGTTAAGGAAACCCGAGTTGCCGTCCTCGCTTGGGGTTGTCCGTTAACGCGCGCGATGCGCTTAGGCGTGCTCGAGTTGGGTTCCACCCCTCGCAGTTGCATAAAGCCTTAAAACATCAAAAACTCCAATCGTTAAGGAAACCCGAGCGTCCTCGCTTGGGGTTGTCCGTTAACGCGCGCGATGCGCTTAGGTGCACTAGAGTTGGGTTCAACCCCTCGCAGTTGCATAAAGCCTTAAGACATCAAAAACTCCACAGTCGTTAAGGAAACCCGAGTTGCCGTCCTCGCTTGGGGTTGTCCGTTAACGCGCGCGATGCGCTTAGGCGCACTCGAGTTGGGTTCCACCCCTCGCAGTTGCTTAAAGCCTTAAAACATCAAAAACTCCACAGTCGTTAAGGAAACCCGAGTTGCCGTCCTCGCTTGGGGTTGTCCGTTAACGCGCGCGATGCGCTTAGGCGCACTCGAGTTGGGTTCCACCCCTCGCAGTTGCATAAAGCCTTAAAACATCAAAAACTCCAGTCGTTAAGGAAACCCGAGTTGCCGTCCTCGCTTGGGGTTGTCCGTTAACGCGCGCGATGCGCTCAGGCGCACTCGAGTTGGGTTCCACCCCTCGCAGTTGCATAAAGCCTTAAAACATCAAAAACTCCACAGTCGTTAAGGAAACCCGAGTTGCCGTCCTCGCTTGGGGTTGTCCGTTAACGCGCGCGATGCGCTTAGGCGCACTCGAGTTGGGTTCCACCCCTCGCAGTTGCATAAAGCCTTAAAACATCAAAAACTCCAGTCGTTAAGGAAACCCGAGTTGCCGTCCTCGCTTGGGGTTGTCCTTTAACGCGCGCGATGCGCTTAGGCGCACTCGAGTTGGGTTCCACCCCTCGCAGTTGCATAAAGCCTTAAAACATCAAAAACTCGATAGTCGTTAAGGAAACCCGAGTTGCCGTCCTCGCTTGGGGTTGTCCGTTAACTCGCGCGATGCGCTTAGGCGCACTTGAGTTGGGTTCCACCCCTCGCAGTTGCATAAAGCCTTAAAACATCAAAAACTCCACAGTCGTTAAGGAAACCCGAGTTGCCGTCGTCGCTTGGGGTTGTCCGTTAACGCGCGCGATGCGCTTAGGCGCACTAGAGTTGGGTTCCACCCCTCGCAGTTGCATAAAGCCTTAAAACATCAAAAACTCCAGTCGTTAAGGAAGCCCGAGTTGCCGTCCTCGCTTGGGGTTGTCCGTTAACGCGCGCGATGCGCTTAGGCGTGCTCGAGTTGGGTTCCACCCCTCGCAGTTGCATAAAGCCTTAAAACATCAAAAACTCCAGTCGTTAAGGAAACCCGAGTTGCCGTCCTCACCTGGGGTTGTCCGTTAACGCGCGCGATGCGCTTAGGCGCACTAGAGTTGGGTTCCACCCCTTGCAGTTGCATAAAGCCTTAAAACATCAAAAACTCCACAGTCGTTAAGGAAACCCGAGTTGCCGTCCTCGCTTGGGGTTGTCCGTTAGCGCGCGCGATGCGCTTAGGAGCACTCGAGTTGGGTTCCACCCCTCGCAGTTGCTTAAAGCCTTAAAACATCAAAAACTCCACAGTCATTAAGGAAACCCGAGTTGCCGTCCTCGCTTGGGGTTGTCCGTTAACGCGCGCGATGCGCTTAGGCGCACTCGAGTTGGGTTCCACCCCTTGCAGTTGCATAAAGCCTTAAAACATCAAAAACTCCAGTCGTTAAGGAAACCCGAGTTGCCGTCCTCGCTTGGGGTTGTCCGTTAACGCGCGCGATGCGCTTAGGCGCACTCGAGTTGGGTTCCACCCCTCGCAGTTGCATAAAGCCTTAAAACATCAAAAACTCCACAGTCGTTAAGGAAACCCGAGTTGCCGTCCTCGCTTGGAGTTGTCCGTTAACGCGCGCGATGCGCTTAGGCGCACTTGAGTTGGGTTCCACCCCTCGCAGTTGCATAAAGCCTTAAAACATCAAAAACTCTACAGTCGTTAAGGAAACCCGAGTTTCCGTCCTCGCTTGGGGTTGTCCGTTAACGCGCGCGATGCGCTTAGGCGCACTCGAGTTGGGTTCCACCCCTCGCAGTTGCATAAAGCCTTAAAACATCAAAAACTCCAGTCGTTAAGGAAACCCGAGTTGCCGTCCTCGCTTGGGGTTGTCCGTTAACGCGCGCGATGCGCTCAGGCGCACTCGAGTTGGGTTCCACCCCTCGCAGTTGCATAAAGCCTTAAAACATCAAAAACTCCACAGTCGTTAAGGAAACCCGAGTTGCCGTCCTCTCTTGGGGTTGTCCGTTAACGCGCGCGATGCGCTTAGGCGCACTCGAGTTGGGTTCCAACCCTCGCAGTTGCATAAAGCCTTAAAACATCAAAAACTCCACAGTCGTTAAGGAAACCCGAGTTGCCGTCCTCGCTTGGGGTTGTCCGTTAACGCGCGCGATGCGCTTAGGCGCACTCGAGTTGGGTTCCACCCCTCGTTGTTGCATAAAGCCTTAAATACATCAAAAACTTCACTAAAATCCAAGTTACATTAACCTAGTGTCAAGTGCGGTCCTAGCACCTAGCTTGGCATGGGGTTGGGTACGGCGAGTATGCACAAAGATCTAGTTTAAAAGACAGTAAACACGAACAAGGAATAATCACAATGCCGTTGGCGGCAAACAAAGTTACGACGCCTACTTATCGTCAAAATCAAATACAATCACGGCCGCATCGCGGCGTCGCCACCAACGCACGACGGCTATCAGAGCGACGCGTAAACCAAGCCTGGCCCACGGTTTCCTTAGGCCAGTGGCGTGGCGGCACCCTCCGCCGCCCAAAACGCCGAAAACCCACCCTCAGCGGGACGGCCCTCGGGGAGGTCCGCACCCGAAGCCACAGGCGCCAGCGGCGCCACCATCGTTGGGCCTAGGGCTCGCCCGAAAACCCAGGAAAAAGGCGGAGAGCAAGAAAGAAGAAGAAAGAGAAGGAGAAAAGAAGGACGTACCGGAAAAGTTAAAGAGCGGTGCGTTGACAGTGGGTGGGCGGTCGTTGGAACAGTGGCCGGCGACAAAGGCGAGCGTGGCTTGAGAGCGGAAATGGCGATTGGCAGGAGTTGAAGTGAGGGAATGAGGGAGACGAGGAGCGGAACAGCTCTTTTGTTTCAATTCTTGGCGGACCAGGAAGGAATGGGCCTCGCTCGGCATGCGGCCCATAAGGCTACATGGCCCAACAACCCCCTTCGCCGCGCTCCTCGTCATACCGCCCTCACTGGCTCGCATCGCTAGAACACTAGCGCGTTTCCCGCATCATGTTTCCGGTTCGGGTACTTTTTTGGACCCGTCCTCAAAAGGGCATCGAGTCCCGGTCCATGGGGTTGTGTTGATACCAGGAACCGTCAACGCGGTACGGCTACCCTACCAAAAACAAAATACTTCCAAGTATAAACTCAAGGTGACATCGAGCTCTAGGCCTTGCTTCTATCGCGATCAGCGTGCGCCCCTATCCCAAAACGGATTCCCTGCAGGACAAAAGCCCTCAAAGGGCAACAGCTCGAGCAACCACGTCTGCATCGCGCTTCGAGCGTTGCGACCGCGTGGGGAGGAGCCCGTCCCATCCACGCAAGTGGGTGGGCGGCAGCGTCCCATCAGGCGAGCGGTGGGCGGCAACGTCCCATCCCGGCCTCTGATTGGCCAGCTCCGCGGCCACCGCTCCAAAGGCCAACCAAAGGGCGACGCGTACATGGGTGGCGCTCGTCCCACATCGACATCTCGATCAATCTCGACCCAGACTTCGGCTATAAATAGCGAGCTCTGTGCACCAGAACGGGATCGAAAAACTGGCGAACCACATACACTAGATCTCGAGCTAAGATCATTGTTGTAACCCGATACACCTAAACGCGATAGAGACCATCTGTTTACCATTGTAACCCCACAGTTAATACAAAAGCATCCTTAACACTACCACTATCGCGTTAAACACTTCAAGCGACCAAATACTCTCCATCTCTCCGTCCGTTGACTCGGTTGAGTACAAATCTCTTGCTCTCATCGCGTTACTCTACAACCGGTGTTTTCGGACCTCAACAGCGTTAAAATGAAAAAATAAGTACTCTCCCGCTTTGAATTACAATGTAGCAATAACTATAAAGTGGAACCAACTCTTTGTTAGTAAAATATAAATACCAATTTTTAAAAAATAACATTGATATGTGACATAAATAATAAGTGGGAAATATATTATTGTACGGAGAGTTGTAAGAGATCTTAATTGGATATTATTATGCTAATACTTTTCATCATATTAGCTAGCTAGAGGGTTGGACCAACAAAACATGGTGAATATGCATGCATATGCATGGAAAGCATATGAAATCGCCTACAACTACCGGTAGCGCTATGGAATTAAGTCGCACAACATGTTTGAATTAAATATTACAACCCCACATAGCCTTTTATTTGTTCACCTATACACATTAATTGCGCAGCTAGCCTCCTCTGCTTCAAGTGCCATCCACCACTCACTCGTTTAATCAAATTTCAACTTTTCATGGCCGCGTTGGCACATTTAATGACAGTAAGAGATGCTATATTCCATGTACGTATTAAACATATGAGATGAACTGAGAGGACGACAAAAAAAATTGATAATTTTCGACCCCAAAAAAAATTTGATCATTGAACAAATCGGTAAGAGACAAAACAAACCAAAGACCGTTGATTAATTAGTATGAGATCAGATACTAAAAATAAAGTCAAGAAACACAATAGGAAAGGAACACGTGCACTCTTGAGCAAATGGATAATCAAAATTAAACAAGAGCGAAAATGGATAACTACTTACTAGTCTAAAATACAAATATAATTAGATAGTTAAATGCTATCAAAAAATAATGTGTTATATAGTTTATGTATTTTCAAATTTACCCTCCTCATAGTCAACCCAAAATTAAATAGAGAGTTTAAATGCCATACAAAAATTATGTGTTATCACTTGTAAAATTATAATCGAACTTATCATACATACAAAATTTGTCATCACTTGTAAAAATATCACCACATACAAAAATTTGTCATCACTTCTAAAAAAATGTATCACCGTGCACAAAAAATTGTCATCACCTAATGATGTCACCACGTACAAGAATATATCATCACTTGTAAGAACATATCACCGCGTACAAAAACTTGTCATCAAGGCTTCCATCTCCTGATACCTTTCTTCGCTTCAGTCGGCAGCGAAGAACCTCCTTCCTTCGCTTGCATCTCTGTTAGGCACTATTGACACCTATCTCCGTTGCCAGATGCGGCTTCTTAAATAGTATGACATTTCGGCCGCCATGTGCTCCTATTCTCGCCGCCTTCCTCAGCGCCAACATCACCCCCACCTCCCCCTCCGTGGTACAACCACCACCTCTGGTGACCTCGATCCTTTCTCCTACATTGCCGACCTCTTCACCAACCGACCTAACTAGGCCGTCAACTCCTCTTCCCCAATCTCGTCTTCAGATCCCATAGAACCGCCTTCGGATTCTTCAAGCTCTAGCCAAAGGAAGGGCTTGCTCTCGTCATCGGAACTTCGTCAGATCTAGGCTTGTTCATGGAGGAAGATAGAGGGGAAGGGAAGGGATGAAGAGAGAAAATTAGATCTAGAGTTGTTTCTAGAGAAAGAGAAAAATGGTTTTAGGTATTTTTTAGGGTTTTATAATGAATAGTTAGTATATATTTTTTTAGTGTTAGACTAGTTAGTATTTGAATGGAATAAAAGGGGGAACCTTGTTCCCTTCCCTCTTACAAATATAAGCTTGTGCTAGCATAGTTGATCTTGCCTAAATACTTACTCCGTATTTGAAAACTCATAACGGAACCTAATAAGTAACAATGTATGGGTAAAAGTCATCTAAAAAGATACCTAAAAAGAAAATGCATTTTGGAAAACGAAAGGAAAACTAATGTCTCATCACAATGGGCTAAACTCACGGAATTAAACAACTTGTTCTCACGGGGAGTTTGATGGAGCCTAGGAGATGGGGGAAATCACATTTCGGCGGGACACTTGGACCAATGGGGAAAAACTTATAAACAAGTGCAAAAACACTACACTAATAAATAAGGAAGAAGTGGTAGCAGACTATCATACAAAAATTTGGAACATAAGAAAACTAGAACAAGTCTTTTTTTTTGGTTGAAGGAAAACTAGAACAAGTCTTACACAATGAAGAAATCAACGTAGTAATAAATATGCCAATTCCATCTACTAACTTCCCAAAAGTGCATTTCTGGGGAAATAGCAGAAGTTGTTTTTCTACGAGCATGAAACTAAAACTTATAAATGAAACAAAACAAATTGCAACAAAGAACCTAAGATGGATACGAGACATGAAAATTCAACCCAAAGCAAAACTTCTTATGGAAAATCGGTAATGATGGGTTCCCAATTAAAGTTAAGTTATACGAAAGACACATCCCAGTAACTCTGGCTTGCACCCACTTCAATCATCCAACCGAAGACCTAAGGAAATAATTGCATAGATAACTAAGAAAAATACATCAGGAACTAATGAAAATAAACACCAATATTAGACCCGCTCAAATGGTGGAAGAGATAAAAGACAAACTAAAACAAAAAGGAAATGAAACTTCTAGCTAAAGCTTGGTGGTGCATCTAGTATCAACGATATTACAACATTTTCAAAAAAAAAACAGAGGAAAATGATTTCACCGATGCGGTGGGATGCTTCTACAAACAAGTCCTGAGTTGGAACAACGTTTCAAAGATGATGGGTGATGAAAATATCACCAAAAAGACCCTATAACAACAGCAATAAAAAAAAAACAGATTAGAAGAAAAAAAGAAAACATATAATGGATCAAACCATAAGTAGGTTTCATTAAAGTAAACTTTGATGGTGTTAAGTGTTCATCTAATCAATCTTCTTTTGATTTTATCCTCATAAACTCAAAAAGAAGAACCATGGGCTAACGAAAAACACGAGATGCAACTCATCATTCTCACGGAAGCTCTGGGCCTTTGGAATGGAGTCCTTGAAGGACTTTGGTTAGGCTACAACAAAATTGAGATTGAAGGCGACTACTTGTGTCTTGTCAATGCCATTAATGGTATTTGGAGTTTCCGATCCCGTGGAAAGTTGATTGGTCCACATATTTCGGGAGATTAATAACGTGGCGGATTGCATTACGAAGATGGCTCTGTCCGATCACATCCCGTCTCAAGCAACACTTCTTGATCTTGAAGATCTCAGCCGTTTTGGATATTGTAGAGCGGCTTTTGACTCGTTGAGTCGTTTCCCTAATCCCTTTCCCGGTCAAATTAATAATTCGTTCTTGTATATGAACGATTTTTTTTGTCAAGCCAACGAACTTGTAAAAGTCAATAGAAATGTATATATATAAAATGGAAGTCTAATTTGAATTGGCTATTTACCTTTAATAAGACAGTTCATGTTGCTCTCACTATTTAGTGTGTAAGAAGTCTTTTCAATGAATTAATGCAAAGATAGCCCGTGGAGGCAAGGGTAAAGTGAAAATGCAACAACCATGCATTGACTCAATTTGTTTTCGTCTAGCTAAGTGCTTGGCCATATTTAATTAGGTCGTGAACGTGAAGTTATTAATTAATTCCGTGGTAGCCCAAGAGCCAATTGAATGCTGAATGACCACTGTCTTCATTGATGAAAAAGACCAAATAGTTTTACTAGTCCTTGTACATCGCCTTAAAGAACCATTCTTTATTTGATTGATTGATCGATCGATGTGAAACTTATGTGGGTTTACAACCAACTTACATTTTCAACTAACCTCTCTGGCTGATCCTTAATGTCCACAACCAACTTACAAAGTGTGGAATTAATTTCGTGCCATGCTCTCAGCAAAAAACCAACCAATTACTAGTACTGTATGATTAGTCTGTGGGTTTATTTTTGAAGTGTGTAATTAATTGCATCCATGTGAAGGAAGTGATCACCGAATAATAAAGATTTATTTCCGGATTGACCATGCAATGTATCTATATCTCTATCATGCCCATCCATAATCAAGCTAAGCTCTCTATATTGATTGTGGTAATTAAAATTGAAGAGTAATTACCAATATGATTTTAAGCACGATGTTCGAATCTTGGGCAAGATTCAGGCTAATCAATCGCCATGTGACGAATCTGGGAGATGATTAAATTAACTAACTAGATCACTAATATAATAAGCATTTTCTTAAAACAAGATACGAAGTGTATTATTAGTCTATTAGAATTGTTGGTATCCAACTCCGAATGGTCAATGTTTCTGTTAAAAATAAAGGTCGTGTTTAGTGGTAAATTGTGGAGACGTAAATAGAATGAAAATAAATCTAGAGAATATCTAATACTTCGTATCACGATTTACGAATGTAATAAAAAATTTCAATATCTCACTCCTTACAAATACGAGGTGGAAAAGAGTGATTCTCTTATTTTGTTACCCCTCTCTCTAGTAGAGGAATGATTGAGGTAGAGAAACTCAAATTTATTATAGATAAGAGGGTAGAAGAGATGAGAAGATATTTTTTTAATCAATGTATCATAACACTAAAATGGACTAAACTCAATCTATTCCGTTTACGCTTTCACAATTTACGACCAAACGGTGCCTTAGTCTATTTTAGTTTCATTATACATTGAAAAAAAAAAATCTTGTCATCCCTTCCAACCTTTTATGCATAAGAAATTTGAGTTTCTTCCCCTTAATCATTCCTCTAGTAGCAGTAACGGACGCAGAACTTTATAATAGTGGGGGCACAACTTATATTTTTCGACTTAAGTAAAGTTGTCGTCGATCGATGATAATGATATTGTTCTTGCTATTAATTTCTTTAATTTTCATTTTTTTGTTATTAATAACAAATTTTAAATCTTATAAAATTTACAATTTGTTAAAATAGTCTTTGGTTTATAGTGTACCTTTTAAAATTACATTATTAGCATGCTAGAGATGAAAGGCATATGTAAGTTATTAATCTTATTAATGCTTTGGAAAACGCTATGTGATCCTTACGTAGAGAGGGGCTACCTAACACCTAGACGGCATATACAATTGTTTAGGCAGTCCATATCGATGCCTAAGCAGGCTAAAATGCTTGGTGGACCCTAAGCAGAAAGAAGTAGTTTAGTACGTAGGTGAAGTTTATATGAGATTTTTAGAATAATGATAACTGATACCTAATTAATGTCCGATAAAAAAAATAAAAGAATCGATGAGATTTGAACACTAGACCTCTTTGGAGCAAAAATTTAGATTAAATCAACTAACTTTTATATAAGTTATTTAAAAAACTTAAATTATATATCTACAAAAAAACTTTTAAAATAAAAATAATAAATTAAAACCAAGACGGGAGTGGCCCCCGCCTCGGACCGTCACTGTCTAGTAGAGAGAGGGATAACAAAATGGAGAATCACTTCTTCCACTACACTTTTACAAGAGTGAGATATTTGAAAATTTTATTACATTAATGTATCATAACGTCAAGGACTGTCTAGATTCGTTTCAATTCCGTTTATGTTTTCCTATATTATTGAAAATAGACTGGGCCTGACCAATCACGTAGTGGGGCTGGGCCTTCAAACTCGGCCCAAATTCCCAGCTCAGCGTAGATTTAAAAAATGCTAATGATAATTGAAAGAAAAGAATTTAGTTGCAGAATCTTAAGAAGTTGCAATGATTCTTGCGTGGCAGACATGAAAGCAGAGAGCATGCCATGCAGAAATGCAGAGGCCCTATCAAGCTTTTTACCCGGGAATCCCCGGCAATCAGAACAGATAAATCCATCTTATTTACGAGTAGTTAAAATAGATTTTTTCCCCTTCAATATTTCCAATTTTTAAATGCTCCATAGACCATACTCCTACTACACTATTTTGGATTAGGAAAAAAAAAGTGTTAATGGTAGCATATGCCCCAGAATAAGTGTAAAAAGGTAAAAATGGCACAAGTGATTTTCTATTAGCATGGATGCCCATATTTAATTGTAACAGTACCCACTTCCCTATTTATGTGTTTTATTTAAAAATTATTTAATTGAAAAAGAAATTATTATAGGAAAATCAACAATGGCACAACCACTCTAATTCAATGGAGCAATGGCACAACCACTCGAATATGGCAGCAACTCCTTCTCTGGTTCAATGGAGCAATGGCACAACCACTCTAATTCAATGGAGCAATGGCACAACCACTCGAATATGGCAGCAACTCCTTCTCTGGTTCAATGGAGCAATGGCACAACCACTCTAATTCAATTTTGTGACACAGTAAGGACGAATTGCACCCAATATGAGCTTGAATTTTGTGTGGTGCTCCTATGGTGTATCCGGAGACGTCGCAATAAAGCCCTATTTGACAATGTTTGCTGATGTCCTCTTGCGCACCTCCCCCATCCTTCCATGTCTATCCTCCTCCCGCCGGCGGAGCCGCCTCCTCTTCCTCATCCACCCCGCCGCCGAGTCCCTCTTCCACGTCACCATCGACGTCTCCGCCGCCTCCTACACACGCCGGCCAGTACCTCCAGATGAAGGAGTAGATGAGAGGAGTTTCGAATTGAGGGCTTTCTCTTAAGGAGGGAGAGGGCCTTCTCTTGGAGGCAGGGATCGTCGGATTCGACGGAGTGGAGGACGGTGCCCAATTCGGCGAGTCTCCGGCGAGAGCGGGTGGGGTCGGAGTTGGCTCCGGAGGGCGTGGCTGGGAATGAGAATAGGGTGGTTCGGGAGGGTGACCGGGTTGGACAATATCTCGAGCGAAATTGGGCACTTGAAGTAGTCAGGCAGAGCTTCCATCTCCATCTATCTCCCCACTCTGAAATAGTAACGTTTGGTTCCAATGGTAAACAAATGCAACGATATGAATCTATAGTCTTGAGAATTAGGTTTTCCCATTTCAACCATGAACAAAGATACATTTTCATTTTTTTCATTATTGTTTTTCTAATAGCAATTTTAAGAAGGAAGTTGATGCAATAGCTTATGTTTATGAAGTTGTGTTTGTACGATTGGTTGATGTAGTTGTTGATAGGAGATAAAATAGATACAAGATTTGAGTTCATAAATTGGATGTAGTTGAATTTTTTTGATGTTGATCATTCTGATTTAGTTTTTAAGTGATAATTCATTATGTTTTATTTTCTTAAGGACCTTTAATTTACTGCTTTTAAAATTTACATTTATTTTCTTGAAAATTAATCTCAACTATTTTTGTTAATTTAAAAGAAAACAAAAAAAATATACAGATTTTAATAGCAAAAAGGACCCAAAAGGGCATTGGTTGCCATTTAGCCTAAACTAGGGTAATTTCTATGTTATCAACTTATCTTGGGGCATTCTTGCTAATTCACCAAAAAAAAAAAACTTTTATGCCTTTAAAATGAAAAGCTGATGAACATGCTTTGGGTAGACGAGACCACCTTTTTCTGTACATGAAAAGGCCTGCCCAAAGCCCTTTAAAAAGCCCTGAAGCCCTTGCCTTTTTCTCAGTATGTCTTTTGTAATGACAGGGGTAAAAAGAAAGAAAGGGAGTCTGACTCTGATAGCATCAAGAAAGTACACACGTTTCGCTCCTTTTTTTCCACCCTAGCTAGCTTTCACTGTTGCCCAAAAGGTAAATATGGATTCTTTCAGCTTTTGATGAATGAACTTGAAGCATGCAATTACAAAAGCAACTCCAATTCCCTTTCTTCTTCGTATCAAATATAATGTCTCTTTGATTTTGAGCTTTGCCGGGCTTCCCGGTGCTTCAAACTGGCGGAACAGGTATAAAAAAATATGGAAATTATTAGGAAAGTGACCGATCACAATAATATATGTGTACAGTTTTGAATCAAAAGTACAATTCAAATATGCTAGACATAGGGAGGCAAGAGAGATTTAATTGTAGAGCCCAACTTACCAACTTATTAGGTTAAGTTATGAAGCACTCCCACCGAGAACATCGAACCCTTCCGGTCCCTGAGCTGAACTATCAATTTTGATACCATTTGTTGAGAGGGAAGACGAACCCAATTGTCAATCACAACTCACAAGATCATGAGGTTCTCTCCATTGGGGGAAGCACGTGGTGTCTAGTGGGGGCTGGATTTTATATATTCTTTTAATAAAATTATTAATATGGTGGAGTAATAAATTATTTTCTCTGTATTAAAATAACTTTCCAAATAGTATTTGTTAAATGGTGATTTTGTGCATTTTAATTAAAAAAACATATGGTTTAAATGGTGGTTTTGTGCATGTTAATTGAAAAACATATGGTTTATGATGAGTCTTCCCCATGAAATAGTTTGCGGATTTTTTAATTGAAAAACACATGATTTTTGACTTTTATAGATATTTCATGTGAATTTTATAGCCTAAGAAAGAATAGAAAATAGGTTTTAACAATATATGATTTCTATGAAACATACAAACTATAAAAAAAAAAAAAAAAAAAAACTTCTCATGAATGGAATTCATGAAAATAAATTCATCCATTCAACCAAATAGATAAACAATACTCCGTAACTATTAAGATGGGAGTATTAGTTTTACAGCATTCCAATTCAAATCATAACCATCACGAATCGTCCAAGTATTATGGGCCTCACTTACTCTTGAGACAACAACAAACAATAAAGTATATTCTGGTATACTTGATTGAAGTATATTCAGACCCAACAACAAACAATGATTGAAGCATCTTCTCTTACTCTTGAGACATAAATGGGCCAAGTGCTACTCATGCAAGTAATTGGGCGACCAGCCCGACCACAAGTACAAATCCACCAATTCTGGTATGGGCTAATGGGCACCATTTCTACCTGATGACTTGAGTGATTTATTGTTGCTCCTCGTAGCTCGTACCCATCATCCACGAAAGAAGACATGTATCAGATGAGATAAAATTTGATCAAGAGAAGAAAATTGCATCACCCTTGACATCTGAGGGCTATTCTCTTTTACAGAGAAGCTACCTCTTCAACACGTACCCGAACAATGGAGTGGATAGAAGAGAATTTCAAGTTTATAGCCTTGCCTAACATTTTCGGCAATTCACTTTAACGTGTATTCGTACGCTCTTATAAGAGTCGAATCGATAACGTTTGTGTACCGATCGTCAAGGCTTAACTGATGATAGAAAGCCTCTCCTTATGTTTTAGTATTGTTTGTATTGATCTCTGCTTGAAAGTGTCAGATAGTGACCGGCTATAGTTATGTGATTGCAATTTTTTCTACTATTAAATAAACAACTTTGGATACTATATTTGAAAATAAAATAAAAAATGCCAGGTGTAGAATAAACGGTGATGGGAGCCCACGTTGAAAAGTAGGAAGAAAAACCGACGACTCTTCTTCGTCGTCGATTCGGTTATATTGTCTCTCCTGTGTTGCCTTGCTGTGGGGTGCGAAAAGGATGCTCTTTCCATCATCTCCCGCTGGCAACTGCCTCCGGCGTGGTGTTTGATTTTCCGGCAATTTCGCTCTTCAGACTACCAATCGAGTTGGATTCTAATTGATTTGGGATCCCCACTAGTATCCAAGTCCCTGATAGAATAGAACCGTCAACAAAATACCCCATCTGGTCCAATCGGAGTCGTCGTCTCTGCACATTTTCGATGGAGCGGCCGGAGGCGAAGGAATCCACGAGGATCGCGGCCAGGTCTTCGATGATGGACTCCATCATGGGATGCGGATTCTCAGGAATCCGGATCGAGAAGGAGGATCTGAAGAGGAGGATTTCCATACCTCAGTATCTCCGCCTTGCGATTCGCCGAGCAATCAACTCCAAAGACGTCTCGGCCGGCGTTGACTCCACCATCCACGCCCTCGCAAACGACGGCGGCGTTGAGGCCCCGGAATGCCCCATGGTCATCTTTGTCAATTCAAGAGCGGTGGCAGGCACGGCCCCGAGCTCAAGGACAGGCTCAGCAACTCATGGCGAAGAACTGGTCTCTGCTCCCTCTCTCTCTCTCTCTCTCTCTCTCTCTCTCTCTCTCTCTCTCTCTCTCTCTCTCTCTCTCTCTCTCTCTCTCTCTCTCTCTCTCTCTCTCTCTCTCTCTCTCTCTCTCTCTCTCTCTCTCTCTCTCTCTCTCTCTCTCTTCTCTCTCTCTCTCTCTCTCTCTCTCTCTCTCTCTCTCTCTCTCTCTCTCTCTCTCTCTCTCTCTCTCTCTCTCTCTCTCTCTCTCTCTCTCTCTCTCTCTCTCTCTCTCTCTCTCTCTCTCTCTCTCTCTCTCTCTCTCTCTCTCTCTCTCTCTCTCTCTCTCTCTCTCTCTCTCTCTCTCTCTCTTTGTTTGTGGTGGTGGATTTGGATAGGGTTTTGTTGTGTAGTATGATAATGCCAACTGTGTGTTTCGTTAGATTGGTAATTATGACTTCGCGTGATGTTTAAGCATCTTGTAGCCTGAAGGTTCAATTGAATAATACTTCCAAAATGCTCTCACTTATTTGAGTGCCATGAGTGGCCCAAATTGTGGGGGTTTGAACAGAATTGAGGGAGTTTATATTAGATGTTGATTAGTTACTGTCTGCAATGTTCAGATGCGTTAACACGTTGATGAAAGTGTAGAGGAGTTGTTTTTCATTGAATGAAGAAAATTGCACTTTCACTTACTTGCTTATGGATTTTAAACTCAGTGTGCTAAAGCTCATGAGTTGTCTGCTTTGGATTGCCAGATCACTAGATTTGCTCTTGAGGGGGATGTTATTGTGTGATGGCAGTTACTTTTATACTAGTATATAATTTCTTAGGGCTATTCTGAAAGTATTTTTTGAATGGTGTAAACTGATGCAAGGGGTGTATGGAGAGGAACTTACTGCATTATGGTGATTACATTGGCAAGAAGTCAATCATGCAACTATATATATAGCACGCTTGTTTGTGCTGATGATGAAGGTTCTTGATCATCATTCTTGTATAGTTTTGGGGATTTGTCATGGGTTAATACCATAAATTGTCCAACTAGGAGAGTCATCTGACTTTTTAGCAGCTGAGGTGGTTGAAACATAATGACCGTTAGGTTCTTTATATGGTTGAAAATTAAATATTTATATTTT
Source organism: Polygonum maritimum (assembly GCA_963924305.1). NCBI lineage: Eukaryota > Viridiplantae > Streptophyta > Magnoliopsida > Caryophyllales > Polygonaceae > Polygonum > Polygonum maritimum. Next base: position 10,116,932 of record OZ002733.1, on the reverse strand, counting down.
GTTTTTGTGTCTAATTTGCCATTCTCTTGGTTGTCTAGGTATTTGACCTTTCCAATGTGAAGCCCCAAGAATTTATACAGTATGGGTTGGCTTGCTTAGAGCAACTGGCTACTGATGGTGATTCATGTGCCAAAGACACTCGAGTCAAGCTGAGGATAGTGGTAATTTACTTATTCCGATTCTCTAAAATTCAAAAGTTTCTGAAAGGCCACAAGCCACAGGCCACAGGCCACTGCAATTTCTGCCTCTCCACTATGTCTCTTGAGTATTGTAGTTATTGAGATATTGAAAGTTGCATCTAGTTGTAAATTGTAATCATGCATTTTTTTTAAATATGTTTTACTCACAGGTTGCTGGAGGAGATGGTACTGTTGGTTGGGCACTTGGAAGCTTGGGAGAACTTCACAAGCTGGGTCGTGAGCCAGTTCCTCCAATTGCGATTATTCCTCTTGGCACAGGGAATGACCTGTCTAGAAGCTTTGGTTGGGTAAGTTCTCAGTTGTGCTCCTATAATGTCTTGCTTCACTTGATTTTTCCTTTCCTTACATGAGTGTTTAATATTCCTAGGGTGGCTCTTTTCCATTTGCTTGGAAGTCAGCAGTTAAAAAATCCCTCCATAGAGCTAGTACAGGTCCTATCTGCCGTTTGGATAGGTAGGTATTTAAATCCTTATATATGTGCTGCTCAGTAGCTGTTTTTCTCATCTGTTCGACTATCTCTGTTAAAACTCAGCTGATTACAACCTTTTGTCCTTTGGTCTAATATTTTCCTGCTATTTTGCTCTAGAATTTGCTTATGGACTGAGATTGTTTGCATCATTGGATTGTTTGCATTATTGGATTCTAATATATACGAATACAATGAATCTGACAAAGCTAAAAAGAAAAGATAAACTGAGTTTATTCTGGACTTAGGACGTGTTTTCTTCTTTCTTTAAATTCATAATAGAATACATTTGTCAGAAGGTACATATAGACCTTTATGAATTTTCTGATGAATCAACTTATTTGTAAAATTTGCAGAAATGGAATTGTTAGAATCATGCTTTCATAGTTGCCTATAACTGATCCTAGTCTGTGTCCCTTAGAGTTGTACTTTAATTGTTGCAGTTGGCACGTCACAGTCACAATGCCAGCTGGTGAAGTTGTCGATCTGCCACATTCTTTGAAGCATTCAGAAGAATGCCCTCTTGATCAGGTTTTAATATTAGCGACCTCCCAAGAACATGCTTCCTTGTTTTGCTTTCCAGTAGCTAAACCTGTTTGAGTTTTTTATGAATCTAGTGAATCACAGTCTCTCTTTGTTGTTTTTTCTTTGATGAAAGGAATTACAATCTATACATGATGTGTTGTACCTGCACTGTACATTATCATCTTGGTGATTCATTTCATAATCAACATGAACAAATCAAGAAACACACACCTGCTTTTTGGCCCTATTTAGTTTCATTGGGTGAAGGCTTAAGTTCTGGTTTTGGTGAGCTAGCACGTGCTTCCATATTAACCTGCTTTGTAGGTAGCTTTTAATTGACATACTGGGAGCTTCTATGATGGAAACTGCTCAAAGTCTGGAATAGTATGAAAAAAGGGAAGTGACACTCGTAACTAAACTCACATGCCTTTCCTTTTCTCTCTGCTCCTGGAGGATTTGAGTCAATATAGTTTAGGTGTAATTGGGCCTGGGTATATAGAATATTAGGGGAGGAAGTATACATTGTTAATATGACAAGTAACTCACTTCCTAAGACGTGCAGATATTCTCTATATCTGATTTGGTAGCGCGGAGTATTCCATTAGAAGATTGTAAAGAATATAAACATTTTGATGTAAGAAACAAGTAGCTACACGTGGATATAAGCTGGCACAAACACATATGTCCAGGACTTTGACTTTTAAAAACTGGCACAAGCACATATGTCCAGGACTTGCCAGTTCCCTGTTTGTGCTTAGTGTCCTCAAGCTTTCTTATGTCAGACTAAGACTTGTGAACATATTAATATTGCAGTGATCTTGTTTACTTCTTGAGTATCTAAAATTTTTGTGATCTGTTCTATTGCCTTACTACTTGAAATTCTTGGTGATCGTATGTAGTGTGATACAACTCATACAAGTGGAGACATCTTCATGCATTTGTAATTGTGCAAATATTGATCGTCCAATCTTTGCCTGTTAATAGTTTTCTATGTAATTCACATTACACTTCATTTTATCGGTCCTTAGAGACAAATCTGCTACTTTCTAGGACTTTGAAGCGGAAGGTCCATTGCCTGAGAAAGTCACTTGCTATGATGGAGTATTCTATAATTACTTCAGCATAGGTAATTTCTCCCCCTTCATATATGATACATGATGTAGTTATATGTTTATTTGTATGACATGGAATGTTCATCAAATACCGGTATGATACAACTATGTCATGCAGCTATTGCATCGCCATCACTACCATTAACTTGTCTAAGGAGGCTATTTCCTCCCACTGCTGTGGATTTTCATTGGCTTGGTTCAAATACATTCTAATTGAAAATTGCAAATTTATTGTACTGATCCTTTCCGATGTAGGAATGGATGCTCAAGTTGCATATGGTTTCCATCACTTGCGCAATGAAAAGCCTTACCTTGCACAGGGGCCAATTGCAAATAAGGTCCTTTCATCTGTTTCTCCTTCTCCAGATTTGAGCTTGACGTTTTAGCTTTTAGCATAAGCTGAGTAACACCTTTAATTAACTAATCAAGCACTAAATCCAACCTTGATTTTTTGTGAACCCATATGGTAGCTGTTATAAGCGGAACTTTTATTTGTGAAGTTTGTTCTTGTAATTTGCATTCTTGTACGTTGTGGCTTGTTTTCATACTATTGGTTAAATCAAGAATCTTAATGTAAGGAAAGTATTCATATCACCTCAAAAAGGAGGTAACTTTTTGTATACTGTGTAATATAAAAGTGCTTTTCAATCCTGAAACACTTTGTTGAATACCCATTTTACTGATTATTAATTGAAGTCCAACTCTTCTAGCTTAAGCAGTCAAGTTTGAGGATAGACATAATTGTTGAATGTTTTATGATTCAATTTTGTTAGCAGCTAATTTAGTGGACAGTGAAACTGGGAAAAAAAATTGCAGTCTGTGTGTTCTGGTCTCAAAGAATGAGTTTGAAGTGAGTAAACACTATGCCATTAAGCCACCCTAATCTGCTGATTGGATAGTCTACTTCTGTTAACCTCTCAAGGAAATATTTTTAGAAAACTTGAGAGTTATGTTCATCAACTTGTCATAATTAATTATAGTTTGAAATATTCAAAGTGCAATTACTCTAATTTGAGATCTATTCTTGTGACTTTTCTTGCTCTATCGTGCATTTAGAGAACTTTTTATTGATGCTTAATTTTCTTCTTGTTGAAAATTTACTGTGGCAGCTTATTTATTCTGGATACAGTTGTACCCAAGGTTGGTTCTGCACTCCTTGCGTCAGTGATCCAGGCTTAAGGTCAGCCCACAACCCCCAAAACCATGAAACACAAAATAGAAGGAAAAATGAGAAAACTGGAATCTATATTTCCATTGATTTATGATTTAATAGTTGATTTGTATATAAAGTTTGCTTGTAATCAGATCTGTATCCTTGCTTAAAAGGAATATTAGAATAGCAGCTTCCTTCACAATAATGCTCAGGTAGGATAATAGAACTAATTCTTCTAATAATACTCATGAGTGGATTTGTCAGTGCCCTGTTTTCCACCAACAAACAAAACGATGTCAATGGTGGTATACTTCGTGTCTCAAAATTCAAATCGTAGGAGCAAGTAGTATCTTTCTGATAGCATCTCTTGAATGCAGGGGGCTAAGAAACATTCTGAAGATCCACATTAAAAAGGTCAACTGCTCAGACTGGGAGGAAATTCGTGTTCCTTCAAAGTAAGCTTCAACTTTTGCTCGTTGGAATCAAACAATGTGTTCTTTTTAATAATAATTGCTATGGGAATCAATTGTAGCATAGCAGGTTTGAAGAATTAGTCAAAATCCTAACAAAAATCATACATAAGTTCTAGTAACCAGTGTTTAAAATGGCATGGCGAGGGCCCATGGCGATGCCCCCCCCCCCCCGGGTCGCCATGGTGTGCATCGATGCGATGCGAACGCATCATCGATGTTAAATGGAAAAGAACCAGTTTCAACTATAAAAACATAACTAAGTTCATTTATTGAACATTTAGAGTAGAAAAACAACATTTCAAAACAATAAATCAAGTTTTACTCAAACATACGAAAGTTCAAATATAAAAAAAGCAAAATCAAACTTTAAAAATAGGAAAGTAAGTTATAGGATGGACGGTTTAGGATGGTTTAGGAAAATCAATCATCAAACTGGTCATCATAGTAGTCATTTTCGAGTATATCATCAATATCATCTTCATTCACTTCCGAGCCTGACTTGTAGGCTCCATCGTCTTCTTCCTCTTCCTCTACTATCCTTATGGGTTGTGTTCACTGGGAGTATAACATACTAACTGAAAAGGATAGAATAAAAATGTACCAAAAAAAAGGCTGTCAATTCAAAAATAACAGGAAAAAACACCGATGCAACGCAATTACACCATGGTGCGCATCATCGCATTAGGCCGCATCTGCGCCATGGCATTGCATCATCTATGCCCAACCGCATTGGGTCACCATGGCGTTGGCCACCCCATGGCGCGCATCAGCCATGCATTTTTAAACACTGCTACTAACGTTCAAGTCTGACAACATTCTAAAAAGGCTCTAATCCATATCTATACTTATATAAAATATCCCCAATTTCTTAAATGAATTCTGTATAATATTTGTATAAATTATATTATTTTGCAGTGTAAGATCCATTGTTGCTCTGAATCTTCATAGCTATGCTAGTGGAAGGCATCCATGGGGCAATCTCAGTCCAGAATATCTGGAAAGGGTAATCTGTCCTCCATGCCGCCTAATTTGTACTGCATTATTTTTCTAATCATTACTTTTTCTGCCTCTTGTTATTATTAAATATTAATTATCTCTTTGAGTATAAACTGTTAATATCTTTCAGAGAGGATTTGTTGAGGCCCATGCTGATGACGGTCTTCTAGAAATTTTCGGCCTTAAACACGGATGGCATGCATCCTTTGTTATGGTGGAACTCATCTCTGCCAAACACATCGCCCAGGTTGGTGATCTTCTACATATCAACATGTCACATGTAGTCTGCAACTTGCTTCATCATCGGCACTAACAGTTTTAAACGCGATTAATTGGTTCAATTTGTGTGTGCTGTCTGCAGGCAGCTGCAATTCGAATGGAGATTCGAGGTGGGGATTGGAAACAGTCATTCCTGCAAATGGATGGTGAGCCATGGAAACAGCCATTGGATGACAATTACTCCACATTTGTGGATATCAGGAAGGTTGGCTTTCATTCTTTGATGATTGGTGGGGATTCATAATCACAGGCCATAACGTATTAACATCTAGTATTGTATTGCCCACAATTTAACACCTCTTCTTTGTGAATTTGTTCATATTCTCCTATTATGACGACTTACTTTTGTGTATAAGCATTCCTGGTCAGCTCGGCGTCTGTAACATAGTGTTACGCAGTAGGTTTGCTGCATTCTGAGTTTTTGATGCATTTATGCTAGTAAATGCATATTCAAAGCGTTAATCTTTGGTTTGTCCAAATTGTGTTTCTGGTTTGACATTGTACTGAACGAGATCGGCACAATTGATTACTCACCATTATTTTCAGTTTTGAATTTGCTTGCTGAATTTATCATGATATCAATGGACATATACAGAAGCTTTGATTGGGTAGTTTCTCACTGATGTCAATATATTTTCTCCTGTTTTTGGCTTTGCTATAGGATGGCCTTTTGTGGGCCTTCTTAAAGTATGGCGTAATCATAATGTATACCCACTTGAATTCTGTGGCCTTTGCTACCAGGTTCATTCATCTTTCAACTTGACTTGACCTGAACTCAAGTTGTACAGTTGAAATGAACTTTAAAAAAATGCAAATACAATATCATCTCAGTTATAACACAATGAATAGGATGTGCAGTATATTTGTACAACAATGGACTATATATATACCAGATGATAAAAAATTGTCCATATGGGTCAACTCGTATGTTTTGTAGAAACATTTTGTAGATATGGATGGGATTCCACATGTATCTATTCTTTTTCGCAATTAATTTAGGTGATAATTCAATATCAGATTTCAGACTTCAGATAAGAGATTTGGCTGTTTGAGTGTTGTTTGCTAAAACTTAACGTCATTCGCCGCATCTGCTGTTGAGCTATGATTGCTTGCATATCTAGCTTTGCCTCCAAAAAGACTCTTATATTCAAACAGCACTTGTATGACAGGAAGAAAAATAAAAAGAGGCATCTATGTACATACCATGGATCAGCTGAAATGAAAGCCATATCCACATCTGTCTGCCAATGCTTTTAGTGTAGGGCCTTCCTTTCCACCATCCTCGCAAGTACGCATTCTCTCTCAATCAAAAGGTACCTTGTTCATTTCTCACTACTAGAAAATATCTGTCAACCGAAATATCTATCAACCGAATGAACTGAGCCCGTTTGGTTGCAAGCTATGGAAACAAAACGAAAAGAAAAAGAATCTAATTCCCTGTGGTGACATGTGCATTAGCAACTATTTTTTGATTTGCGTATAAAGGAGGGCGGAAAGAAATGATTTCACTGTCGAAATATCATTGAAGCGTCGCAAGTTGAGATAAAAATCTCCGTTTGATCTATCAAGATACCAAATTTGGACTAGATTTGATTATTTTTCGTTTCCTTTTCCATAGGTTGCGATCAAACTGACTTGTATTCAACTCGTAAATTAAGCAATATGATATCCATGATTTCACGCGTCAACCGAATTGTTTGATGAGTAGGGAGGGAGAAAGCGTTTTTGGTTGAATGCTGTGTTTTGCTAACGCTAGCTGTGTGGGTGTGGGAGCTGAAAAAAATGATCACCATCTCTCTCTTTCAGTTTATGAGCGAGGGCCCTGAAAAATGCTTCATGTCTGTGACTTGTGTCCTTCTTTAGCCCTTTCCAGGCCAAAAGCACAGTGCCAAACAAAAAACATCATAGCTGGTTTTGGTTGATGGGTCAGATGTGTTTTGTGATGAACAAGTGAAAACAAAAGCCAAAAAAGACATTAATTCCCTCTCTCACTTTTTCATCTACTTGTACGATGGCTCTTGGAGCGGCTGATAGCCATGCTCTGTTGGTGGAGAATGGAGATGATTGATTGAGCACTACCTTATAGCTGAGGTATGAGTGGGATCCATTCACCCTCTCATTTATTCCGTCGCTTTTGATACCACTTGTTACACGGGATGCACATATGACCCAATAATTAACCTATGCATACAATTAAACCCGAGGTCTCCCTTTCAACACCCGCGGGTAGTGGATAGCCAAGTCATGAATTTAATTACTTCGAATCATAATTCTCATCCGTTTTTCAGGATGCTTTAGGCTAGGCTCAAGTAATATTTGGACTATCATGAACATCTTGATACAAAAAAATAAAAACAATAATTTGAGCCCATAACATGATAGATCAATAGAGATTTTTATCTCAGGTAACACTTGGACCATGCCTCATTTTCCATGTACTTATGGCCCAGATATCAATGCTAATTAAGCGTATAATTAAGTTTAACAGGGTTTAATCCTAGATCGGTTCGGCTTTGTGTACACTTGCTACGAGCTCATCTCCTTCTGGCCCCAGCCATTAAACTAAGCATGTAGGTACGTTTAACGAGATTTTATTCTAAAATTAATTGATGATACAAAGATTAGAGCTGAGATTTGCAATGGAACCTAACACGCACACAATATCTTGTCATTTTGCTTTAGGAATAATGTTTTCTCTTGGCATTTTGGGTGTAGTCGAATAGATCATGTGTTTTTGCTCAGGGGAGGATGGATGTACATTGTACGTACTATACAGGTTTTTGTACAACTTTTGTGCATTTACAATGCAATTTCTGGCATAGTTTTTGCAATAAATGTCGTTTCTCTTCATGATTGCTTGATTCTATGGATAATTATATATACTTGCCGTATATATATGCAGTAAATTCAGCATATAGATTATTAAAGCCTACCATGTATAAATGCATAGTACTACCTAAAGAGGAAATAAAGGTGTTACATGTCTAGGCTCTTGTTATATGCTTTGGCATTTTATTACATATATTTCGGATAGTTGTTATCCGGTTCATTCTTGTATTCGGTTAGCTGCCTTGGGAGACATAAGAAGGTTGGTTGTAACAGAATTGAGGCATCGAAGAATCAGTAATCATCTCTTCCATTCTTGATCTCTCTTCTCTCCTGAATTGCTATTCCTTCTCTCAATTCTATTCTCTTCTTACTTCTTCTTTGTTATTCTTGGTTGATTGTGAAGAATCGTTACAGAATTGTAACAAAAGGCTATGTATACTATAGATCTTTAGTTCTTAATGTTCATTTTCTTTCATGTATGCAATTGACTATTATCTGAGCTAAGAAATGACTATATATTAATCCCTCCTTCAATTATCAAGACCAAAGTACGTACCAAAAATAATTTGAATGTTTAAAGTACAACTCGATATATATAATTATAAATAATTACCCCGTAGTCCCGTACTAATTAAAAAAGGTTAAGCGCTCCCTTAATTTAAAGTAGCAAAGTACTTGTCGTTTATGTTTAAAGTAAACCTCTGTACTTGTCATTCTCTCGATTTTCCACAAGTCTTTCCGTTATTTTCTTCTATTTTCAACGATCAAAGTGAATTGTTTTAGGCATGACATCACTCTTCTGTTTAGGACTATTGAGTATTGACTGAATTATGGTGGGCAATTTAATTAAGAGAACACTCGATTGAAATCCCTCAATTTGGAGACGAACTACAAAAGTTATAAAGGATATATCAACTAGACCAAGTTGTGTCCGCATTCAAATCTGATTGTTATTGATAAGGTTCAAAGTTAAATACATAAAAACATTCCTATTTCATGAACAAAAAACAACTTTACCATAAACTATAAGATGAAAAAAAAACTAGAAAAAGATAGGATTTCATCACATTTAGCTAATTATAATACTAGTTATGATCTAAAGTTAATTAGTTAAATATAGAAAGGTCATCATTATTATAAATCTTGCACACACACCTTAATTAGTAGAGTTAGATTTTGATTATCTTCTTATTGTTTTTATATTTTGATGTAAAGTAAGAATTTTGTAAACCTTGGAATAAGTTTTACGGTGCATCTCGAATGAGTATGTAATGTTTTTTTTATCCATGGTTATGTGAAATTTACTAAAGATAATCCAAAATTCAAAACAGACATAATCTTTCAGATTTTATTTGAAAAAAAAGACTCGATCAATAAGTTTATCCTCTTCGATCTGTGGTGGTGTTGAAAATGTCATTGATTGCTTTTCAAGTAGGCTGGTTGATATGCCCTGATTATATGCATGTCCCACCTCATTTAAATAATGGATGTACGTGGTTCTACCAAAAAAAAATAATGGATGTACGTGATGAGTAGTACGTTGATCAACTGTTTTCCAATTGTATCTCTTAGCCGGTAACTAATAAAGGGACAAAAGTTCCCGAGAGATATAACTTTTAGGGAAATTCTTTTTGGTACCCTTGTGGTTTTGACAATTCCTTTTGGTACCATAGAAAAAAAGTTATTCCTTTTGGTACCCTTATGGATTGTACATTTTCCTTTTCATAGCCAAAACTCTATTTTAACTCATTTTTCATCAAAAAAAAAATATTTTTCATTTAAAATTTAAATACAAACGAATTTACTTTTTCTTGCAAAATGCTACAATTTGTAACTATATAATATAAAATTATTTTTAGATTATATTTCAACAACCTTAATTTTTTGGGATTAATTTGGACCATTCTCTATTTAATAAATCATAAAAAATACTACTAAGCAAATTCACAAATCTCAAAACTCAATATATTTTTGGATCATTCTCAATATATTTTTGATAACATGTATATGTGATATTAATCAATTACAAATCCCAAAACTCATTAGTTTTAAATATTCAAAGTTCACAAGTTGATTTTTTGGGATTAATTTGGACCATTCTCTATTTAATAAATCATAAAAAATACTACTAAGCAAATTCACAAATCTCAAAACTCAATATATTTTTGGATCATTCTCAATATATTTTTGATAACATGTATATGTGATATTAATCAATTACAAATCCCAAAACTCATTAGTTTTAAATATTCAAAGTTCACAAGTTGATTTTTTGATGGAAAATATTTTTTAAAAATTTTAAATATTCAAATATTTTCATAGCAAATTCGTTGTAATTTAAATTTTAAATGAAAAATATTTTTTTTGGATGAACAATAGGTTAAAATAGAGTTTTGGCTATGAAAAGGAAAATGTATAAACCATAGGGGTACTAAAAGGAATAACTTTTTTCTTAGGGCATCAAAAGGAATTGTCAAAACCGGTACCAAAAGGAATTTCCCTAACTTTTAATGTACATTATATGTTACAGTAATATGTGTACGTTTTCTTGACCAAAAAAAAATATGTGTACGTTTTGATTAAGAAGAAAACTAATGGTCTTTAAACATGCAATGAGGAAAAACACAAGAATTGAAATTGGTAGGTGGGCGTGGGAGGCCACCACATAACATACGGAGTATAATATAAGCAAGATCGAACAATATTGGGTTACAATAATTTGGGGCATGGTAGGTTCCTAACAGGCTTTACTTCTCAAGCGAAACGTACGCCTTTTATAAAGTAGAGCATTTCTTGAATGTTAAGAGACTTTTGCAATCAGATTAAGATAACCCCAGCTGGTTTTGCATCATATGGTTGTAGTGTATATAATTGAATTAATTAATTTATCCAATTTAATTATATGAAAACGTTTGTTTTTTTATTTTTTATTTTCATTTTGGTGTTGTTGTGGTGGGTCATACTCCCTCCGTTTCACAATAAGTGTCGTTTTAGCACTTAAAATTTGTTTCATAATATGTGTCGTTTTAGGTTTTTAAAGTGGTTTATTAGGGGTGAATAATGATAACTTTTATTGGGATGTGTATTTGTTAACTAAAGTTGTTTATTCATTGGCCAAAAAAATGTAATGAGTGGTAAGATTAAGAAAAAGCTGTACTCCCTCCGTTTCACAATAAGTGTCGTTTTAGCTTTTAACACAGTTTTTAAGAAAATCAATCATTCACTTTAAAACTTACAACTTTTTCTTAATCTTACCACTCATTACATTTTTTTGGCCAATGAATGAACAACTTTAGTCAACAAATACACATTCCAATAAAAATTATCATTATTCACCCCTATTAAATCACTTTGAAAACCTAAAACGACACATATTATGAAACAAATTTTAAGTGCTAAAACGACACTTATTATGAAACGGAGGGAGTAAGTTTTAAAGTGAATGATTGCTTTTCTTAAAAACTGTGTTAAGAGCTAAAACGACACTTATTGTGAAACGGAGGGAGTATCGTATAGTATATGTTAAAATGCGTGCTTACGCTTGGCAACTGAACTGATTGGCCTTGAATCAAGACGTTATGGAATAGTTGTCGGCCATCGATCTCATAAATAATTAAAGAAATAGATATTATTTCGGTTTCTCAAATTAAAATGTACTAATTTTTTAACGTACCCCGTACGTATAGGCAAAACTGTTTTGGTTTTGGAGGATCGATGCAATAATGTATAGGTGCATCAATAAAAACGTTTGTACGTACGTAGCTAGCCAGTATCAATCATGTATACGTATTACGTACCACTACAAGAAAAACTGCTTTGGGCGACGAAGAATTTTGTCGCCCAATGATGTTTTTTTGTCGCCCAAACTCAAGGGTGGCGAAACGAATTTCGACGCGGAGTCGTCGCCCAAAGTCGGGGCGACGAAATTGTATACTGCCGCCTGAAGTTTTTCTTGTGCATAACCTTGGGCGTCGAAAATTGAGTTTGCGGCCCCAGTATTGGGCTTCGAAAATGGGCTTTGTCGCCATATGTTTTGGCTTCGAAACTGTGCTTCGCCGCCCCAGTTTTAGGCTTCGAAAATGGCTTTGTCGACCGAGTTTTGCTATAGGGTTTTTTATGGTTCATAATTTTATTTTGTAAGATGATTTGCTGTCAAACTTAATTATAGATTTAAAAAAAATATACCCATGAGAAACATAAAATTTATTTATATATCATCCAAAATAGCTTGTTCACATCAGCCTTGCCACAATGTCACATAACTCCTACTCCCTCCGTTTCATAATAAGTGTCGTTTTAGGACTAAAAATTTGTTTCATAATATGTGTCGTTTTAGGTTTTCAAAGTGATTTATTAAGGGTAATGATGATAATTTTTATTGGAATGTGTATTTGTTGACTAAAGTTGTTCATTCATTGGCCAAAAAATGTAATGAGTGGTAAGATTAAGAAAAAGTTGTAAGTTTTAAAGTGAATGATTGGGTTTTCTTAAAAACTGTGTTAAGAGCTAAAACGACACTTATTGTGAAACGGAGGGAGTACTATATATGCCAAACCATATTTTATAGATCAATACTAAATATACTAGAATAGCCTCACTAAACACTTAGCCTTAAAAAACCTCCCACATAGCTTATCCATCTAAAACACTTGCCAACCGGAGTGATCCAACTTGATTGCCTGAGGAGGGAAAATGAAAGATGTACAATTAAATTAATAAAAGTTAAGAGTATTAGTATCACACAGATCACTTAAATAGTTGAGCAAGAGAGGTGAGAATATAACACTTGGTCAGATTATGAATACATAGAAGTTTTCATTAAAATAAACAAAATTCACTCCCAAAAAACAAAGAGTGAAGAACATACATGCTCAATATAGTAAGAGAAGCCAAATCAGCCCACCCAGCATGCACTGAGGATTAGCACCAGGAAACTAATGAAGTCTCTCTTATCATATTATGTCCAGTTTCTCTCTTCCATTAGTTACATCACACAATAGTATTTCATCTTTCCAACAAAAATAGCTATAAAAATCTACATGTTTCAGTCCATTAGGAAGTCACCAACAACAAAATCTAAAGTGTACTAGACCAGGACTCCAAATAACTAATTGAAAATTGAAGGCAACAGAAATCATAAGTAGAAAGAATGATTTTTACAAAACAACTTGTATAATCCTAGATTCATGATCTCTATCAATCCTACTCAAACTGGTAAATTTCCAAAACAATTAATGCATAAAAGGAAAACATGAAGCATATTGTATGAACTTCATTACCTCGTAATTTGATATGTGTGGCACACAAAGCTGTAATTTTATCTTCCGTTGCTTTCATTCTCACTTCTCTCTCTTCAGCTTTCTAGTCAATCACATGAATCTGAACAACAAATTTCAAAAATATGAATACTCACTAATTAAAGAACTCTCCAATGAAGAAAGAGAGTCTAGGCATTGCTACTTAAGAAAACATCTAAATCTTAGTTAGAAAGCTTAAAATGAAACTTACAATAGTTAACCACTATATACTATTACTAACCAACTATCAATCTTTTTTGATCCAAACCAATTATCAATCTTTTAGATCACCTTTAAGCATCATGAGTTTTTCACATGACAGCAAAAATACTTTAACTCAAATCATGAAGACAAAACTGTATTTGTAGCTTTTAGCTAAGCACCAACGTACACAACAGACAAGAAGCACCAATTAAAGTTGTAAAATGTAGAGAGTACATATACATAAGTTTTGCGTTGCTATATAATTGAATTTTATAAATCAAGCAGTTTGATGTGCTCACACAAAGCCAACCGATCAATAGCACTATGCAGAACTCCAATAATGATATCTAAGAATAAGAATTCGCTCGAATGAGCAATTCGATTTAAAGAAAAAGAAATATCAGTCAATTGTATACACACCAATATCTTTTCTTGATTCATATTCAATGAAAAGCATTTTCCATTATGCACTTATCATTATCAGTATGATTTATTTAATGAAACACAGCTAGATAAATTATGCAAGGTTCAGAAATAACTCATTTATTTTCAACAACGTGTCATGAAGAGAAAATGAAAATCTTAAAAGGAAATAAGCATCTAACTAATTTTAACTCAACAATGAAACAGAGATTAAAAAAGGATTATAAAGGGTGAGAAATGTAAAGTTCTAACTAATGAAAAGGGCTTATAGTCCCCTATTCTAATTAAATCTCTTATTAAGAGTGAACATGTATTTTTATTTATGCTAATTAATCAATTCCTTAGATATGTATACAATGATAAATAAGCATTATTAATTAAGTAGAAAGTGCATGTACTTTTCTGAAAGAGCTCCCGATCATAATTGATCGTTGGATCACATAAGCATTTATTTAATTAATGATTCATATTCAAAGCTTAGCAAATCTTACTCTTGGTCATTCGCCTGCAAGAAGAAGAGTTAATTGAGGCCAAACAACAATCAAATTTGCAATTGAACTCAAATCAAATCGGATTATACACCATCGCCGAAAGGTGCAAAACATGAAGAATCATCAGCATTCACTGAATCTTACTCTTAGAGAACGAATTCCAGCAGGAGGAACCATCTGTTTTAGTCCTGTTCAATGGACTAATTGCCTCCATCTAGAGCTTTCTCTTCATCCCTAATCCCTCTCGATTCAACAACACCCAACACAGTGGACGCATCTACTTGTTTCTCATTCCCTGTAATTAAGGTATTAGTAACATTATAACTGATCCTGCAAATATCAATCAATCTCAAGCATTACACAAAACTCACCAGAGCTCTTTTCCCTCATCCTCATCCTCATCTTCTTCAGCGCACTTTGACGATTCTCAGTAGCACAATCGACCCTGTCAAACGCATGAGCATAAACTCCTAAAGTAGTTCATCACATCAAATATCCAATTTCAATTTCTAGGTATCCTGAACATATCCCTAACTAGTAAGTAAAATCTGAGGAGAAATTGAAGGAAAGAAAGAAAGTACTCTTAGCGCCGGACTAGTAGAGCTTGCCATCGACGAGGAGGCGGAGGAGGCAGCGGCGCTGGTGGAGAGGCCGCAGGCGGAGAAGAAGGAGAGGAGGCGCAAAGAGTCTTCGGCCGCGGGCGTAGAAGAAGGAGGGCGGAGGAGAGGCTGCGGGCGGAGAAGAAGGAGGGCGGAGGAGGCAGCGGCGCTGGTGGAGAGGCCGCGGGCGGAGAAGAAGGAGAGGTCGAGTCCTCCGTCGACAAAGTGGCCGTTGAGCCCCAATTTCAAGCCTCCTCCGGGCGGAGAGAACGAGGAAGAAGAACGAGAGCAAGAAGGAACGACCAAACCCTAGAAGATCAGGAGGAGAAGCGGCTTGAAGGAGTCAGATCTGGAAAAGGTTTCGAAACTGGAAGGCGAAGAGTTACCTGGATTTCAAGGGTTTGAGAACTTGAAAAGCAATCGGGATCTGGATTTCAAGGGTTTGAGAACTTGAAAGGCAAAGATTTATCCCATAATAATATTAGTGGATCCGCGTAAAATATTTGGCATCTTGTTTGAACAATTTTAGCATTTGATTTTTTTTTTTAGAAAAAAATTATGCCGACAAAACTAGTTTTTTGTCGCCTAAAAGCGATTAACGGCGGCAAACACATTTTCGTCGCACAATGGTAAATTTTGGGCGACGAAAATGCATTTTGTCGCCATAAGTGTTACAAGGACGGCGGAAAATCATTTGCCGCCCTTGTTTTACATTTTTGTCGCCCATGACTTGTTTTCTTGTAGTGTACGTACGTACCTTATGGGTAATCGTAATCGTATACCGTAGTATATATGTAAGATGAATGATAAACGTAATAAGACATAATAAGCCAAGTTTATGTGCTAATTAGGTCCCCCGACAGAGGAGAGGACAGCCCTAGCCTGGTGACTAGTGAGGTATCATGTGTGGGGCTTAAAATGTACGTACCATGAAAGACTCGTCGACCGGACTACCAGAGGCTACACAATTAATGAGTAACAAAAAAAAATAATGGTAGATGGCGGGTTAATTAATTTAACAAACGAAAACATGCAACGTGTGATTGATTAATAAATGTGGGGTTTTGGATGGAATTGGTGCTTAATTTGATTAAGTTTGGGTGGATTATTTTGAATTTGGAGTTACGTTGAATCATTCCTTTGAATTATATATATAAGTTTCAAGTGATGATTTGTGTTGGTTTGGGGGAAACGGGATGGGCATGGTTAATTACTGTAATTGGTATCTCACACACACACACACACTATATAAGTATATATTTGGCGTGACAAATGCTCACAAGAACCCATTTCCTGCAACGGTTACGTAAGTTGCATATATGGAACACGCAAGTGCCCAACCTCCTCCTACTATAACTGCGTTGTACGTACTGCATATATATCGTCATATGTGCTTGCCTACTACACCGCTACACAGTTGCAGATGCCTATATCTAACATGAACAATATCACTTCCTTATAATAATAGTCCGATCCACTGCGTATATCATAATTCAGCAAAGTACGTGGTTTAGAATTGGTACCCATGTTTAATTAATTAAAAACAATTCACTAGAAGGATTTATGCAAATGGATTCATGACGATTCGGAAGGCCCCACCAAGTGTAGTTGTGATATAGTATGAGGATTGAGGAGGGGGTCTTGTGTTGTGTTGTGCTTATAAATACGACTCACTCATCCTCCCCGGGCTTTCACCCAATATTAAATCCCTTCATTCCTTCCTTCCTTTCCTCCTTGGAATTAATTAATCAATCAATTACTCGAAATCAACCTCGTAATTAAATACTCCAGTAATATGAGGCTGCTACGAGAGGCGATGCTAGCGGTGGCAGCGGGAGAGGCACCGGCGCCGACGATAGGGATAGGAGGAGGGCACGCGGTGGGGTGGCACTCGCCGGTGCCCTACCTCTTCGGAGGGCTGGCGGCGATGCTGGGACTCATCGCCTTCGCCCTCCTCATCCTGGCCTGCTCCTACTGGAAGCTCTCCGCCTACCCTGAGCCCGCCCAGGCCGACGCCGACGCCGACGAGAAGGCTAAGAAGGCGGGGCCCCATTGCAAAGAGGCGGCCTGGGGGGACAACAACGTCCTCGTCATAATGGCCGGCCACGTCCTCCCAACCTTCTTGGGGACCCCCTCCACCACCACCAGCCGATCCTCCTCCTTCGCCAGTAATAGCACCGGCGACGCCTCCACCGCTCCTTCCTCTGAGCAGACGCCTGAGAAGCCCGCTCTTCAGCTCCCGGAGTCCGTCCCCGGCGAGGACCTTCACCAACATCAACCACAACAACACTCTGCCGGTGACGATGCCGTTTAACTAGCTAGCACTATTTTTTTTACCTTTTCTTTTTTACAATTTTGTATGTTTTTTTGAATCCTTCCTTCCTTCCTTCCTTCCTTCCTCCACTTTTTTTTTCTTCCCAATTTGGTACCTCAAGTGGTGGTGGTGGAAACTGGATTGTATAATTGTATAGAGTACGTACTTGCAAGTTAGAATTTGGATGAAATCAATAGGGGCTTTGATTCGACCTAACTATAACAAATCTATGTTTCTTTGCCTCCCTGTTTCTATACCATAATTTCACAATTACGTGTTCATTGCAATTCACATTTTACTTAATCTCATCTTCCACATTACAATTACGGGTTATTTGTTGTGGGTAGACACTCAACATTTAACGGTTGTTTCTGAAAATCAACTCAAAATTCTATAACAAGTAAAATTCGATTCCCTTGTATAAATCTTAAATAGATTTAATTCAGCAATTGTTGTATGCAGATTTTTAATAATTGAAGTAAGATACGCACCAAGACGTCTGTACGTACAGTTCAATAAATACAAGCATATTTTATAGACTCATATTAATGAGAAATCTTTATAGTTAATTTGCCGTACAGGGTACGTAAATTCTTACTTGAACGTGCATCATATATATTTCATTGCATCTAGCTCATAGATGTACTCCGATTTGTTGTTAATTAGCTCGCAAACATTGCAACAGCTAGGTAGGTAGGTGGATATGTGACTCAGATATCAACCCTTACTTTGCAAATGCTCGAGTATTAATGTTTGATCAAAAAAAATGCTTGAGTATTAATTAAACAACTAATCAGCCTAAATTAAATTCCCAACCACATTCACTCCTGCCAGTCAAAACTATAGTTCACCTACAGTTTTTTTTTGTCAAAAAAAATATTAGGGTGAAGGGACGATGTCACAGTCTATTCAAAAAAATTAGTGGATGATCGAAACTGTAATCTATCAGATTGATACTCTCTCTTGTTCCACTAGACAAACTCAGCACAAATCTTCTGTCCCCCTCCATTCCCCAATTTCATGTCCCATATGTTCTAATTGGTCCATATACTTTTTTTTATCTAGAATTTAGAATTTTATATCGATTTTATTATATATATTGATCGGTTATAATGAAGAGCCATGCAGCTGGGACATGGAAAGGGATAGAAGATTAGCTCTGTGCATATTTTATGGCCTAATCAGCGCATAATTTATTGTACTTGGTTACAAATTTATGTGTTTCTTCGATTCGATTATTTGGTAAAGACGTACAGTATATCTCAACCAAAAAAAGACGTACAGTATATGTGTGTTCACCATATCCATTATTTGTTACCCAAAACAATTCACTATAATGCTATCCAATGTGTCATGCATGAATTATTATATAGTATTGCTTTCTGCATCAGCATCCACCCACCATAATATTATTGGCTACTGCTATTTTTTAAGCTAAATTTTCAAATGACATCATACACCATTATATATATGCCCCCTGATATATATGCTCCATATTTTCTCCATCTCTTCATTATAGTACCTTTCTTTTGTGATGAAAACAAGAGTTTAGTACTTGTGTGTGAAAGAATGTGTCGTACGTGCTCGATTGATATGCCAAACTTTTCAGTTTTCTAGTAGATTTATCGATAAGGTTTTCCGTTTATGAAAGTTTTATTTTTCATCATAAATTAGAGAGTATATAGGCAAATACTCATTTGAAATTAGATCAAAGAGAATCCCACATTTGAAATAAGATTAAAAATCTCTTATTATATAACTCAAGGATCATCTTCACCTATTGTCATATGTTTTGGGTTGGAAACTTATTGAGTTTGTATGATAGACCTATTTACCCAGGGAACTTTACAAATACCTTAATAAACACCTCAAATTGCTCAATAAGATATTCTATTTTTTGTCCTGTTCTCGATCATGAGCATTAGCTAATGCATGCGTTATCATATCAGACCATCAATCACCTTGACAATTAGACTTGGTGGCATGTTTTGCATACGCCCTGATGTAAAGAAGTGGATCTTCTTAATTTGATGATTGGTAAAGATGTTCGATCAAGGTCTCTATAAGAGTTTGATTATTCAAGAGATCTAGCCTATTCCTTTTAAATGTGACAATCAATCTACTATTTTCATCGCCAAAAATCATGTCATTCACGAGCCAACCCAGTACATCAATTTAGATTGTCATTTTGTTCGAGAGAAACTCCTAGAAAGGCTTATTCTAGTCAGTCACGTAATAATAGACTAATAGTATTAGTAAAGAGCAATATATGACATAATGTCAAGGTAGTTCCTCTCTTCTCTCTCTTGTTTCTAAACCCTAACAAGTGGGCATATCGTTTTCTTCCTTAAGTTTTCTAGACGACGTGCAATAGCAATAGTTATGGCGACAACAACACAATGTGTGGACTTATGAGCATAGGTGGCTTCTAGGGGAGACACTATATATCGACTTGGGCTTGTGTAGTGAGTAGGTAAAAAATGGCGAAGTGATTTAAATCATGCTTCACTTTAGGACAAGAGGGGAAGGGGCTCGGTAACTTCAGGTGTCATCAATGAATTTTATTGAAGACAAATTCTCGAAAGCACATTGATTGATGGAGTTCGACTTGTTTAAAATTGGGGAGGATATATAAAAGGAAATTTTGAACTATTTTTATATGAGAATTATAGTCTAGGGTGCAAGGATATGAACTTTATATATAGAGAGATCGAGGTAGGTTTAGGTGCTACTCTCCTTATGGTGCAATTGTATCAACGAATATCAACCATAAGATGAGTATGATCCGCTATGAATAAAGTAATATAATTTATGAACACTATGTCATAGCAGGAATATGTCGATCTTATAAGCTATAAATAACATAACATATATTATGAATAACATATATGAATAACTCTATGTCATAGTGTGAATAGGTCGATCTTATAAATAACTCTCCGTGAAATAATGAATAGCTCAATGTTATAGTGTGAATATCTCAACTTATGAATAGCTCTCTATGACATAATGAATAATTTGGCACAGTGTGAATATATAGTTCGATCTTATAAATAATTGTACATGACATGATGAACAACATAATAGATATTGATAATGGTTGATATATTTTTGTTAACAATACTATTAATATTCACTTAACATGCTACATGCATGTGTTTTAAGTCGTTATGTGGTATATATAAATTTGCTCATCACATCATATACACTTATATATAAGATCGAGTTATTTACAATATGGTATATATGTATTCATAGAAGCATATAATAGGATTAATAAGCGTGGCACAGTTGCATCATAACAGAGCATAACACTAAAATCAATATATATATATATATATAATGGGAGAATTTGTGTACCTGTCATATAGAAAAAGAGAACAAAATTTCGCTAATATATAAAGAAAGGTGATGTATACCCATGGAGTTAGGCTTTTGCGTACGTTAAAACATATAAAGATGGAAAAACATTCACGATTTAAAGGATAAATTTATTAAAACAACTCCCCCAATACCTAAAAAGATAATTTTATATTACTACAGTATTATATAAAAATTTCCAATTTAAATAAACTCAATTCTACCTCTTTGAATTGAGTTTAAGAATTGAGTTTATAAAAACAACTCACCTTGAATGCTTGAACAACAATCCTATTCGTAGTTCCTCTTGCTCGACACTAAAGTGTCACCTTTCGTGTCATTGTGCTCGCTGAGCAGTCACCTCACTTGGAGTAGAATTGATTTAATTTCAAATTCTCAATAAAGAAGCAAATAAAAAGATATGGGAAAGTCCTTTACTTATCCAAAGAGAGTCGAATGAATGTATGATACCACATCAGTGGTAATGTGCTTTATAGATTGTCAATATATGCTTTTAGTGTTCGAATATAAAACTAGGTTAACTCACATATATATTCTAATTAAAAGATATGTGGAGTACACATTCTCTCCGTCTCTGATACCATAATAGTTTCTACTGAGTAATGACAATCGATTGTTCTTACACGTACACTAGAAGATATTTTATAGTTTTTTCAAGGAGAAGAATTTGATAAAGAGTATGTATTAATATAATCAGTATAAGTTTGATGTGACAATACAAAGTATGAGGGGTTTGGTTGATTATTAGATTTGCACTAACGATATGTTCAATCAATCGAATATAACACTTAACTACTGACCCGGACAAATACTCACCACATTACTTAATACGTAATATGATACTAACTGAATAACTTTTTAATTATCGTGATATCCAATAATCCAAACCCAAATAATGTACAGTCAAATTCTACGCATATCCATCATCAAGATATAATTTATATATAGCCCAATAGTGTTCTGAGTACTAATTAGTTAATGATTATTAGCTTAGGTACACCAGTTCGAGAGATGCAAACCAAATGAATGGCTGGCAAATTGAGCTCAACTTCAATGAGCCTTTAACTGAATTGAGATCAATTAAGATTCTTAAGCTCAAGCAAAGCTGTATTCGAGCTCAAACTAGCCTCGAGCTTAAACAAAGTTATATTAGGACTATTTTCTTCTAATATAGATGGAGATGTATTATGTTCTCGACAAATTAAGGATAATGATCATTATCATCATCTATCAAACTGTATCCCAGTGCAGTCGGGCTCCATGGGATGAGATATACCTGACCCTGATATAAGAATCAGGAGGTTGTTTACAAGGACGGAGGTAGGAAAAAGAAAAGTTGAGTGGACTTTGAGCATGGAGACTCAAACACTGGTCTGCAAACAACATATAAATGATCTTTATTTTTTTGATCTTGATATAAATGATCTTGATATACTAAATGATATAAATGATCTTTATCATTTGTGTTACTAGTAAACGGCCCCGTGCGTTGCACGGGGAATGTATTTGGCCCATCATATACTGTTAAAATGCGAAGTTGTTTTGAAAGGGTTGCCTGTCATGAACACATTTATTTTCAAATGAACTTTATACAGTCACCACCCATGTACTCCTCACACAACCAATTCCTTTGAATTAAAAAGAAACCAATTCATTGGAATTAGAAAGAAAGACATGTCTATATGCAATTCTTATCAGAAGTTTACACTAACAAATCTTAAGAGTGCATCAGCCTAACCACAGACAAAAACGGAAAAGCTATGTTACATGGACCCCGAAACAAAAACTGTAGTATGCTCTTCTCATGTAATAAGATATCCTACTAAGAAAAAATCTGCCATGGGTCAAAGGCAAGTACGAAATGCATACCCAAACAAGCCAGTGTAAGGATCGAGCACCATGGGCAAATTCATTTGTATCAAGCTCCTCCCAAGAATCCACTTCTACATCATTCAGCCTTGGTTTTAATATATTCAAGGATCTACGTGCAGTGTAGTCACTTGTTTGACAGCCTCTGCAACATTTGTAATTCATTCCAAACTTTGAATTAAATCTGCAAATAAGAATGTGAAAATAAGTAATACAACTAAAAAGATGGTAACTTGGTCAAACAAGAACCATAGTAATTCATCAAAATTGTAAAATCATTGTAGTAGCAACACCATTAGTTTTTTTTTTGGGTCGAGAGCAACACCATTAGTTGCAACGTACCCACATCTTAATATCTCCAAAGAACGGCAGTTCCGTATCAACTCAGAGACACCAGAAGGCGTGACATTGCTGCAGCGACTGAAAGGAAGAAGAATATCTCAATACAAATAATGGTAGAGAAGAAAATTAAGAGTCGTCAAGAATGTCCAAAGCAAATAAAGCCTTGGCTACCAAAATGCTAATAACCAAATGAACAGACTAAAACTTTGATCATGCAATTTATATAGCAAGCAAATGAGAAGCGTTGTTTGCAATAGATGTAAGGCATTTGTTAGCTTAACAGTAAACCCAAAAGGTGTAAAAGAGCCATTGCATTTCAAGCAAAAAAAAACAGAATAAGCAAAATAAATTTCATTCAAAAAGGAAGTCCGCAACATGTAATAAAAAGGGAAAAAATATTATATGCAAAAGTTTAACCATAAACAATTTTTCAAGGTGGGAAAAAAACAATGTGAAGGCAGTATGAAAGGGATCCGAACCTGCATCTTCATACCATCATCAGCAACCGGAGATAATCTTCTATTCTAGGAAGATGCAACTTGAAAGCCTCGGAGTTTAAATCTTCAATGCAACTTACAAAGTCCTGAGAGGCATCAGCCAACAAGTAAAGCATCAAATTTGGTTCTTATGTTATAACTGTACGTGCCTGCATCACAGAGAAGATTATAAGAAAATCTTACACAACGATGCCAGATTCCTCAACAATTTAGCATTGCTCAATCGGTATTTACTATCCTCGTTCTAGAATGTACCTAATCAAATAAAGGCAAGATTATTTAACAGGGGGCTGTCATTGGTGCCTAGATTGCTCAAGCAGAAAAGTTCCAATCAGCAAAAACATCTGTCTTTTTCCACTGAATCATAAAACCCGAGATTGTTCAATTATGATGGCAGATATTGTCAACGACAGTCACAACTCATAAGCACCCTCATAAGTTTGAGTTAACAAACACAATACCTCCAAAAGAATCATGAAGAAGTCTGCTAAATTTCGATTCTCTAGTTGGAATATGTGGACTGTTCTCTGCCAAAGCATTTATACATATTCCCGATTTGAGTTCCTGAATAGTTTCTCTTTCTTCATGGGCCTGAATTAATCAAAATTGCTTTCAGAATTTGTTATTATAAGTACGAACAAATTAAACACATTCCCCCAAGAAAACAAACAAAAACAGAAACAAAAACACTTAAAAGTAATCTAAAGAAAAAAACAGAAAGTGTTTCACCTCATCCTCTCAATTAAGAAGTGGGGAAAGAAAGAAGGTGTGAATGTAAAAAAGAAATGCACAGAAACCAGCAGCAAATTGCATAGAAGAAATATATGTAGCATGTAAAGCAAACTGGAGAAATAGCCATGACAACACAGCAAAGGCACTAATAAAAATGGCGACCAATAAAATGGAGGAGAAGATAGCAAAACCATGGAAAAAAAAAAGGACAAAGCAAGCAAAGAAACCAAAATCAAACTCAATAGAGCGAAAGTAGGCACCTCACATTCATGTGCTGTCAGCTGGCATGTGCTGACTGTTCTGTATACATCGACCCGAAAAAAAAGAAGCCATCGGACACAAAATAGGTACAAATGAAATACATGAACATGATGATAAAAATAGGTGGAGTTTTAGAAGGTTCTTACACCGAGATGCTTTCAAACAAGGAACATGATGAGCAAAAACTCTGAAAGCCTCTCACATGCTGTACAACATAGCCTACTTGAAAAAAGAGACTACAAATCAGATCACAGCTATAGGCAGCCTATAAAAATGCAAGAAATGTCAATATTTTGGCACAAGCGTCTGGAATATAATGAGTTGGAAAGTAGGGAAGTATGGATATAGAACATGTACCTCATTGCGCAGAAAGTCATGGCGGATGAGAAACGGAGGTTCCCAACTAACAATTTCAGGCTTGGCCTACATTAAATAAATGCAAAGATGAATGCACTACACAGCTGAAGGCAACACAGATTAAGCACCGCATAAAACAATATGTTTGTTATTTTGCATACCTGGCACATCTTTTCTTCAGCCCTTTCCTTCTTTATTCTCTCAAGTTCAGCTAGTAGAGCTTCAGTATCATCATCGTCATCATCACCATCATCATCACTACATCATCAACCATTATTGGATTTATTGTAACAAGGCAACAATCTATGCATGGAAACAACAGCATGGCACATGGCCAGAATAAAAACTTGACCACTTGACCACAAAAAACACATGCTTCAGAAATGTACACTTGAAAAAAAAAAAAGATTTCAAGAATTATACTGGACAGCACACTTTGCATCTCTAAGTAGAAGGGAGACAATCTCTACATGAGCAAGATAATGTCGACTGAAGAGTTTCATCTTTAAAACCAACACAAGAATACAAATTAGATTTGTAGCCAACCAAACACAGTATTATCATCCCAGGGGAAATTTGGAATAAAATTCAAACAGAAATATTAGGCATAATAATATATGCATATTGCCAACCTTTCTTCGTCACTTTTAACTTCCACATCTGGATCATCAGCATCTTGATTCCGTGGAACTGCAGTCTTCAGCATCCCTCTTTAACCCTGCACATGAACTTGACAATAAGCATCTGTATTCCGGACCTAAAGCATGAACCCCACTGAAAAATACCAGTCATGAAATGAGCAATCTAGATTTGGCATATAAATCCCTACCCATAATATGAAAATTGACTAAATCAAAATAAACAACATCTGCTCAGAGTTGTACATGCTCGACAGGCCAAATGATAGCCCCATTACCAAATGTTGTAGCTTATACATACATGAAAAAAGTAACATGCAACAAACACGATAGAGAGAGAAATTCCAAAACCAACAGTGCTGATAAGACTCAACATATAAGATCGTTACAAGGAGTATGTGCCAATAAAATCATCAAATGTAATCACTTAATTATCCCTTTTCCATCATGAAGAAGGCCCTCAAAGACTTTTCATCAGTACTTCAAAAAACAAACTGACATATGAAACCCTAAATATGCAACCAATAATGCAATAGGGGATATGTACATCTAACTTTGGCCATTCCTAAGCATTACATTTCTACAATATAAAAGTTACATACACAAGCTGCAAATTTGCTTGAAGAAACTTACAAGCCACATCCCCTAAAAAACTCTAAATTCTTCCCGAATTACCACTTCTGAAGCAAATCCGCAATTCGGGACAGTTTGGCAAACGGACACAAATGACATGAACATTAAATGACCATAAAAAATAGATTTTTTGAATAGAAAGCAAAGAAATTTCAAAGTGGAACAAGCAAATGCATGAAAAAAAAAGAAGCAGCAAATAACAGAAAGGAAACAAATTGTCAATGGTAAGGAAGAAAGTAGAATGAACCTGCGACAATCAGCAACAGAGGTGAAGCTGTCAACAAAAAAAGAAAAAGGAAAAAAAAGAAGAAGACAATTAGAAATACAAGATGTGCAAAATGGGAATGAACAATTAGAATCCTATATCGATACTCTATGTGCTTCATTACATGTGTGCATAAATATAACCATTTCATGTTCTATTTTGAAAAACATTAAATAGAGAAGAAGGCCATAGCAAGGAAAAATGGAAGGCCATAGCCCATAGGAAGAGAAGAGGGGAACAGAGAGAAAAAAGCTATGACATGTAGCAAGATGATTTCTCAGTTACAAGTTGAGATAGTGATTTGTTCAATCACAAGTTAATTTTCAATTTTCATAAGATTAGAAGCTCCAATCTAAAAAGGGATCAAGAGTTCAAATAAGACCCTGTACACTTTACATTACAGGTTAAGTTTCCTGGTTGATGTGCGAAGGAAAGTCGCAAGAAATGGCATTTTATCCTAGCAGTCCAACCATCTTTCCAATACCTGTGTATTAATCTTGAATCTCATGACTGTTTCAGAACTATGAATCATAAAATTCAATGCATGCATACCTTGCACGAAATGCAACTCCAAGCATCCAATCATTTGTAGAGTAAACATTCACGAATCTCCCAACAACAACCTGCAAAAAAAAGATTGTCAAGTGAAGAAGACAGCATTTAACAATCCTTTGCAAACAACACTGGATTTAACAAATGCCAAAAAAAAGAAAGATAACTTGGCAGAATTACCCATGCCTTTCGAGCAGCTTTCCAATTCTCGTCTTTGATTGAAATAGGCATTCCAAGAAGCACAACTCTTTCTAGCAAAGTAGCTGTCATAAAAAAGTAAAGTATGCTTTAGTGACTTGTATCAATATATGGTTCAGGAATCGACATTAGAAGAAAGTTACCAATCTGTTCAGCTTCTGCCAGATATTGGAGGCATTTGAAGATCACTGTAGCTCCTAAGGAATATCCTATTAGTGTCACAAGCCTGAAATAGTGGGTATGAGCCGAGATAAACAATAATTATTAGGCGAGGTGAAAAAGAATAGAATCTGAGGTTGTAATAGTTCGCATAACTGTTTCCACAAGAATACAACTCCACAAACAATATGCCGAATTGATGGAAAGAATAGCATGCACAAACAAGTAATTCAGCAAGATGATAGAAGCCCCACTTACAGAGCACTGAAAAGAGAGCACAAAACCTAAAACTACACACCCAAAATCTGCCAAAATCTGCCAAATTCCACAAGAATACAACTCCACAACCAAATTCATCGAAAAAAAAAAGAATTTCAAAAATAATCACCTTTAAAAAAATCGACCCACCTTTTGCTTTCCCTCTTTGATGAGCCGCCACCAACCCGTCGAGCTTCAGAACTGCAATTCGGAACAAGAAGATCAAACCCGATGAAACCCTAATCAATCCCCAAAGTAATCCCCAAATTATAAATCTTAACACCCTACGAAACCCTAATTTCTGAAGAAATGAAAATCCGATTGAAACGAATAGAGCTGAGCTGTGGCGCCAACTGGAAGAAGCATACGACAAGACAAACCTAATTGAAGAAGCACCTGACGACGAAGGCCAAACAACCCTCTTTGATGAGCCGCTACAAACCCGTCGAGCTTCAAATTTTGGAATTCGGAACAAGAAGATCAAACCCGACGAAACCCTAATCAATCCCCAAAGTAATCCCCAAAATTAGGAATCCTAACAGCCTATGAAACCCTAATTTCGAAAATCCGTTTGAAACGAATAGAGCTCACCTGTGGACCTGACGAAGGCGATGAAGGTTACCGGCGTCAACTGGAAGAAGAAGAAGGACCTGAAGAAGGCAGCGTCAATTGGAAGAAGAACCTAACGGATGCTACCGGCGGAAACGGAACTGGCCGATGAAGAACGAGGAAGCCAGCTTATGACCTCGTCAGGAGCCAGAAGGAGAGGATGACGATGACGATGTGGAGCTCAGAATGTGTCGAGGCAGCGAACAACAACAACAACAAGGTCGCTCTTTGATGAACGGCCGAAATCGACAAGAGGACCCTCTTTGATGAACGGCCGAATAGAAGGAAGAAGGCGGTGGAGGGAGGGGAGGTTTAGATGTGAGACGGAGGAAGGAGGGACGGCCACTCGGCCAGCACGTGGAACAGAAGAAAGCAAGAGGTGGCTGTACAGGGAAGGAGGAGGTGGAAGAAGCAGAGAAGGAGTGGATGAACGGCCGAGATTTGTAAAATCACTATTGGTAGTAAATTAACGGCTCACATGTAAAGCCCCACGTACATTTATATATGTGTAGATTAGTTGCATTATACTTATAACAACCTTACTTATTTATATTTTCTAATTTTTTGGGGTGGGCTACAGCCCACCCGCCCCTGATCCGTGTCTGGGTGTTTAGGATGGGCCCAGAAAAGTAAAACAAAAAAAAAAAAAAGGATAAAATCACACTTGAGTAATGAAGGTGGACAAAATTTAGCTTTTAGACACTCCCTAGACTTTTACCGCTCCCCAACCCTATCCTTTTTATTAGTCATGTTGTGGTTGTGGTTGTGGTTGTGCATGCCACACGACGCTAGTCTTGATTAATAAACCAACCCGGAATGGCCTTAAAAAAATAATCGGACAACAATCACCATAATATGATCCGTTCATGCTTAGAGACCTATCATAGTATCATACTACTGTATCATCTAACAAATTGCCTCGTCAAAATGCAAATTGGGCTAGTTCGCTTAGATGACATGCATGGGCTTAGGACAACCAGCTAAGTAATTCCTCTACCTCAGCCCAACCAGAGTAAGAGGGTATTACAGCTACTTATTGCAAATCTTTATTGAAAATGAAAATGGACAAACAATCACATGGAATTTTTTTTTTTGGTCAACGAAATTTAGGGTGAGGGGATGGTGCCCCAGTCCAAGGTCAGGGAAGACCCAAGGGCTCAGAGAGCTCTTACAAGGGGATTTACATATGCCTCACCTCAAGGAGACTAGGGGGGATCGAACCTGCGACCTGTCAGACCGATGCCCTGTCATGCTCCACTAAACAATCACATGGAATGGAACCCAGGATTGATTCCAATAGTTTGACTCACAATTCCTAAAAACTTAAATCATTATTTCATCATACAGTTACCTCCCTGGATCGCACCATTCCACAATTTCATTACACTTTTATCCATTTATCTATAACATCTCAAAGTTCACGAACCCTCCATGTTTTCATTTTGCAACACCTTTTGAAATCAAACATCTCAATTCTGCATTTCTGGGGTACTGGTATGCTGAACCCGTTTTGGCTTATATTACTTTTTTTAGAATAAAAGTGGACTCGGTTTTACCCTTCTTTAAATAGGGAGTTTTTCTTCTTTTATCTCTCGAATGTATTGAGCTTTTGAGCTCTCATGAGAACATGTCCGAATTTTGTGTGCTCTCTGTGATTTTCTATCAATTGATATGGTTGAATCATTCTCTTGTGTGTGTTGACTAGTTTGCTTCTGCTTGTGTTATTGGTGTTAATCTATTCACAAAGTTCTTCATCATTCCCCTTTGTTTTTTATTTATAAGAATGACTACTTTGGTGCTTAGCGTGAGCTCAATATTATTATAGTATAATATCTGGAGTCTGGACCAATATATACCATCATATTGCAAATGAATATCAACTCAAGATCAAGTTATAATATATCGAAATAGTAGTGGTTGGACTACGTGTGACATATTACGAGTTTTGCAACAAAATGGCATCCTATGTGATAATGAAACGTTTATTTGTTGACTTACTATTTACAGTGGGGCAACCTGTATATTTTTTCAAAGTGCGTGTGCTATTGATCTTAACAAACTTTGGAGCCATCTACTTTTGTTATTCCTGTTAATAACGACGACTAACCGGAAATAATAATAAGATGAAAACAGAACCACCGAGCTCAGTGGCCGATCAATCCATATCTCCAATATTTTCCGGCGACAAATAAAAACGCTAACAATTACAGTACTATAGTCTTAGCCAAGGAGCACAGGAGCTGAGTGAAATATAAAGATCCAAAGCGCCCCAATACGGAACCCGCAAAAATATAGAGTTCCGTTTGACTGACTATAACTTGCGACGATTGCTCAGTCAACAGAAGGGATCCTAGAAAAGCGGAACGACGCCGTGGTCGACGACGAACCCGATCTGCTCCACCACCTCGCGATGGGCGTCGGCGTCGTCCATGCGCTTGGCGAACCTTCCTTTGACCCTGGGCCGCCTCTCGGCGTAGGCCTTCCTGGAGGCGTACCGGATCGTCTTCTGGAACTTTCTCCTCTTCTTCTTCTCTCTGTACCTCATCACCCTCGCCCTTCTGTCCATCTCTGACGCCTGCAACGGCTGAACGGACAACCCGTCGTAGCTGTTCGTGGAGTTCGACACCTCTCCCGCCGAATTCGATGCTCCCTCCGGTACTACTCCCGATTCCGACGACGAGACCTGCCGAACACATCAATTACATAGATTGTTAGATCTGTTAATTTGCAGTTGTTGTTGGAATACTGAAATTTTGTTCATCTGATTAGAGAGGGAGATTACAGTGTGGCTGATGGATTGGGCGGAGTGATTGTACTTGGATTGGGAGAAATCGATCTGGAAGCAACTCTCGCCGGCATAGCCATAGCCATCCGGATAGGTAATGCTCTTCGCCTGAATCGGAGCCTCGCTATCAGCGACGAAGCTCCGAGTGGTGGGCGTCTCATGGCTCAGATTCGCCAAATTGAAATCCAAGAAGGAGGATACATCGTTAGGCCAGTTGGTGTCGAAGGCGGAGGAGGGAGTCTGGAAGAAAGGGAGGACGGGGAGGCGGTGGTGGCGCCCCGCCAGGGGGTTCGCCGAGTGGATGTGGCGGTCGCAGGCGGCGCAGAGGGCCGCGGAGTCGGCCTTGCAGGTGACGTCGGCGGGGAACTGCTCGCATACGTCGCAGATCAGGACGCGCTCGTGGAGGAGGTTGGGGTGGAGGTCGCCGTCGCAGGCCGCGCAGAGGAAGGCGGAGTGGGGGCGGCAGAAGAGGATTGCTGGTGAGGTTTTGCAGGAGTCGCAGGGCTTCGCCGCCAGACCCCACGTCGACACCAGGCCTTTCACGCTATCGTCGTCCATTATCATGATGATCGATCTCGATCTGCTCACGATCTCTTCTTCTTCTCTTTGTAACGCGCTTCTGTGTTCTGCGTGTCCGGGTTGCAAAACTTAGTTTTTCTGTTGGTTGTTACTTACTAGGAGAAAGAGTCAGACTTGGCTTATAAATCCGCATCTATTTTTTTTTTAAATAAATATTGGAAAAAAGATTATGCACTAGTGCTAAGGACCATTCACGTTTGTCCGAAAATAAATACATTATTCAGTTATTTATATTTTGAGATTGGAATTTTATTTATAAAACATCAAAAAGATGGCAACATCGGCAACAGTGGCGACCTAGGAATTTCAACCAGTGGAGAAAAAATAAACAAAATATAGAATTTTTTTGAGCAAGGCCATGAGAATATCTAGGGTTGTTAATCAGGTGGGTCCGAATGAATTCGGGCTTGATCGTTTTGGATTCAGACCGTTCCGAATTTGATTCAAATCTGAATATTTGTCGGTCTTTTATTTAATTGGGTAAAATTGAGCTTTTAAACATGATAAAATATGTATGGTTATAATTAGATATTAAAATTTTAAATTTATAGGAAACTAATTTATACAAAGTCAATCCTTAGATATTAAATTTTACATGATCAGTAAAATATGTACGGTTATAATTAATTATCTTAGAATTAAATTTCTACAAGTTGTTTAGTGGAAAGTGAAATTAGTACCAATATATAGACTCCGCCAAAAAATATAATCAGATGGTCATCTTCTATTCATCTTCATAACCTAAAAAAGGCTAAACATTAGACAAGGGGTAAAAAGCATATTTTGAGTAAGTAGTGAGGGCTGATTGAGCGGAAAACCGCCCCACAAAATAAAAAGCTTACTAAATTGGATAAGTAATGATAAATTTTATACTTGGTATATAGTTGGGGTTAGGTTGGGAGTAGTGACAAGTCAGAGTGGAGGGGCCAGATTGGGTGCTAATGACGATTATGAGTGGACACGTGGTACTACAAGGGCCATAACTATGGGGTTAGTATATCTTAATCTTCAACGATAGAGGGGCGGGGGTTGTGATTGAGGCAAATGATAATACTAATCTAATCCCTAGCCTTTATTTATAGTATAAATATAATCAAGTTAAATAAATTACTCTAGTTGTCAACGCCAAGGGGGTGACTTGGGTAGCCTTCGGTCCCACCACCCAATTGTGTGGGCCCACGCGTGACGTGGCTGATGGCCCCCGCCGTCTTTTCTTCCCACCCACGAGTAAGGATCTTCTACAACACTGGTGTGACTTTCGGTGTTCCACTTTATTATTTATACTATATGTTAATATTAATTTTTTAAAAAATAATTATATTTGTATTATAGATGATAAGTATCATATATTTGTACATTTTTATGATACAAAAGTTATTATTACTATTTTTTACATTAAAAATGATGAATCAATCATTTTTTGGGCTATTAGAAATATTCACTAGAAATTTATATCACAAAAATTCATAAATTACATAAGAATAAACGTTTACAATATGAATATAATTTTTAAAATTTTTTTTATTGTTATTTCATAGTTTAAATAATAAAGTGGAGCACCGAAGGTTACACCGAGAGGTGTAGATGATCCTGATTCCCCACCACTAGCTCTACATTTCTAGTTTCTTCCTGTTACGAGAATTGCGTGTTTTTGGTTCAAATTCTAGATGCGCCAAATTTGCATAGTATATGTTGAAGTAGCAGTAATAAACTAGTTGTACCCGTCGTGCCATGCACGACTTGTACTATTAAATTTATTTTTGAATATATAATAAACAGAATATTAATATGAAATGTATGATAAAAATTTTAACATAATTTGGTTTCATCGGGTATTAGAAGTTTTTAATTGTTAATTGATTGATTGAGAATATGTTATTATGCAAATCACGTACCTATATTTTATAGTCAATAAAATACATTATTAGCAATTTATATTTACTTATATTTTAGTATGCAAAGCACCAACTTGATATACCTAAATTAAACATGTAGTTATTTTAATCGTTATATTTAATGAATAATAGTTTACCTCTATATGTATGAATAGATTTAAAAAAATATCTTATTAAAATATAATATATTTCAAAGATCATGATATTCTAAATCCAAAAAAACAGTTGATATAGAAAATATTACGAAATTAATAGAAACTGTTAAAAACAATCTATAAAAAGTATAAGGTGGGGTGAGAATAAAACCTAATATATATTATAGTGCAAATATATATTCTATATATCACATTAGATATTTCTATATATCACATTATTACGTATGGAATGTCATGGGATGATTTAGATTATTACATGGTTAGCTAAACCTAACTTTTTGTTAATTTAGCAAAATGTTGATTATTTTTTTGGCCGGTCGAAAAAAAAAATTGTTGATTATTGGATTGAATTCATTTATACATATACATAAAATACAAAGATACATTGGTGATTATAGATTTTAATGAATCAACTTGTGGGAGAAGCACAAATCTATATAAGCCTATAGTACATGTAATTTAATTATCTTTATAGCACCTTACTTAAAGATGGAGATACATATCAACCAAAAAAAAAGATGGAGATACATATAAATCTTAACATATCTTGGATTTGGTTAAGATTATTAGAGCAAATAGATTACAACTCTAAATTAAGATTAAAGTAGAGTTTTAAAATATATAAAGATAAAAAAAATTAGTAATTAAATAAAACCAATGATAGTTATAATTCAAACAAAATCACAAATACTTAAATTCTAGAATTCATATTGATTAAGATTTTCCCATTTGAACTTTTTGAAAGTTAATTTTTTTATACATGTTATATTTGATAGTTCATTGTTAAGAAAAAATTGTTGTATTAAAAAGATTTGGTACTCTACATATTATCTTTATCTTTCGTTAAGGAAAGACTAATTTGGATTTAAAAAATTAAGGAAGATTTATTATCATCTAATTTTTGAACAACGAATCTTTATTAACTAAAATGGAAAATATATATTTCCATATCAAAATTATATGATCTGGTGAGCATATTTTATGGAAGAAGTTGATACACATAATATTTTTAACATTCAAAAAAGATCTAAAATGACATGGATCAACATGTATGACGTGGCTTAATTAAGAAATAAAATTATATGACGTGGATCAACAATATGATGACACGTGTAAAAATCATAGGTGGCGTAATATAACGACGACACGTGGAAAAATCCCTCGTGGCGCAATGTGGTGGCTTCAATCCTTACGGCTTTTATATATATATATAGATTAGGAAAATAATGAGTATATGTTAAAGTTGTCAAGTACTGATGATGATTATTATGATATCATAAAAGTCTGCCATAGATGTATTAGATGGTCCATGAATCATGATCATCAATGTTTATATACTTAGTTTTAATCTTCGACCTCATTTTTCTATTCATTTTGGTGTTTTGTTTGCTTATTATGATCAGTGAATACCGACTTTTAAGTATCATCAAAATCGTGTCAAATAAACAAAATATGGCGGTTTTGCTATTGTGATCAGTGAACTATATAATAATCAAAATTTTGGTGACGTGGTTCGCTAGAGGTATACATTATGGTTAACCTAAATCTTGGTCGTGGTGAAGGCTAAAACTTTATTTGGTCTTTGAATCTGGTAATAACCTTACCTAGTAAATAAAAATATTTAAAAAATAGATAAATATAAATAAAAATATTATTATTGTAATGTAATAATCAAAATCTTTAGCCTACAGGACGGCGGTTTGTTTTATTTCCTTTAGATCTGGTTAGTAACCAGTTCTCATCCCTTGTGGATGCTCTAGGCGAGCTCAAGTAGTACTTGCGGCGACCCTAATCCTTTCCTTATCAAAAAAATAAAATAAAATCTTTGGCCTACATTATATACGCTCTAAGCAGAACACGAGTTGGTTGGTAGATCATTTAAATTTCCAAAATTGCCAACTCCATTGTCCAATTTCAGCCCGTCACTGCTCGCATCACTGAGGCTAAAATATGTGTAGCTAATGGCCCAATATGAGTAATGAAGGAATGACCCAATATGATCCACTGCACATCGTTTTCACTTATTCATGACCTTTCAATCTTTCATATGAATGGCCCAATATGTTTGTCCAAGTAAGTTGTACTGTTTTAAGATTTTAACCACCATCGACCATCGGCCTCTCTACTTATTATCTTCAGAGGGTTACCCGCTTGACTAGACGAGTGAATATTAATATTGACCGAAAAGACGAACGAATATTGATTATTGATATGAGCTACATTACCTATCGTCACCTGATTTAGCATGGCTTCCTATTAGCTTATATACTCGCAATTATATTATGTGCACCAGTGCATGCTATATTTTAAGGAAACACAATTTTATACTTACAAGTAACATAAGTTTAAACTTACGGGATTAACACAGAGAGTTTTTTTACACTGCTGAATAAAGAATAACAAAATCTACGATTGCACACGAATTTTCCAGCTTTTAAGAAATGTGTTGGGCCCAAGCCCATGTGTCCAGCCCAAAGCCCAACAATTGTCTCTAAAGCAATTTAGGGCAATGATCATGTGCCACATATATATACTAGTTTGTGTATGTGTGTGGTGGGTGTGAAAGTGAGCAGCCGATCCCCATCCCCAAAGAAAGAGAGAGAAGCACAAGAGAAAGAGGAGGGAGAAAGAAGAAGATAGAGGAGAAAGTGGGTGAAGGAGTGATCTTCCTTTGAAGCCCGGGTATATTCGCCTCGTCTTTGGGATTCGACAGCGGGTGTTTGTCGATAGGTATTTCTCCGCCTAGGAAACCTAATCTCATTTGTTACAAGTGTTTGAGTTCATTGAGGAGTTCCAGAGTAGTTTCTCCTTGTATTGATAATCTCCGGTGTGAGATCCGAAAACACTTGTACTTGACTTGTTGATTAGTGGATTTGTGCTCGATCGGGCAAGTGGTTTTTTCCCTCGTTTTGAGAGGGTTTTTCCACTATAAAAATCTTGGTGTTCTGTGCTTATTATTTGCCTTGCTTGAATCCTGAATTGTCGTTGATTGGTTTCGTCGTCTTGGTTATATCCGGAAAATCCTACAGATTGTTATATTTTGCTTCCGTTGTGATTGTCTGTGGGACTAGGAGCTAGTGTCGATCCCCAACAAGTGGTATCAGAGCCTAGGTTTGAGCTCCGTTTGTGTTTGGGTGATATATGGCGACTAAGACAGATGAGTTTGCGGGGACAATGATCAAGCTGACGTCTTCGAACTATTCACTCTGGAAGTCGAAGATGGAAGATATTCTGTACTGCAAAGATTTGTATGATCCGGTTGAATTGGGATCAAAGAAGCCAGACAGTGTTCAGGATAGTGACTGGAAAAAGACGCACAGAAAAGCAGTGGGAACCATAAGGCAGTGGGTAGACAACAGTGTCTATCATCATGTGAGCAATGAGACAGATGCACAGGTTTTGTGGAAGAAGCTTCAGTCTATGTACGAGAGAAAGTCAGCTCAAAGTAAAGCTTTTGTGATCAGAAAGCTAGTTAATCTGAAGTACAAAGACGGAAAGTCCATTGCCGAGCATTTGAGTGAGTTTCAGGAGCTTGTAAATCAGTTGAGCACCATGAAGTTGCCTCTTGATGATGAATTACAAGCATTGATGCTCTTGAGTTCTTTGCCGGATACTTGGGAGACGTTGGTGGTTTCCATCAACAATTCTGCTCCTAAGGGAATTGTGTCCTTCAGTACCGTGGTTGATAGTCTCTACAATGAGGAGACGAGGAGAAAAGACATGGGTACTAACTCTTCTCAGACTCTGACGACTACAGAGAATAGGTCCAGAGGGAGAAGCAAAGAGCGGAAAGGACGCGGAAAGTCAAAAGGGAAGTCACAGAACAGAGGAACTTCTCAGAGTAAAGAAAAGTTCAAATGCTTTCATTGTGGCAAAGAAGGGCATATGAAAAGAAATTGTAATGCCTTGAAGAAGAGCAAGAGTGAAGAGAAAAACCAGAATGAAGATGATAAAAACACCACAGCTGCAGTGTATGGTGAAGAAGAAGGGCTGGTTGTTCTGTCTTGTGTGGAAGATCACAACGACAAACTTGACTGTCGTGTAGAATGGGTAGTCGACTCAGCTGCATCCTACCATGCTACACCGAAGAAGGAAATTTTCACTAGTTACAAAGCCGGAGACTTTGGTAAAGTGAAGATGGGGAACAACAGCTATGCAGAGATAGTCGGTATTGGAGACATTTGTGTTCTGACAAATGCGGGTTGCACGTTGACTCTGAAGAATGTGCGACATGTACCGGATCTGCGAATGAATTTGATTTCTCTTCATGCTCTGGATATAGACGGCTACCACAGCTACTTTGCTAATAAGAGCTGGAAGCTGACGAAAGGTTCAATGGTGATTGCTAGAGGGAGTCTTAGCTACACTCTGTACAAGACTCAGATGAAGGTCACACGAGATGGCCTGAATGTAGTTGAGGATGAGACATCAATGAACCTATGGCATAGGCGCATGGCGCATATGAGTGAGAAAGGACTGCAAATTTTGGCGAAGAAGTCTCTCATCCCTTCGGCCAAAGGTATGACTCTAAGCCCTTGTGATGATTGTGTTTTTGGAAAACAAACTAGGGTGTCATTTAGCAAGTCTTCTGAAAGAAAAAAGAATTTGCTTGAGTTGGTGTATTCTGATGTATGCGGCCCCATTGATGTACCCACAAATGGTGGTCGTAGATATTTTCTGACTTTCATTGATGATGCTTCACGAAAGGTTTGGGTGTTTGTTTTGATGACAAAAGACCAGGTTCTTGATTGCTTAAAGAAATTCCATGCCATGGTGGAGAGAGAAAAGGGTTGTTCGTTGAAGTGTCTCCGTAGTGATAATGGAGGCGAGTACACTTCTAAGGAGTTTCAGAAGTATTGTCTGGAGCACGGCATTAGACATGAAAAGACGACTCCGGGCACGCCACAACATAATGGCGTTGCGGAAAGAACAAACAGAACCATCCTAGAAAAAGTCAGATGTATGTTAAAAATGGCAGAGCTTGAAAAGCCATTTTGGGGTGAAGCGGTGATGACTGCATGTTATCTGATGAACAGATCTCCATCAATAGCTTTGGATTTTGATATTCCTGAGAGAGTTTGGTCTGGCAGAGACATTTCATACTCTCATTTGCGAGTCTTCGGGTGCAAGGCTTTTGTGCACGTTCCTAAAGAGCAGAGACAGAAGCTAGATGACAGGGCAGGGACTTGCATTTTTCTGGGTTATGGAGATGCTGACTTTGGGTACAAGTTGTGGGATCCAGAAAAGAAGAAAGTGATAAGGTCTAGAGTTGTGACCTTTCATGAAGACAAGATTTTGTCAGATTCAGATACGCCTGAGGAACTTGAAGAGTTCCCACTTTATTTGCCTTCTCAGTCAGAAGGTAGTAGCACCAGTGATGAGTCTTCTTCAGAGAATGGCTTTGATGAGATTCCTGAGTCAGATGATGACTTACCAGAAGCTGAAACTGGTGAGGGTTCTGAGCAGGGGGAGCCGGAAGAAATTGAAGAAGAGAATGAGCTCAGAAGATCAAGAAGAGAGCGTCGTCCATCCACCAGATATCCCTCGTCTGAGTATGTTGCAGTTACTGAAGAGGGGGAGCCTGAAAGTTTTCAAGAAGTGCAGAATCACAAAGAAAAAGCTCAGTGGGTAGAAGCCATGAAAGAGGAGTTGAGTTCTTTGAAAAAGAACAACACATATGAGCTTGTGAAACTTCATAAGGGAAGAAAGGCATTGAGAAACAAATGGGTGTTCAGGCTAAAGACGGATGGAGAGAAACTAGTCAAGTATAAAGCTCGACTAGTTGTAAAAGGCTTCAGTCAGAAGAAGGGAGTTGATTTTGATGAGATCTTCTCTCCGGTTGTCAAGATGAGTTCCATCAGGGTAATCCTTGGCTTAGCTGCAAGCATGGATTTGGAACTTGAGTAGTTGGATGTGAAAACTGCATTTCTCCACGGTGATTTAGATGAGTAGATATATATGGAGCAACCAGAAGGGTTTGAAGTAAAAGGAAAAGAGCACTTGGTTTGCAAACTGAAGAAGAGCTTATATGGGATGAAGCAAGCTCCCAGACAGTGGTACAAAAAGTTTGATAGCTTTATGGTGCATCATGGCTACACCAAGACAAGTGCAGATCACTGTGTTTACTTCAAGCGACAGACAAATGGTAAATTTGTCATTCTTCTTCTCTATGTTGATGACATGCTCATTGTAGGGCAAGATAAGTCTCAGATTGCAGAATTGAAGCGAGATCTGAGCAGTTCATTTGATATGAAAGATTTGGGACCGACACGCCAGATTTTGGGTATGTAGATTACTCGTGATCGGAAAGCCAGGAAGATTTGGGTGTCACAGGAGAAGTATATTGAGAAGGTCCTGAGTAGGTTTCAAATGGAAGGTGCTAAGTCGGTTAGTACTCCTCTTGCTAGCCACTTCAAACTTAGCAAGAAGTTTTGCCCATCTACAAGTGAAGAGAAGAAGAAGATGGCCACCATTCCTTATTCATCAGCGGTTGGTAGTTTGATGTATGCGATGGTGTGCACCCGGCCAGATATAGCTCAGGCGGTTGGTGTTGTGAGCAGGTTTCTTTCCAATCCGGGTAGAGTTCATTGGGAAGCTGTAAAATGGATCTTCAGGTACTTGAAAGGTACTTCTAAGATGAAATTGTGCTTTGGAGGAGCTGAGCCTATTCTTGAGGGGTTCATAGATTCAGACATGGCAGGAGATCTTGATGGTAGAAAGTCGACATCAGGGTACTTGTTTACTTTTGCTGGGGGAGCTGTCTCGTGGCAGTCCAAGTTGCAAAAGTGTGTTGCTTTGTCCACGACTGAGGCAGAGTACATTGCCATGACAGAAGCAGGAAAAGAGATGCTTTGGGTGAAAAGATTTCTTCAAGAGTTGGGTTTGAGACAAAGAGAGTATGTGGTGAACTGTGACAGTCAGAGCGCTCTAGATTTGAGCAAGAATGCTACATATCATTGTCGGACAAAGCATATTGATGTGAGGTACCATTGGATTCGAGATGCTGTGAGCGAGCGTCGGATGTGTTTGAAGAAGATTCACACTGACAAGAATCCAGCTGACATGTTCACTAAGGTGGTGACTGTTGAGAAGCATCGGTTCTGCGCCAAGATGGCGGGACTGGTGCACAACTGAAGTTCCGAGCAGGTGTAGACGTCTTTCCCTTGGGCTGGAGGGGGAGATTGTTGGGCCCAAGCCCATGTGTCCAGCCCAAAGCCCAACAATTGTCTCTAAAGCAATTTAGGGCAATGATCATGTGCCACATATATATACTAGTTTGTGTATGTGTGTGGTGGGTGTGAAAGTGAGCAGCCGATCCCCATCCCCAAAGAAAGAGAGAGAAGCACAAGAGAAAGAGGAGGGAGAAAGAAGAAGATAGAGGAGAAAGTGGGTGAAGGAGTGATCTTCCTTTGAAGCCCGGGTATATTCGCCTCGTCTCTGGGATTCGACAGCGGGTGTTTGTCGATAGGTATTTCTCCGTCTAGGAAACCTAATCTCATTTGTTACAAGTGTTTGAGTTCATTGAGGAGTTCCAGAGTAGTTTCTCCTTGTATTGATAATCTCCGGTGTGAGATCCGAAAACACTTGTACTTGACTTATTGATTAGTGGATTTGTGCTCGATCGGGCAAGTGGTTTTTTCCCTCGTTTTGAGAGGGTTTTTCCACTATAAAAATCTTGGTGTTCTGTGCTTATTATTTGCCTTGCTTGAATCCTGAATTGTCGTTGATTGGTTTCGTCGTCTTGGTTATATCCGGAAAATCCTACAGATTGTTATATTTTGCTTCCGCTGTGATTGTCTGTGGGACTAGGAGCTAGTGTCGATCCCCAACAAAATGGACATGTGTGTAAAATCCAAGGGATGTTGAACTTTATGTCTCTGAATAGTGCAAGTTGTTTAGGTGGACTCCAAGAAAACGCCATTACAACAGTCAAAGTTACTTATTTTCCAAAGACAAGCTCAATCATTTTCTCCTCCTCCACCGTTATAAACTTGTAATACAAATACATGGCTCTAATCATATACCCAATCAGACATCATGACAAATCCTTTGATAAGATTTGTACCCTCCACCGGTTATTTTCCTCCATTATTTTGGGGGCCAGGCCCAAAGACAGTGCACTTGTTTACTAATAATTTTTCTCAATAAAAAAGCAAGAGATGTTGAAAAATATGAATGCATGTTTTGAAAGGCGACTTTGCATCTTAAGCTGTGAAAACATGTTTGTGGTTGTACAAGTAATACTGCGAGTAATGTTGACATAAAGAGAGCATGAAATCACTAAAGATTTACCTCGTTCATATGGTTCGATCAAAATCACACAATTTGTATTTGGGGTCTAAAATCATGGATGGGCCTTTATATCTACATCTCACCAATAAACAATGGAGGAAAACTATGCCATGTGCTTCCTTTGTTCCTTCTCAGCTGTATGATTCGATTATTCTCACTCTAAGCAGAAGATTACCCACTTGCCTTCAGTGCATTGCTCAACCTGCATTAGTTTTGTATCTTCCTCTTAGTAAGAGAATAGCAGGAAAATGTCTGAAACATATTTTTGAATTGTGAAGATACAAGATTTATAGAATTGAGCCCTTACCAATCCAAACCATCAAAAAGGCCTTCTCCTTTCATAGCAGACGTCTTGAAAATAGCCCAGTGACGGTTTTTAATCTTGTACAATTCTAGTGCCTCACTCACAGCAGCAGAATCTAGTGCCCCAGGAAGATCCTATAGATTCAAATTCAAATTCAATGGACCAACACAGAAATACCATCATCAACAACTGTTCAATGTAAGGAACTTAATCTTCCAATGAAAGCATTGCAGATCACAGAGCTCACTATTACTAAATGTCTTTCTGATATTTAAGTTAACATTCCTGTGTGTAAATGCTTGAGGTAACCTCAAAGTTGATTATAAGATGTAAAAAAAAGAAAAGACAGAGGCTGAACTCAGAAATTTTCTCAAAAAACGTTTATAAATTTCAAATATGAAGTCAAACATTGCTTACAATGCATGTTCAGAAGTCTATACTTATGGACCATACGTAGAAAGAACCATTTAACTAGAGGACATACAACGAACTAGGTTTAACTTAGCTAGAGTAGAGATTGTTTCTAAGTAATAGAGTGAGTATGAACAGCGCTATCAGGTCTATTTCTGCATATGGGGTTTTAAGCTTAGGGCTTTACTTTTTGTAATGTAACAACCCAAAATGGTTTGTTCCAAAGGTTTCCATATTCCTAAGGCTGTACATCTCTGTTGCAGATTTTTTATTCCAAATGCCTTATCTGTTCTCCAAGTTTCTCCAGAATTTATGGTATGGAAACCTTTGATGTTGGTTTCTAAGTTTCCACAGAAAAAATAGTTGTGAATTATTGTAGAAATATACACTCTATACCCTACAAATTCAAGCTCCAATCAATTTTGTGCTTTATCCTAAGACTTGGAACTACATTTTGTTCCTAAAAAGGACAGTTGTGCTACATACCCTTCCTGGTATGACATGCATATTCTTGGTCAATCAACAAGTGACAAGAAGCTCTACTATTGTCATTGATCAATTATTTCTAATAGAACACATAAGAGTTCACTTCAACCAGCATCACAAGTATAGTGATGATAAATGATAATCAAGCAATATAACAAACCTGTTTGTTTGCAAAGATGAGAACAGCAGCACCTTTCAGCTCCTCCTCCTGAAAGAGGATCAGATATCTGAATTAGCTTTCTAGGTTCCTCACTAAGACGAAAGACAATTGCTAATTGGGCAGATACATGATAGATCTTCTCATTAGAGAAGAGTTTCAGGGTGCAACATTACCAAAGATATGAATGCCATGCCACTTTGGTATAACAACTGTATCTTATGTACAGAAACTAGATAAGGCAGATGCATCATTGGCATGACATAATCTTTTAGCTCTTGGGGTTTATATCTATAATGTTACAGATATGTCCAAACAGCAAGAATGAAGAGCTAACACAATGTAAGGGTTTAGTTCTGGAAGTTCATTCCAATTTCAAAGTAACATTTTTATTAGAAAAAGCAAGCAATTACCTCCAATATTGCATGAAATTCATCATTCGCTATTGAAAGTCGATCAGTGTCAGTCGAATCAATAACATAGATTATGGCTTGAGTATTAGGAAAATAGCATCTCCAATATGGCCTGATGAAAGAGTAATTAAGGTCAGAATGTAAAGATCGTTGCTTCAGCCTCCATGCTAGCACAAGCAGGAAAGGCCCATTTCAATAGCATAATAATTACAAATTATCACAAGAAAACTTAGATCTGTTCCAATAGTATGCTTGATTTGCTGGAAACTTTGAAGCAAAAAATGTAATCATAAATACTGTAATCAGACAATACCTTCAACCACCACAAAACAAGAGAACTTGGAAGTGTAATTACAGACTCAAAACACTAGAAATTCATCATAAAGCTAGAAAGTCCAATGTTTTGGATTGAAAAGAGATACCTTATACTAGTCTGTCCACCTGCATTAATAAGAGGAAGCAAATAATAATCAGATCAAGACAAAAGAGAAACAACAGAAATCTAATATGTTAATCAATGTTCTACTCAAGCAGTCTGGTTGAGTAAAAAGTGAAGCTCAAATGTTGTTGGTGACCATACAAAACCCAGAGAGTGAACATCCTAATTCAAACCTAGCTCTGCAATTGCATGGATAATTCCTTCCCAAATCACCTCTATCATCACTGATGATGATTAAAATTGCTAGAACAACAAAGCAATTCCATACCACAACACACAGTGAAATTCAAACAGAAGGAAGAGAGTCAAATACCAAGATCCCAAACTTGGAACTTGATGTTATTATACTGCACCGTCTCCACATTGAATCCAATAGCTGCATGTACAAATCAAAACAATTTAACCCAGAAGACAAAAACCATAATCCCAGACAATCGATCAATCAGTGCAAAAAGGGCACCTACTTGGAATGGTCGAGACCACTTCCCCCATCTGGAGCCGATCTGAAGGCGCAACCAAAATCAAAGTGTAATAAGATGAGTAAAAATTGGGAGAAATCAAGAATCGCCCAGATCAAGTAAGGAGGAAA
The DNA here is from genome assembly GCA_963924305.1 of Polygonum maritimum. Classification (NCBI taxonomy): domain Eukaryota; kingdom Viridiplantae; phylum Streptophyta; class Magnoliopsida; order Caryophyllales; family Polygonaceae; genus Polygonum; species Polygonum maritimum. The sequence continues at coordinate 10,072,315 of OZ002733.1, read as the reverse complement.
AAACTGCAAGAAGAGGGAGTGGACATACAGAGGATGGTGGTTTTGCCGGCATTGTCGAGACCGAGGACGAGGATTCGAGCTTCCTTACTGCCGAAGAGCGAAGAGAAGAGACGAGTGAACACTATACCCATCTTGCACAAACTTGCTCTTGAGATCGGTCAGAGTGTTGTTCGAATCCGGAGGGTTTTCTTTTCCAGATCTTACCGGCAGTACCCTGTTTCTACTTGGTTCACACGGGCGGTGACCAATTTCTATGTTTGAGATTGAGATCTGGACTCACCAGATCATAAACCACAGGAACTAGGAATCTAGGATTTGTTATTTTGTTTTCACAAAACGTAGTGTTGGGGAGAAGATTTTTTTAATACTGGAGTATTACTTTAAAGTGTCTTAGGTTAGGAGTATACCGCACCGGATCCGGTCTCGGTCCGGATTGGATTTGGACCGATGCTCTGCCCTAGGAGTATTAGAAGAAAATTAGATTTTGGGAAAACGTGAAAAAAAAGATTGATACTGTTTTATTAGAATGAGAGGTATTAAAGCTCCATCCGAATCGCCTTTCAGCGTTTGGTTAGGCATTTTGGATACTACCACGAGGTCATGGTTTCAAATTCATCGTGTAGTGGCTGTACATTATTGTAATATTCATTAACAGATTGACATTCTTGTAACCTTGTTTTATTGAACTGATCAGAATAATCAACCATGATCCAATCCAACTTGACCTACAATCCAATCGATTCGAACTTGTACTCAACCTGAACTTGAAAATATCCGAATATGAACCCGATCGAATCAACCAGCTTGACAAGTCTAATTAGGATGAATGTTTTTTAGTACGATTTGACTAAATAATTGTTTTTTAACGTGCATGACACTTAATAAGTTTTTCTATTGTTATGTCATTTTGATTATGTCATCTCCATCGGTTCTGATGACAAATTTTAAGTAGATTTAGGCCCTTAATAATAGATTTTAGGGGTTCAATTAGGATATGGGTTGCATCGATGGAGTTGAGATAAAGGTTGCTAGCGTCATTGGAGTTGATGTGGAGAAGGAAGAGACGTTGAAAAAGGATGGAGAAGTGAGGTGCAATTGATGACGTCGGCAAAGGAAGAGATTGAGTAGCAACAAATCTGGTACAAGTAAATTTAGAAAGGATGGTTGTAGTCGTGGAGAGTGTTGGGATAGTGTTAGGGACGCTAAGTTCATTAACACTTGATCAACAATCTCCGTCAACCGTAGTTTTGATAATGACAAACTCTTTATGAACTAAAGTTTGTTCAAGTCATTTTTGAGAACGTTTCCGTGGAAGCTGTACAATGAAAATAAGGATGACAAGTGAATGTCGTCCCTATGGGATAGGGATGCCCATGAGTTCATCGCTTAGACACCAGAAGTAACAAGAATGTGTTACTTGCAAAATAGGGAAGTCTTCCCTATCGAGAAGGAAACCTGGCGCATAAATGGAATTCAAAATTCGAATAGTCAAGACTGGCAACACATAACATAAAAGGATTGTAGCAAGTCCCTTAGAAGGTTCAATGTCAAGAAACAAACACATAAAGCCAAGACGTCACTTTCAACAAACTCATCCCAACGTACACATGGCGTCTTCCTAGAGAAAGCAATAGCTGACTTTACAAGAAGACAAAGATTTATGGTTGTACAATGTTGGGAAAACGATAGGTTGTCTGAGGAAGATTCTGAGGATGTTGGAAGCTCAAAAGAGTTAGGAAAAGTTTGCATATAATACACCATGGTGAATAGTATGCAAACCAACTTCTCTTATAGACTTCTTCACACAAAACACTCAAGAACACCAAGAGAGAGAGAGAGAGAGAGAGAGAGAGAGAGAGAGAGACTTAGCTTTTATTGCTATTGAGTTAATTAGGCTTATGAGAGTTAGAGTTGAGAGAGTCCATTAGTGATTTTATAGGGATAGATCAAAGAAGTTTGTATTTTGCCATGTAATAGTTGTAAGGATTCAAGTAATAAGAAAAAGAAGTCATTCAAAAATCCTTCAAGTGAGGTAGAGATTTACCTATTAAACTAGTTGATCTAAGTGAGGTTCCTAGACTAGTTGATCTAAGTGGGATTCTTCTATAAGGAAGACATGCTTAAGATTTCAATTCATGCACTTGAATAATTCCAAGTTTGATTACAACTTTTTATATGCTTGAATTGATTCTGTTTCAAGTTGAACGAAAATTCTTTGAACTAGAATAAATTAAATGTGTAATTTTTTGGAGAAATTACAGTTCATCACTTCTTATTTCGCACTTGTTATATTTAACCACCCCTTATATTCTTTTCTACACTTAAATACCTCTTATTCACAAATTGTTGCATTTAACCACTCATTTGACATGATATTGTCTCAAAAGTAGTTTTAATCTTCGGAAATTCCGCTTAGTAACCCAAAGATTAAGACAATTTCACGTGATACCCAATAGTTTTTTCTATTTCGTGTGGTAACCCTCACCTTTTATGAAATTTTGCCTCATACCCAAACATTCAATTTAGCCATCAAAACGTTAAATACAAATATTAGGGTTGTGCTCAAAATATTTACTGCGTGACTTCTCCTTTATTACTTACAATCGTTGTCCAAGATGAAAATTTGGCCATATCCTCAAATATGCTTATGGGATTAAGTAAAAGCATATATTAACACAGTGGAAACCAAGCTAAAGCAAAAATCCATCGTATGTAGTAATCATGCAATTGTGGACAACCACAATATCACATATCTAACTGACATGAGAACACGAAGACAAGTGACACAAAAACTCAAGGTTACCTACACTATCAAATTCATCCGAAATGAATATTGACCTATCAACGATCAACGAAAACTACAAAGCAAATATTTAAATCCAGAAGAAAAAAAAAGAAACTTGTTGTTGCAGATCCTCGTTTCAATTTGAACTCCAACTACTCTCAAGGTACCGTATTATTTGTACTAGTTGTACCCGTCGTGCCATGCACGACTTTTATTTTTTAAATTTATTTTTAGATATATAACCCAAAGATATATAATAAATAGAATATTAATGTGAAATCAATTTATAATAAAAGGTAACATAATTTGATTTCATCGAATAATAGAAGTTTTTAATTGTTAAATGGTTAATTGAGAATATGTTATTATGCAAATCACGTACTTATATTTTATAGTCAATAAAATACGTTATTATGCAATTTATGTTGGCTTATATTTTAGTATGCAAAGCACCACCTTGATATACCCAATTTAAACATGCAGTTATTCTAAGCATAATATTTAATGAATAATATTTTGTCTCTATATGTATGAATAGACCAAAAAAATATCTTATTAAAATATTATATATTTCAAAGATCATGATATTATGAATCTCAAGAAAATTGGTATAGAAAATATTAGGAAATTAATAGAAATTGTTAAAAACAACTTATAAAAAATATAAGGTAGGGTGAGAATATATTTTTATATATAAAATTTAAAATTTTATGAATTTCATAATTAATTAAATAAGTGTTAGGTATATAACTTCCAATTTTTTTTATTCAATATCTCTTTGAGTAAAAAAATCAATTGGTGTGAAAACAATGATGATAAAAAAATGTTAGGTATATTAAATCATTGTTAGTTGGGTTCACGTTAAGATATATGAAGTAATAAATACTACCTACATAGCACTATACACTCCAACAGTAGTAAGCTCAATTCGCACCTATGTAAAAGAAAATTAAAGATAAATTTTATTTAAGAAAAAAAAAATTAAAGATAGATACTATGACTTTAAAGATGAAACTGAAAATTAGATACTTAAGGAAAATAAAAGATATAAAGTTTTTTTTATCTATTGCAGTTGAAAAAAAAAATTGAAATCAAGCGGGACCAGACTCAACGTTATGGCTCGAAATTGATCGGCTTTTCTTTTGCTTCGAAGATGTAAACGACTCTGCATGAATTTGTTACTGGTTATTAGACATGTCGATCGGGTCTGGTCGGGTGGGTTCGGGTCGGGTCGGGTCGTTCCGGGTTCGGGTTACGGGTCAAACTGGGTCTAGTCGTTTCGGGTCGGGTCGGATCAACCCAACGGGTCAATAGTATCAATTTTTAACCAAAATTTAAATAAAATATAATAGTAATGAAATATTATTTTTAAATATATTAATATAAAATAAAATATAACATAATTTTCTAAAACAAATTTTATATATTGTAAAATAATTTAAATTATAAAAAATGGGTCCGACCCAATGGGTTCAGGTTTAAACCCAACGGGTTCGGGTTTCAATCAGGTTGGGTTGAAACTGGGTCACCGGCCTAAATTTTAAGGTTGAAATCCAAAATTTTTGGATCGGGTCGGGTCAGCTATTGACTGGTCATGCATGTTTTATTAGCAGCATCTTCTAACTGGCTATGCATGACTTATATACATTATTTAGTGTACGTGGCGATCTTATATATATCTTTTGTTTTTTGCCGTTAATGATCACTTCCATAAAACTTTCAAGTGATCAATGTGGGCAATAAAGTTATATACTTTCGACCAAAAAAAGCTATAAACTTATCTAAAGGATAATTGAAGATAAATGTTATTTAAGGACAATAAAATCAAAGATAGATAGTCTGACTTTAAAGATAAAATTGAGAATGGATACTTAAGGAAAATATAAGATACAAAGATGTTATTATCTATTTCAGTTGAAAAAAAAAATTAAAATCAAGCGGGGCCAGAATCAACGTGGTGGCTCGAAAACGGTCGGCTTTTATAATATATATATATTGATATTGATTTAACGTTTTTCATGGCTAAATTTAATGTTTGGATCGAGGCAAAATTTTATAAAAGGTGAGGGTTACCACACGAAATAGAAAAATTATTGGGTACCACGTGAAATTGTATTAACCTGAGGGTTATCGGGTGAATTTTCCGTATAATCTTTGTTTTATAAAAAATACAAGAATTATTAAGCTAATACAATATCTCCCAACTAAAAAAAATTAGTTTTGGATCTTAAAACTCCTCCATCTAAAGTCATATAGTTGCTTCTCAAATAGTATCTCTCAACTAAAAAAAACTTGTTTTGAAACCTAACACTCTTTTAACGTTTTTTCTAAACACATCAAAACGTGCCCCGACCGAACTCGTTAGAAAATTTTGTATCGAGAACCGGTCCGAAATCAATGGGTCAAGGTCAAAAAGAGACTTGACTCAATCATTAATTTGTATTATTAACAAATTTCATTTATAAGGGGGAATAAACATTGATTTTATTATAAACCGTTGAGTGGTCAATAGTATGTTATTGATATCGTTGTTTTTTCTAAAGATTGTGATTTTTTGGTACAGCACTCGAATTGAAAACTTATAGGTATTATTCATAAGTTTTAAATAGCAACTTGATTAGAAATCCAGACTCGTTCTCCCTATTCAAACATTGCATAGAATATTATTTTGAGTATTACATGCAATGCAAGCTAGGATCCACCAACCTATCCCTATTCAATTCAAATCCGACTTGTATGCATTTTTTTCCATAACTAAATCCGATATACAACTAATATTTGATATACATGGATACGAGAATCTCCCTGGGATTGTAGTATTAGATAAATACCAACTGATAGTAATAAGAAAATATAATTCGAATTAAGTATAATAGTATTATCATAGTGTATTTTATTCGCAAATGGAATTAAAAGTGCATATATTCAATAATATAATGTCTTTAAAATAATTTTAATATTTAAGATATAGTACAATCCAAGGGATATGATGGGAGGGATGCACATGGAGGCGGAGCGGGGCGGATAATGCATTCCCCATCCCTACCCACTATTAGTCCCCCAATCCCCGTCCCATCCCCACCTAATTCCCGGCGGGGAGCGGGGCGGGGAATACCCATCGGGTTTGGGTATGTTAACGGGGCCCCATTTACTGATTTTTTTATTAAAGAGTCTTATTTACTTTTGACATTCCTAAAAAATTACTTCAAATTCTAAGCATACTTAAACTATATATCTACTTTATAACATATATAGATGGGTAAACTCAAATATTAAATACCATAATTGTATTATAAATCATTCATGCAAAATTATTAAAACTAAAAAAGTATCCACCCAAAATTATTAAAACTAGAAAATACATAACTTAAATAGTTATATAAGATAATTGATTAACAAAATGTATTTTTAGTAGGCAGTGGTACGCCAAATCCTTATACACGTTACCTTCCCATATAACAATAAAATTTATAATATTTTACATATAGGCTATACTTTTAGTATAAACTAGTAATTGACCCGTACCTTGTACGGGGTGTTATTATCACATGTCTAATTTGTTTTAAGACAACGCTTATCTTTTAGATTATAAAATAATATATATTCGTATATCATCGAACATTTAGATAAAAATATACTTTATTTGTGTATTAACCTTTATACATACATAAACATATGTTTAAATGATGGAGGAAGAATGGTATACAATAAGATGCATTATTAATTTTTATTAAAAATGGATACAAATCTTATGGAATGTAAATTAAATTGCATAAACTAAATTATATATATAAATAAATAAATTTAAATAAAAACTAATATATTATTATATTAAACTTATGGAGGATATTTAATTAAATAAAAAGTAAAACCATTTTATCTTGTATATATATGATATTATATTGTGAAAAAATATTTAAACAAAAGGTTTAACAAATCTATCTTTTATCTAAAACATAATAAGTGTATACTGCTACGGGTATATTTAGGGTAAATATATAATCTAATATTTTAGTATTTTTATCGGGATTTCAATATGATATGATAGTGTAAATATATTTAATATATTATCTTAATGAAAGGAAGATGTAGCATAAATATAGGGATAGAATCTGCTAATATTAATGATTTAAAAAACTTATACTAAAATTATAAAAAATAACTGATAATAATAGACAATTTACATAAATGGTTGCAATATGCTAATAGAATTTGCTTTCACTTTAGTATATAGTAATATAGTAATAGATTTAATACATATATAATTATTGGTAGATATAGATATACCATATACAATATATTACATAATATATATATATATATATATATATTAGCTAAATGTATTAGCATGTTTATATATATCTTTACAATATATAAAAGAATTGTTAGACACTACCTTATCATATGAGCATACGTAAGTTGTTACAATGTATAAGATAAATTTACATGTATTATCATATCTTTATAATGTTTTATCATACCTTATATATACGTAAGTTGTTACATTGTATAATATACGTAAGTTGTTAGACACTACCTTGTCTTTGATGGGTAAGTAGTGAAATTAACATGTATTATCATATCTTTACAATATATATATATCTTCATATAAGTAGCGAAATAAATTTACATGGTATAAAAAGATAATTTTTCCAATTCGGTAGAGGATAAATTTTTTTAAATACAATACTTTATCTTAATAAAAGGGGTGATGTGGCGCAATATGGTGGCGGAATTTGCTTCCGCTTTAGTATATAGTAATAGATTAAATAGTTATATAATATAATATATTAATAATACCGGGATCGGGTACTAAACGGGGTGGATAATAGATTTCCCCTCCTCGCCCCATCCCCATCGGGGAATTGAAACCCGATCCCCATCCCCGCCCCACTCCCCACTAAGTCGGGGAATTCCCGTCCCACGGATTGCCGTCTCCGCGGGACAAATGTGCATCCATTCGGGAGAACCTATATATAGGGGCGGATCTACCGTGTGCCCAGTGGGGGCAAGTGCCCCCTCTGGGATTTCACATTTTTTTAAAAGATTGGGTAGAATATCTCCTCCGTTTCGTAATACTTATAAATAAAATGTTTTTTTATTTTATAATACTTGTTTATTTTTATATTTGTTTATCCTTTTTTCATTTATAACTTTGATAATTAACTTTATAATAATCCATACCCGTTGACTATGTTTCTTTACGTTAGTAATTAACTCTACATTGATATGGGTTGTTTTGGGAAATAATTCTTAATGTACATACAAATGCCTCTATGAAAAACTATTGGAAAACGGAGCCATTATAAAATAAAGTTATCCCAATTGATTATGGATAGTGTTGTTGTTTATATCCCCGGTGTTCAAAATTTCACCGATATTTTTTTATTCATCATTCTCTCTTAATATTATATAATATCTTTTTTGTTTATTAATGAGCTATATGTACATAAAAAAAAACTGATTGCTTACGTCGGAAAAAGAGTGGTTGTATTTAATTACTATTTTAGTTATTGAAATTATTCTTTTATTATATATATATTTTAAGATATTTTATTATTTTTTGATTAAAAAGATATTTTATTATTAATAGTAATACATGTCAATTATTTTTATCTCGTCACCTTACTAATTGTTATTACGCCCCCTCTGACAAATATTTCTGGGTCCGCAACTGCCTATATATGCAAATTGCAAAGGATCTAGTTAGGTACATACATCAAAGTCCAATCATTAGGCAAGGGAGAAGCTTTATACAGTAATGTATATGCAAATTGCGAAGCTAATACCCTCACTAGTCACAAACTACCCAGGCAAACACCTTCATTATTGAATTGTCGCTATGGATCCACATATATACACATATGCATGGGCAGCAGCCTAAGCCAATCAACATTCAATATGGAGGCAGCCAGCAAAAAAATGTGTCTGTCCGTATCATCCTTTACAACTCCAGTCAGCTAGCTAGATACATTTTGGATTTGTTTAGTTTCATCCACTAGAAATGAAACCCTTGCTTTGCCCCCTTCCCGACTAAGAGTCCCATCATGAAAGCTTGCTATATTTAGCATTCTCTTGTTCACTACCGGAGTATTTTCAGTACTCGTACAAATAGTTATGCACCGGAGGTTACACATTTTAACAAAATATTCAACATACATTTGCAAACAACGAATATACCGCATCCTTTTGCCTTCCTATGGTAGTTCATTTGGGCACATAGGAACACTAAAATCTTTGACCCGTCAAGAATTAACACTAAGAAATTTCCATCTGATTTAGCATTAATTTTTGGTGCGTTAGCATGGGAAGACTGTAATACTAACACAAAACTGCATAATAATAGGCTGAAAAGGAAAAATCATATGACATGGAATAAATCTCCTCTTCAATGGTCCGAACTAAATTTTGATGCTTCTAGACTTAAAACAGGAACAACATATATCGGTTTCATTTTAAGGGACCACAATGGATTCATTAGATCTATCTGACGACAACAACTTCCTTCTATGACAATAGTGCAAGCAAAAGCTACCGCTGTACTTCATTCTCTTCGCACTATTGATTGTTCCCAAATTCAGAATCTTTAAAATGTCTATGAAAAGTTCCTTGGGAATTACACTCTATTATAGCTGACATTAGAAATATTATTTCGGTTATCCCCTCTATTGTTTTTTTATCATTGTTTTAGGGAACCAAATGCTACTGCTAACTTCCTAGCAAAATGACACGTCAATCTTCAAAGTCTCAATGCATCCCTTCCATTTCCACCTTCGTCATTTTCATTTTCTCATTTGTCTGTAACACAGTCGAAGTGTTTGTTGAGTCAACAACCCTCGTTGTTTGATTTTTTAAAGATCACCCGTCGCGATGATTTAGACTATCCTTGTAACTAAAAGGTGGCCTAATTTTGGCTTGCTCGAACTAGTTGTAACACCCCCTTTTTCTGTAGAGATATTACCGCTAGTGACCTCGGGTTAAAACTCCCAAAGTCACCCTAGGCTTTACAGTTATCACAAAAGACGATAAAACTTTAATGCGGAATTAAAATGATTAAATGATAAAGGTCTTAATCATCGATTACATAGCAAGTCGGGAATAAAACTTGTATTGGATATCACACCTCGAGAATCTCAATACGAAAACTAAATAAGTTTTGAGTTTCTTAAGTGTGGAATTAAAATAAAGGTCTTTAGAAAGAAGCTTGAGTCCTCATCATCTCCCTTGACTAGTCTTCGATTACAAGTCCCCCTCCTGATGTGCCGTGACGGAAATTCGGTGGACACCAGCCGACCATGCAAGGAAAAAGGGTGGTCGGTTAGTCTTATGACAGACTAAGCAAGTGGGTTTTTGAAGGTGGTTCGGTTAGTGGGAGTGGGTAATAACTAATGTCGGACTCCGAATGAAAGTCGGGCGACGATCTAGCTACTACACACTTCCACGGGAAAACGAGAATGACTTTGAAAAGGTTAGGAAATCACGAGAGGTGATACCTCGTTAAAACTTCGATGCAAGATTGTTGGGAACGTATTATCACACAGAGATTTTTAGTTTAATTGTCTTCGTTGAGTACGAACATGAAGTTGATTTAAATTGCGCAACGCGCTTATCTTGATTATTTCCTTAACCACACAGAGGATTACACTGTCATATACGTACAAATTAGTGTATATATAGACTCTTTGTAATAGTGGAAGTCATCTTTGGAATAATAAACAAATTACCCTTTTTCCCTATCATCTCTCTTTCCCTTACTTTCTTGTTCTTCTTCCTCGTTCTTCCTCTTTCCCTGAACCCTTCTTTCCCTTAATCTCATCTTCTTTCCCTAATTTCTCCTTAATTCATCTCATAATGTAACACCCCTATTTTGAGCCCAAGGGCATTACATGCCAGTGACCTCGAATCTTTTCATCCAAAGTCACCCAAGGCAGTTGGTAACATAACTCGATTCATAGAAAACAAAATGTTAAACTTATATTATATTAAAAGTGATCCAATGTTACAGAATAACAATGTTTGAGTGAAGAAGACATATAAATCATTTTGCAGCGGAAATAAAATGACAAAGATTCTTCACAAGAATAACGTAGGAAATTCCAAAGTATCTAAAATGACTTGAAACCTCTTGAAAATCTTCCTTCCTTTAAATCCTCGAGTCTTCGTCTTTGGTCTCCAGCAAACCTGTCTTCACTTCCTGATATTTCCATAAAAGCAAGAAATACCAGCCGACCAATGTCGGGAAGAAAAGAAAGTGGTATTAGTCTAACGCGAGACTAAGCAAGTGGTAGAATATGATTAGGTTCTTAAAAGGCTAAGTATGTCGGCATCAAGGTCCAAAGGGAACTGAGCGATGCACGACAAATCAGGTTCTTTTGAGGTTAAGAGAGTGATATAGTTTAGAGAACGAGGCTTTATTCGAATACAAGCAGATGATATTAAAAGGAACAAATCCGAAGGGAGGTGAAGAACGAGCTTTCTTTTGAATATAGGAAATCACAAGAAAGTGATTCCTAGGAACGAGAGATAATTAAGATTTTTGTTGGGAACTTATTAATGCACATCAAAGTTTAGTAAAAACCTTCATCAACTTATCCTCTCTGAGTAATACAACAATGCATTTTATTTTAACGATTTCCGGATGTAGCAACTCATAAGAGTCAAGGGCCACACCCAATACATCTTGTTTTAACGATTTTCGGATGTGGCAACTCATCAGAGTCAAGGGCCACCCGAGGAATATCCATTCAACAATTCAATTAATGATTTTTATATGCGGCGACCCCTTGAGCGAGCCTAGAGCCACATAGTTGAGCACCTAGCTAGGGTGCTATCACCCCTCTGAGCGGTAGAGCGGGCAGAGTCATGACCCAGTATTAGGGTATAGGTACATCCTAATACGTTTTTGAGAGGTGTTTTCAGAGACGAGCTCTCACCCCTAATCCCTATTCTAGTCCATTGCAAAGTCTCAAACGAGACATTTAAACACATAAAGGCCACAATCAATCGGTCCTAAGTCCATGGGCTAGCGTAGTACGATAATGTAAATAACAATGGGGTCATTATTTCTAAACAGTAAATAACCCTAAGTTCATTTTATTTAGCAAACAAGGTGTTCCCAACAAAAATGGATATGATAATGGGAAAGGAATTAACGATTATCGAATATAAAGAGGATATGAAGAGAGAACCATCCACTTGCCTTGAAACCGACGTTAGAAGATTTTAACTCGACGGAAAGAGTAACGACGGAGACTTATATCCTCAATAACGAACTAACTGGAAAGACAAGGTAATTCACAAGAAATCATTACAATTTATTTTGGAGAATAATGTTAGAGTTTATATCCTTCATAAACGCTAACTCAATAATAACCCTTTAATGATTTTTATTATAAGTCTTGATTTTCAATATAGTAACTTTATTAAGAAAATTCTTTACTTGACATTATACACTTCCTTATAACTTTAATGATTTATTTTGAAGAAAGGAATATTGGAGTTCATATCCTTCATGACTCTGATTTAATAATAACCCCTTTGTATGTATAACTTTCCTTTTAGACATTTTATTGATAAAGTTTCTTAATAAAATCTTATATATTTTCCATAAGATAATTTGTTCCAATATTACTTACTATAGGTTTCACAACACCCTTTTATTAAGCCTTCACTCAAATTGTATATATATAACTTGATACTTTACTCATAAAATATTTAATGAAACTTAATGATTATGAAGGAATTTCTTCATAATTTAGACCACTTATTTCATATTATAATATGTTAAATTCTTAACCATCATTTTACTCCTTATTAATATTATTCTCAAAATATCCAAGTATTTGAATTATCTTATAAATATGTCCTTAAATCTTTATTGACCACTTTTAATAATTTTCCAAATATCATAAATACTTATAACTCTTATAGTCATTTACTAGACTATATTAACAATTGAATAAATAGAATATATAATACTTAATCAAATTATTATACCCACGTATATTAGGAAAACTCTTTATACATACTTAACATTAGAAATCCATTTTAATGCTATTATTATTCTCTTAAAAATTATACTTATACATTACATATTATTAGGTCAAATATACTTAAATACATATTATATTTATAGGTCATAAACTTAATTACATATCATACGAATTTTATAAAAGTTCTCCAAGTTTATTTACTATTCCAAAAATAACATATCATCTTGTATAATTATATAATCTCATATAATATATATTCGAGTGATATAATGTAGTAATAATAGATTTAATCATTTTTACCTTATACTTAGATATATAAGAAATACTCTTCTTATAAAAATGCAATATATAACTTATAATAACATTTTATTACTTTCTAACACCATTTTATTAATCTTAATAATAATATGACCTAACAATAATATTATAAGGTGACTATAATATATATATACTATATGATTTTCTCAACTACTTCATAAGCATAAATTGAGTAATTACTATCTCATGAATAATATATCATCTTTATATATTATTAATGTGGTAATTTGATAAAATCCTATTTATTTTATTTAAATCCACAATATTGAAAAATTATATTATATTTACCATGCACAAGGTGTTAATCAATTTAGTAGAGCTTAAAACTAATTAATTAGAATGGTTTTTCACAAAATTGATTGAAGATCCTAGTATATTAACCCCCACACCTACAACAAGAATTATTTTGGAGTATTATCAAGCTTAAATCGTGGCCCAATCAACTAAGTTACCAAGTTATTGGAAAACCGAACAAACTGCGCAACCAACTTCAATAATTAATTCGACCCATTTCGATTAAGAATTTTGGAAAGCTTATAACATGGATTTTGTAGAGGACTTACTAACTTAAACTCAGGAAGTGATTTCGAAATTGTTACGCAAGAAACGAAATAGATATGGATTAATTACCGAGAGTGATCGGAGGTTCTGTTCCCAAGCAGGTCCGCGACCTTCAATGGTAAAAATACCCCACTTCAAGCTGGTTTCAGGTCAAACTCACAACATGAAACTTGAAGAGGACTCTCTAATCTAAATCTGGAGACTTGTTTTGTGAATTTTGAGTGATAAACGAGGGAGATACGAATTTTATAAGGTGACAGCCCAAACAGGTCGGATCTGGACGGTCTTCAACAAACTCGGCTGAGTGATGACGACGAAGTTGATGCTGAGAACCAACGGTTGCACAGGAAGGAAAGAGGAGTCTGTACGGGACAGGAGATGAGGGAAAGAAATGATCTTGTAGGAAATAGATAAGAAGAAGAAGGCTAGTTGTCAATAAAGAGAGAGTATAACATATATTCTAATACTAGTTGAATTTGATAAGGGAAAAGGTGCTCCAGCTAAGTGACGCACAATTGTAGTGAGATAGAGATAAGTATCAAAGTGAGATAGAGATAAGGATCAAATCACACAGGATAAAGAAACGAGGTGTAGAGATAAGCTAAGCAAAGAGACTAAATGACACGGAGGTAAGAGTTATCGGATATTTTTCGGAGGTCGAAAACGGAATCGATTTGGCTCGGACTTTGAACGGAAGTTGTAGAGGAGGCAGACCTAATTATTACTAATACCTCATTAGTGATGTGAATGGCGGGGTATTAATCAATTAGAGGACAAACTGTCGGTAGAATAATAAAGTGAAAATTAATTTCCACTAAGGCACAAATAATACTAATAAGCGCCGCTCACCCCACTAAAATTAATTCCCTAATGGAACGAGAAAGAAATTTAACCGGTTATTATTTAACAAGCTCTTTAGTAGCCCGACAATTATTTCCGAATAAATAACACTGATAATAAGAATTACTCAAATAATTTTACGAATCCACTAAAATATAACTTTTATTTTTTTTCTAAACTCGGAGAATGCTAGAGAAAATTTATTTATGTCAATTCTCGGCTTCGAAACATATAATGTTAATAAATTTTTAGAATTAAATTAGATCAAAATTTTTACGGATATTACACATAATCCCTCTCAAATTGTTCAGGATATGACATACACTTGGACTTATTAAGCTGCGTTAATCGCGGATATGAGTGGCATACGCCTTAAAGTGGATAAAATCCTTAAACGACCCCTCAGCGGTTGAGGAGGCCATGGTCATGACCTTACACCAGGGAGTACTCCCTCTGCACTGGTGAGATTAACAATTAAATAAATCTACACACAACTACCAACCAACGTGGCACTTACGTCCACACACACATCGAGACCTAGTCAACTAGCGTATCCTACGGAGTACTATGAATGACAGTCGTTAAATCTAACAGTAAAGTCCTATGTTCATTTAAACACACAACTAGTTCCCAACAGTCAAAAACTTCATGATTCAATATAAATCATGCTTTTTAAATCATATGCGTAAAATTGAACCATTCCACTTGCCTTGAATTTTCGTTAGACGAGTTAGACGATCGAAAGTATGGCTCACTGACGACTCCTCGTACCTTCGTAGAACGGAACTGACACCGGAAAGAACAATATTCCAAAATAAATTTTAGTAATTTATTTTGAGAATCACTTCGCTAAGGTTCATATCCTTCATGAACCTAACTCAATAATAACCCTTATATTATTTACGAACGTTATGTTATTTTATTCTATTGTTATTACTTCTAAGATACAAGTTACACTTATTTTAAAAATAGTAAGTATATAAGACAATAGTTGATGAATTTATAAGATAACCTCTTAAAATCATTTTCATAAAAAATATTATATTAACTTATAGTTACATATTAGTTAACCTTTAGTACATACATGTATATATTAATAACATAGCAATATGATAAAATCGGACTTATATTACTTAAATCCATAATATTGGAAATTTATACTAACAAATCTCCCATGTTGAAAATAAGTTTATAAAATAACCTTTTACTTGATAACTTATAATATATAACTCATAAAGTGTTTTAATTATAAATTTTATTCCATTGATGTATAAAAGTAATTTACTCGTATAATATTTGAAAATAAGTCCTTATATTTAATTCAACTCCACTAAAATATTATACCTTATTAATTATGATAATAAGTAGTCAAAATATTTTATACTAGCATATCCTTATGACAAAATATAATATATGATCAACATTACCATAGCAATATTAACATAATTTTTTGGTTGAGGCAATATTAACATAATTTATACATAACCGAGATTTCTAAAACTTATTTTTTCCCTTTAGTATATAGTTGATTTCTACGTAAGGCTATTATACATGAATATATATACTTTGTTATGATCCTCCTTCCTCTTTCAGTTTTTAATATGCTTAAACACCATGTTATATACACTAATGACAAATATTATCTTAATGGAATTGAAAGGAATCCCAAACAACCGTAGCCACGGACGAACAACAGTGCAATTCCCTATTTGCACTTACAGTGTACAAGCAGAAAACAGAGGACAAAGAGGTGGAAGTCGGGCGGCGGCACGGCGGATTCCGGCAACGATCCAGGCGGCGATCACAGATCCGTGTACAGAGACGAGAGCCGAATCTATTGGTGGTGGCGGCGTCGCAGTTCGTGGTCGGACGGCAGAGAACGAGCCCGTCCAACATCGCGTCGCCAAAACAGGGCACCGGCGTCTCTTCGGCTTTGTCCAGCGAATTCGAACCAAAATGAGAGCTTTTTGAGATGGATTTTCGAGTGGGAGAAGAGTATTGTAGTGTGGCTTCTGATTTCAGGTTCTATCTGTATTTATAGCTGAGGAATTGGGCGTCAATCATCGATTTTTACCCGAAGAACTCGAACCCAAACGACGCCCTTGCAATCTTCAATTCAACCCTTAATTCAGAGACTATTAACTCCCTAAATGGATTGAACGAAACCTTATCGGATACACGTCACTAAGGAACCAAGAGTCGCACTTATCTACTCCTTATTAACCCGGATTTAATCAAATTACCGCCGAAGAACCCTAACCCGAGCTGACCACTTCCAACCCGATTTCGACCATGAAGATGAATAGAAAACCCGAAATTGAATGAGGGATTTGATAGAGGACGAAAATAGGAGTCCATATCATCTTTCCGTTTCCATTTCCGTGGAGAAACAACGACGAATTGATCGATCGAACACAACCCCTCCTTACTTCCATCGGGTTATACAAGAACGAATTTACTTTACCTTTTTTATTTCTAATTTTATTTCACCCATAACTATTAATAAGCTTTAAGAGATTATTGTATTTATTAAGTAATACTCATGAATTAATCTCATGTCATGTAATAAAATTTATACACTTTAACTTAGGATGATTAGTATAATCTTATACTATTATATTGTATAGTGTTATAAGTGATTATTATTTCACAAACGATAAATTAAGATATCATACTATCATCATTATATTTTTTTGATCTGAATCATCATTGTATATAATGTTTGAAAGGGTTATTATTTTATAAAGGACAAATGACAATTTTGTCCTTACGGAAAATTGAGGGTTATTACACTAGTAGCTCCGCAATAACAAAAAAAAGAAAAGGTATGCACCGGATCAAATGATCAATAAGTATGGAGAGAAAGGGTAGGCAATCACTTTCGAATTTTACCGTACTATACATTAAAATGGAGAGGTTAAAATAACATATGAAAGTATAGAGTTTAATATGTTGAAATACATCACTCATCTTTATTAAATTCAATTCAAAATTTTCTATCAAATTTGATGAAATGATATACGTCAATAATATTTCTTTTTAGTCGAATTAAATTTTGTACAATGATTTTGATGAGGATTGTGGTCATTATATATAAGATTTTTCTAATGTATGCTCATGGGAAGAAATTAAGAATATCATATTTGAAAAAAATAAATAAATTATTTTCTAAATTGGAATTAGTGAATCCATTT
Source organism: Polygonum maritimum (assembly GCA_963924305.1). Taxonomy (NCBI): domain Eukaryota; kingdom Viridiplantae; phylum Streptophyta; class Magnoliopsida; order Caryophyllales; family Polygonaceae; genus Polygonum; species Polygonum maritimum. The sequence continues at coordinate 10,054,625 of OZ002733.1, read as the reverse complement.
TAAAAATATTACTTAACAAATAGTTTTCATAATTTCTTAATTTGATATTGTTAATGTATGTCCATAAAATTATTAGAAAAATTCATATATATACATAATACATATATATATATTGTTGTAAACTGAAGCTTGGACCTCCCATTTCTCCGTCCTTGATCTTTATTATAAAGTTTCGAAAGTTATATACTACGACGCAGGCATAGAGGGAGGGGTGGGCTGGGCTATGCTACATCCTACCCTAAAGTAATAAGAAAAAATTAGTATTATTATTTAGTAAGAAGAATTTCTAGTCTGGATGATAAAATTCTGCCTCTATCCCTACTACGTAAGAGTTAAAACTGAAGCTTGGGCCAACGAACACGAAAAGGGATTTATTGACGATTTCAATATTCTTTTATTGAGCACATATAATTGTATTCGACATGTTTGTTTATGATCGAGCTGATGTTCATATATTTTAAAGTCTATTAAATTTTCTTAGGTTTCGTTGATTTATCACCAAGCGCGTACTCGTAGTATGATTGCACTAAAATAATGACATAAGTTATTTGGACAAGAAAAACGTGAGTTCTTAAAAAACAAAAATCAAATCCAAACTACTATGCAGTGATCTGAAGGATTTAGGTAGAATTAGAGGGAGATTAGGGAGAAAGAAGAGAGATTAGGGAGAGAAAGAAGATTAGGGAAGAAGATATACAGGAAAGGAAGAGTAGATTGGAAATTGGGAATGTTCTCCTTCAATGAATGCCCTCAGATTACATTCTATCGGCTTATAACACTTTCACCCAAATTACACATTAAGCCCACTTATTACATCATATTACAATACATGACATACTACTCCCCACATCCCAATGTCACGCAAAGCAGATTGTTGAAGTTCTTTTAGCTTAAAAAAAGAAGATAATTGACGTATTCTTGGACACAAAATTGTCATAATTTTAAAAAATAAATACTGTAAATGACTTAAAATATATAAAAATATTTGAATTTATTTACACTATTAAACGCTGTAACTTATCAAAGTCTATCTATTAAATAATACTCCGTATACCTGAATATTGGAGTATAGATTTTTGTTTATCCCCTCAAAAAAAGGTAAACATAATCCAACTGAAATCACAAATATAAAGGGGTGATCTACCGAAAGGTTTGATCAAATGAAGAACATTTTGCTATTTTGTGGGCATAGCGGCTCCACGTTTATGTGGGAGCATAAAACGGCCCCATGGCCCCCATCACAATATCGATTCATTTTTATATTTTGGTAGATCACAATATCGATTCATTATCCAACCAAACTTTTCATATTCCGATCCGATTTGTGGGTCACTCACTCACTCCCTTCATTGCCTTGCTCATAAAATCTATTAGCGTGTAATATAATAAGGACAATCATATATATTAATCATTAGAGATAAATTTTGAAGAATGAAAAAGTAAGTAAATCTTATTTACTAAATTGTTCTATAATTAGAATATGTTTTATATTTTTATGATCTCATACATGCGGTACTACAAATCTGAAAAATAATTTTTTTTGTCTAGAAAAAAATAACATTTTCTTCTGCTAAAATTTTCATTATATGTTGTCCCCTTATTAATATCCTTTTTATAATTTTAAATTGTGAAGCGTGAGTCGTTGTCGTGCATGACACGACGGGTACACCTAGTAAAAAGTAAAACTTAAGTCTTTTCGTCAAATTCGGATCACATCATATATCTCCTCTATATATTTAGATTATCAAGCCTGAATAATATAATGGTATTACTTTTTTATATTATAAATTCTAAAAAAACTCATATATCTATTTCATATCTTATCCAATTTTCTTATATTTACTTTATATCTTACCCAATTTTTGATATCCCATAGTTTTTTTATAACACGATTTTTTTAACATTATATCCTTATATGACTAAAAAACAATTCAAGTGAATTTTCTAATATCTTAACCATTTTTCCTTATCAATTACTAGTAGTTTAGTATACATTTTTATCATTATTAAACTTTAAAGAATAGTGATTTTTTATAACATATACCAATAGTATACTAAATAATAATATAAATATGAAAAAATGAATTTAATTTATTTTAAAATTAACATTGTATTAATAAAAGTACATATATAGGTCAATAGGTTCGGACTCTGGTATATCGATCAAGTTTGGATTATAAATTCTCGAGTCAAAAGCGGATTCGTATCAAAATTTGATCTTGAATCGATTAATTCGGGTTTTTATTTATACTAGCGTGATTTCCCGTGCTACGCATAAAGCATTTTTTATTTTTTTCTATTTTAATTATAATTTATTTAATTTATAGAAAACAATTTCGAAACATTCTTAAGCTTTAATAAAATAGTTTGCTATTTTTTTCACATGAATATTGTATTTTGTAATGTTAGAAGTTTATTATTTTTCTATCGTTTCAACCAATATTATTATATAATAGATATAATATATGAGTTTTGAACCTTAGACCTATGAGTTATTGGGCAACACCACTACCATTAAGCTAATGATGTTTCTTGGATTTTAATTTTCATAATGGTGATTATATAGGGAGAATTACAACTAGCACTAAATGAGAACTTATATATATAGAAGATTACCCCATATACAGAATTTGTACTTGTTGGAATAGGGTGTTATCACCTATACAAATGACAAATGCCAATATCATGAACAAAAATGATAAGCCTCAAAATTCTCCTGCTGAAATACAAAGAGGTTACAATTTCTCTTCAAGTGTACACTTCGAGCAAAGAGTATTGATTGCAATGTGATGTCAGTCCGCTCTTGATTCTCTATTTTTACTCTTGTAGGTTAATTAAAAAATAAAAGTGAGTAAAAGAGGTGACGTATTATTACTACTAATTGAGAACCGACCAACCGGCCACGCCCACGATAGAAACTGGACCACTGGTGGTGAGCCAGGCCCACACGTTACGAGTCACGACCTCCGACCGGGGACATGCATGATGTGGCATACGACCAGTCTCCCACCACAAGAGAGGAAATTACCTCCACATGGCAGCCCCTTACTGGCACTGTTGCCACGTGATTCACGACTTTTAATCCGCGTTGTTTAATCATCAAGAAAAATTAAATAATTACACATGCTTGATTAACTAATCGACGGGAAAAGGTACTCCCTCCGTTTCACAATAAGTGTCGTTTTATCTCTTAACACAGTTTTTAAGAAAAACAATCATTCACTTTAAAACTTACAACTTTTTTTTAATCTTACCACTCATTACCTTTTTTTGGCCAATGAATGAACAACTTTAGTCAACAAATACACATTCCAATAAAAATTATCATTATTCACCCCAATAAAGCACTTTGGAAACCTAAAACGACACATATTATGAAACAAATTTTAAGTGCTAAAACGACTCTTATTGTGACACGGAGGGAGTAGTATTGGTTTTCGTTTGGGTAAAAACACTATCATTGACAATAAATACCTAGCCAGGCTGGGGCTGGGATTTTAATTACAGTATTAAATTAATTAATTAAACCGTTGGTTAATTAGTTCGTGAGGTGGTGGGTGCATGTGGTGTTATTAAGATTGAAGAGGGAGGTTGCAATCACGTAAACCTTCCATTCAAAATGCCCAAAATCCCCCAACCACTAGCCCATGAACTGAACTTACCTCGAAAGTTAATGAAGTATTATTATATATATGGTCATGGATCTATCTGCCCTTCTTCCATGCACCAACGCCTCACAATCACAAATTACAATTACAATTACAATTATACCTCCCTTGTCTTCTACTTTTTCCTTCACACATGAATCAACAATTCATTTTTCTTACTTGATTCTGCGCACACCACATATATTATTATAATGTAAAGACCCGGCCTCATAGTTGCATTAGCTATATAATAAGAGCTACTCTTCTCTTTCATGTTACCCTCTCTTTCATCACCCTCTTCTGCCTCATACCTTTTTGGAGATCGAGAGCACCTTTTATCAAACTCCATCTCCGGCCTCTACGTGCAACGTAACGGCGCCGGCGTGTGTATATTTAAGGACCGGACCGGACCGGAGGAGGACGAGAAAGAGACGGGGTCGAGAGAGGCGTGGAAAATGAGGTACATGGGGAATATTGGCAAGTACCAGCTGGGGCAGACGATCGGAGAAGGCATGTTTGCTAAGGTCAAGCTCGCCAAGAACGTCGTCAATGGCCAGCAAGTCGCCGTTAAGATCATAGACAAGAGCATGGTCATCCAGAACAACCTCATGCATCAGGTACTATATCTTTTATTGGTTCATACCAATCTTACTACACTAGCTAGTTTAGATTTTATTTTCCTTTGAGCTCCAACCTAACCTACTTTCAAGCCTATGAGGAGAAGGGCTAGTAGAGTTTGGAGATGAATTGATTGGGGGGGATTGACATTTAGGTGTGCTTTACATATTTCGAAAAACCATCCACATGTTATCTACCATTTCTCTCAAAACCTACTTGATTGAATACCATGTTTGTTCTAATTCAAGATCAAATGGGTAATTAATTAAAAGATTGGAAATAGCGGGTCAAAGACAAATGGAATTAAGTTCAATGACAATGAGTCTTAAGACCTACAAATTCTTCATGTTGAACTGTTGTGCATATGCGACAAGCATATCTAAGACAAACTAATTACCCTTCATAACCTGGTGGGCATTGATTGGGCTGGAGATTATCTGTCTCGAAAGCAAATCTTAGATCTATCGTCTCCAAACTTCAAACTTTGACTTTGTTTCATCTTATTAATGGAAAAGGGTAATCTTGTTCTTTCAAGGAATGGATTTGACGGTGAAACAATCATTCGTGGTGTTTTCAAGCAAACAGAGAAAGTAGGTGATTTTTTGTTGGGTAGCATTTCACAAATTATATCAAACTTTTGGAATAGTTGGGGAAAATAGTCTTCGCCCTTTAAATAATTCCAGCTATGGCGAGTTGCGAGCACTATTCCAAAATCCTCGGACTTGATTTTTTTTTTTTTTTTAAGTAATCGTTGATGCTAACATGTCATAATATTTAATGCTAACGTTACTTGCTCGTAACGTTCACTCACTACTACTCATCCATTTTGCAACTACTACCATCAAAGTTTAAGTTCGTTTCTACCTACAAGTTTTCATGTTGCTAAAACATAGGTATAAATAGGGTAAATTTTGTTATTTATGTTATATCATGGTTTGTGTTTTCTTTATATTTGTGTGTATAGGTACAAAGAGAAATCAAAACGATGCAGCTTCTGAACCATCCCAACATTGTCAGGATATATGAGGTATTAATTTGGGTGCTCACCATCTTCATAATCCTGCATAAAACGCGCAAAACTCACGAGTATAGTTCGATCAAGGGAAATCCCATTTATTACTATGTGATGTATGTAGGTTCTTGGCACGAAGACGAAGATTTACATAGTGATGGAGTACGTATCCGGAGGCCAACTCTCCGATAAACTGGTGAGCAATCTTCGAATCCCATATCTCAAAGCCTTGTTCTTTATCGGAATCTGATGCCCGGGTTTTGGCCGAACAGTCGTATTCAGCAAAGCTGGATGAAAAGGAAGCCAGACTCATATTTCAGCAGCTAATTGATGCTGTAGAGTATTGCCATTGCAGAGGAGTGTATCACAGGGACCTTAAGGTAAACTAACAATCACAAACCTGTCTTCAAAACATGAAAAATAACATCAAAATTTTATAAGCTAAATTTGTACTGGGTTCTTCTTACTTGTTACAGCCACAAAATCTTCTGCTAGACAGCAAAGGAAATCTCAAGGTTTCAGACTTTGGCCTCAGTGCATTTATTCAGGTAGTTAAATGCCTCCATAGATGTCTAAAATCGCATTCGTCTTGTACCCTACAGTTGTAATTGCTGAACTTGATGTAAATCTGACAGTCACAGCCAGAGAGTTTGTTGTCAACAGCATGCGGTTCTCCCTGCTATGTAGCACCTGAGGTAATAATATTAACCAAAATTGTGCAACTATTTACTGAAAGAAGTTATAAAAATCTTATCTTATATTGAAACTATACATGAAACAGCTTATCAAGAACAGAGGATATGAGGGGGCAGCAGCTGATACATGGTCCTGTGGAGTAATCTTATATGAAATATTGAGTGGGTCTCTGCCTTTCAATGACCAAAGTCTAGCAAAATTGTATAAGAAGGCAAGTGTCCTCACAAGAGTTGTGAAATGCCAAAAGCTGACAGATTTCTAAGTCTGATGGATTTTGTTCCTTATTCTCAGATTTTGGAGGCAGACTACAAATGCCCAGAATGGTTTACAACAAGCCACAGGAGGCTGCTCTCAAGAATATTTGAAGTCGATCCAAGGAAGGTATGGATTCTAATCTGATCAAATGTTAGTAGCTTTCCAAGTGTACAAATCATCTAGGCACGGTAATAAGTTTGTCGTGTTTGCAGAGGATTACCATCCCAGAGATAATGGAGGATGAGTGGTTTCAAGTAGATTACAAGGCAGCAATTGGCGTAGATTTTGTCGAGGAAACCAGCTCAAATGATGATCAAGCAGCAACTTCATTTTCCATGGAGGTATAACCACTTAGCATAAGTGAATGCTGAACAAGTTTCAACTTTTCTTGCATTGCATAAATTCATGTAATTGTTCGACAATCAACTGCAGGAAACTACGACCGACAAGAATGAATCTCAAGCACCCGGCTTCATTAATGCCTTCCAGCTAATAGCATTGTCGCAAGACCTGAACTTGTCGGGCTTATTCGAAGAAAAGGTAAGCTTGGTATATAAAACAAAAGTAGCAAGATCAAGATAAACATATTGTCTTTCATTTTTCACTTCTGAAAGATACTAATTTGATCACCCTGCAAAAAAACATAGGACGGTGAGAAAAAGAGGGTGATGCTCGGCTCCAAGCACACAATTACTGAAACATTAGAGAAAATAGAGGCCGCGGCAAAACATTCAAGCCTCTTAGTTGAAAGGATAAATAGTTCTAAGGTAAAATTGAATTGCTCTTTCTTCTTTCTTACAGTTAAATTACATTGATCTTGTCTGATAATTAATCTCTCTTGCCTTCTCAGATCAAGATGCAACCACTTCAGAAACTTAAAGCGTCTAGATCATCTATGAATCTAATGGCAGAGGTGATTGAGGTGTCTCCCACAGATTGTGTAGTGCAAGTATCAAAGTCGATTGGAGAGCTAAAAACATACCAAGAGGTATAAGGAAACCATCCAATCCACCTTCTAATGTATCTCAAGATTCTCATGTGAGCCAACTATAGACTCAATTACTCTATTTTATCTGGAACAGTTCTGTACGAGCTTGACGAACTTGCTTGAAGCCGGAGAAGCATTGAAGCCATTGACAAGACAAATGTCCAAGGATGACAGTGTCATTGGCACTCACATCCAAACTGGAAGGTGAGAGATAGCCCTGCAAAATCAAAACACATAGGAACATTGAATATTATTACTCAGTGGGATATGGGATTATGTCTCATTATGTGTTTTATGATGCAGCTTAAAGCCAACAGAGAGCGCAACAAATCTCCGCGGGTATTCATCATCATAAGAGCACATACGTCTAATTCAGCCCCTGTAAAAACGATGCGAGGATTTTTTAACTAGCAAATGTGAACTTACAATCAAAGAAAAGGAAGGCTTCAACATTTCCCCATGAATAAGGCTTCATTTTTTATTTGAGAATTTGGCACTGGTAATGAAGAGGTGTTGGGAATAGGGTGTAAATGTCGTACCTTATAGTTTATGGTGATGGCACCTCCCAAACCTCAACGGCTCAACCAGTTTGCCAATCTTGTCTAGTTTTTTTTTTTTAATCTCGCTCACTCTCCCATGTTTAGCCTCACGAGCCAAGCTCGTTGAGTGACATCAAAGTTTTGTGAATCCAACATTTGTGAGCGAACATTGTAACTATACCAATTTACAAGTGCAGAACACTAAGTTTTGATGTACAATCTCTGGCATATCAGTCGAACACGGAAGAAAATTCCAATCAAGATAAAGACTCATTGTTGTGCCTTGATGCAGAAGCAGCATCTTGCAATGCGATAAGAATTCCAATGACATACATTTTGCGTCTTTATCTAAGATAAGATATGGTCTACAAAGGTTCTAGCCAACATTAAATGCATGGATCTGACTATCTGAGAACTCATAGCTTCGTGATCAAAGATACACATCTACTTCCACTGTACCCGCTGCAATAATGACAGAGGGGTGGCTTTCCTAGGCATATGAGCGAATGAGTATGACATATAAGCCTATACGATTCCATTTTAGAACCAACTAACAATAGAAGGAATAACTCACTACGCTCTACATTCCCCTCCCAAGTCGTGATGTTATCCGTAAGGCTTGGGTTTCTAGCAGATAAGGCTAGTAGTTTTCAATGTAGACATTATTATTTTTATAATGAATACGGATCATTACCAAATTTTGATAAACAATAACTACCACAGAAAGAGAGACAAGTGCATATATAGGCCCCAACAATGTGAAGTTGTGAACAAATCGACACTTGGCAGTTGGATGGTCCCTATAATTAGCTTCCATTTTGTGTCATTCCTTATCCCAAACATCAATTAATCGAAGTGCTTGACTGTCGAAACAATGATGGTTTTTGATGATGTGTTAAATTGAATGAGTTCAAAGGTTGTGGTTGGTCTAATTGATTCAATGTAGTCTTAAATTGCATTCATCTCATTTTTTTCTGTTAAAATGTACTCCATATTTCATTAAAACAAACATTTACCACTTCTAACTTTGGCGATGAAAATTTGAACCACCCAATCCTTTCCAAGGTTAACTCGGCTCAGGACCAAACATTTAGTGAGCAAAACTCGGTGAACCCCTCGTATCCAAACTCCAATTCCCTCTATCAGAACCCACAATCTCATTCTTCCATTTCAACGAAGTCAAAACAGAGGAAAAGACTACAACACCAAACACGACAACAAGAAAGCAACAGAGCAGAACAGAAAAGAAAAGAAGAGCAATACACCAAGCTAAGAGAATCAAAAGAAATGTCGTCGTCGAACACGCCCACTGAGGAAACAAAGAGCAATACCGCCACCGAGGAGGCCCACCCGCCATCGCGCCATGTGGCCATATGCGCCTTCCCATTCGGGACCCACCCGGCCACCCTCCTCCAACTGGCCCGCCGCGTGGCCGCCTCCGCCCCGGCAGACGCGTCCGTGGCCTTCACCTTCTTTAGCAGCGCCACGTCCAACGCCGAGCTCTTCGGCAGCGACAGCGCCCCCCAAGGAGGCATCCAGCCCCACAACGTCGCCATCCCGGAGGGGGAGGCCAACGAGGTGGACAGGTTCCTTGAAGGAGGGGCCGAGGCGCTGAGGCTCAGCATCGCTGAGGCCGAGGCCAAGGTCGGCGTCGATATTGGCTGCGTGCTCTCGGACGCTTTCTTGTGGTTCTGTCGCGCCATCGCCGAGGAAAAGGGCGTGCCGTGGGTCCCCTTCTGGAATGCGGGGCCCACTACTCTTGTCGCCCACGTTTCCACCGATCTCTTCCGCACCAAGTTCGGCCTTGAAGGTAACCAATGAGGCAATGGTCATGTTATGTTTCTTTTCTATGATAATCATCTTTAATAATGTAAACAATGCATGTGTACGTTATCAACATATTGTGTAGGCATTGAAGGCAAAGAGAAAGAATCGGCCGATCTCATCCCGGGATTCTCCGCCGTCCTTGCCGAAGACCTTCCACAAGGAGTCGTGTCGGGAGAGCTAACCTCTCCCGTGTGCCAAATGCTCCACAATGTAGGCCTCAACGTCCCCAAATCCACCGCCGTCTCCATTAACTCCTTCCAAGAGCTCGAGCCCATGATCAACCACGACCTCAAATCCAAGCTCCCGGACCTCCTCAACGTGGGTCCGTTCTCTTTAACCGCTCCCCCACCTCAAAAAAACGCTACGGACGAGCATGGTTGTATCACCTTTCTTGACCAACACAAGGACAACCCTGCCTCCGTTGTGTACATAAGCTTTGGCACAATTACCACCCCTACACAAGACGAGATTAATGCCTTGGCCGAAGCACTGGAAGCGAAAGACGTGCCCTTCCTATGGTCTCTTAGAAAAGAGTGTCGAGATTTCCTCCCACAAGAATTCACAAAGAAGATCACCGGAGACAACCCGAAGGGTAAAGTTGTGCCATGGGCGCCCCAGCTTCAAGTGCTAGGCCACCCTTCTGTCGGAGTTTTTGTGACGCACTGTGGATGGAACTCGATCTTGGAGAGCATTGTGTGCGGGGTTCCTATGGTTTGCATGCCTTTCTTCCACGACCAAATGTTGACCAGTAAGTTTGTTGAGAGTGTGTGGAAGGTGGGGATTAGAGTTGAGGGAGGGAAGTTCGATAAGGAGGGCGTCGAGAAGGCATTGGGCGCGGTAATGGGAGAGGAAGGGAAAGAGGTCAAGGAGAGCGTCTTGGCATTTAAGGAGAAGGCGGACGAGGCCAACAAGAGTCCTAGTGGAAGTTCAGTCAAGGATATTGAGAAGTTGCTTGAGATTGTGCTCGGGTCGTCTAAGCACGATAAGAAGGAGACACGCCACATTCCGTATACCAAGGCGTGGAGGAAATGGTTTAAGGTGTTTAGAGTGTGGAAGCATTGAAGCTAGGGTGAGTGCACCACTTAATTATGAATCGTTTGTGTTGAATCACTGCATATAGGCTAACAAAAACTATTTTTAGATTTAATGTTCATTTTTTTTAACTATTGTTTTATGATAGAGTTTCCAACTCTTTTTTTTTTCTTTGCTACAAGTCCAAGTCAAGCGTGTAAGGATTACATCAAATGTAGCTTATTACACTAAATGTGAAAATTGTATCATTTTTTTTGCTTTAAAAGTAATTGTTTAATGTGGTTCCATTGCCATCTTCTTCCCTGTTCCGATTTCTCCATTTGATTAAACGTTTAACTCTTCAGTGCTGCTAAGTGAACATTTTGGGGCCACATTAGAAATCAAGCACTAGGCCAAACCAAAAAAGAAGTGGCTTAATGTATGGACGTCCGAAGGATATGATGTAGAAGGCCTCGACAAAACGTCCCAGCCATTAATTAGCTAAAGAATTGTTGAAGATTGCAATATATATCTAGTAGGCTCATCTTGAGTCAAACATAGAAAATTTTATTACTATATATATATATATGAGTACAGATTGCAATATATATCTAAACAAGAAGACCATTGACAACATTGAAGAGCTAGCATATGGTTTTGGACCATGCATTGGCCTATTTTTATGAGCACCACCACTTATACCACGGAATTGCTATCCGCACTCCAAAGTTCATAGCTAGCTTGCACTTCCTACGCAGTGCATGCATGCCTGAAGATTGCAGTGCTAATAGCATTTCCTTTTATACATGCACAAATTATATATCCAACCTAACTAGGCTACAAGCCGACATAGACATTATTAAGTTACCATCAATTGCACTTCATGCCTCGATCCATTCCCTACATACTCGCAAATCACAGATACGGATTAGCTAGACATTATAGCCTATCGGATAATCCTGAAAGGCGACGTCTGAGGATGGAGGGACGGACGATGATGTAGATGAATCCCATGACATTAAGTTGAATTGATCAGCAGGCCACCAATTCATCATCTCGACCACCTCCTTGGATGCCTCCATGGGTTTGAAGCAATCAAACTCCTTTGCTCCATTGAGCTCACCTATTCCAAAAGCCGAGCTTTTCTGAATCTCAACACAAGGGTTATACGCCATGGAGCTATCTGAGGAGATTGATCCATTAAACGAGTTCTCGGTCTCTTCCACAAAGTTGTTGATTTTGGTTTCGACTTGCTCAAAAAAACCATGCTGAGTCTCATTTTGCTTTTGATCAGGATAGCAGTTAGGGTTAAGGGACACCAATTGCTCTATAAGGTTTGCGCTCGTAGTGACTTTTTCGGACGAGGATTGAAGGCTACGGATCATCTTCTCTTGGAGAGGGTGCAACTTAGGCCAAAGGGTGGGATTGTTGTACAAGGAGACCGGGGTTTGGAGGCCTTGGAGTTGCATGTGAAGTTGAAGCCTTTCTAGGGCTGAGTTGCTTAGGGTGGGTGTGTAAGATGAGCCATTTTCTAAGTCTTTTGCAGACGAGTCGCCTTCTCCACAGATCTTAGGTTGCTTGCGCCTACCGAGTAGCTTTTTCTTCAGTTTTGTGTTCCAGTAGTTCTTGATATCATTATCCGTCCTTCCGGGGAGTTGGGCTGCAATGATAGACCACCTATAGTGTCGATAGAAATTAATGTTAGACATATATGTTAATTAATCCCCAAGTATATATCCTACTCCAACGTCTATATTGTTTAATTGGGAAGTTGGCATTTTGCAGCTAGACATGATATGAAACAGTATCTTTACATGTGTAGAAAAACAGACTGCTTGTAAGTACATCAAAGAAATTGCTTGAATTCATACTGAGATTGTATACTCTATATATATATATATATATATATATATATATATATATATATATATATATATGATCCCTAGACAATGAGAAAGGACAAATGAAATTTAGGCAACAGATGCATCTAATTAATTTAGATTTTGAATAAGACACATGTACAAAAAGCTTGTATATGATCCTGGCCCTAAGCTATAACTTCTTTCATATACTAACGTTTGAAATGAAGATGGAATACTTAGAGCCAAATTTTGTTACCTGCTTCCTATACTGATATAGAGATTAAGAATGGTGTTGTCTTCTTCCTCAGTAAAACCACCATGCTTGATGTTGGGCCTCAAATAGTTCAACCACCTTAGCCTGCAACTCTTCCCACATCTCTTAAGCCCTATCAAAATTCACAAATAAATAATATTCATGACTATTGAATTTTGATTACTTCATAGCTAGGGAACAAATTAAACATTAAGTAATCGCGATTAATACCGATTTTCTGAGGAAGAGCAATCCAGTTCCCACCAGTGCCATACTTGTCAATGTAAGCCTTGAGCTTTTCATCTTCTTCGGGTGACCACGGCCCCTTCTTCACATTTTCTTTGTCACAACATGGTGCTCTTCCCATCTTTCCTTCTTAGCCCTTGCTTGCAACTCTTCTTCAAACCACTAATGAAGTTGAGCTCTAATTTGAGAGGGTTTTTCAAAGGGGAAAGTGTTTTTGACTTGGATGATGATTATGCAATGGTAGAAGACCCAGGTTTTATAGGTTGAAAAAGATTCAAATGTGGACAAACTTTGCGTTACATCACTCACCTTCTCCCCCTCCCCTTTAAACTACTATGCCATTCTTCTCATCAAAAGTCTTGGCTAGGGTTTTGCTCCATCTCATTGGATTAGTTAACTTTAGATATTTGTATAATGACGTGGCTAACAACTTCAAGTATTAAATACAGATTTAGAGTTTCAACCAACAAGAAAACATAGATTTAGAGTCAAATTGTCCATCTAAAGTATGTGATATCAATATGTAAAATGTCCAATAATTGTGCTTAGAAGATATTAGTAATAAACTCATGTTTTTTTTCTTTTCTGTTTTCGTAATTCCATGAGCATTCAGTAATCAGTACTACTACAATTACAGAGCTAGCTAGGTAACAAGCTTGCAATTGATTAAACTATCATTAGTGCATGGACAGCAAAATTATTATGTCTCCCTTGTTTTAATTAATGATCGATGTACCCGCCAATTTCCTGATACAAAATGTATCAAATAAGCTACATTTATTTAACATAAGCACATTTAAAGGGGAGAAACGAAATTAAGATATGTCCAAGAGTTAAACATCAAAGTTATTGATAAACACCAGTTGTCAAATTATCAAAGTGCACCATTCATTAGTATTATTAGTATTAGAAAATGTGCATGATCCGGGCTAATAGAAACTTCCAAAAGGAAAGGACTTTAATTTAAAACATTCATAATTCAAACCTTTTTATAACTTGTTGCCTTTCTTTATGAGTGAGCTGCGCTATTCATTGACTTTTGATGATTTTCTCAATAGTTTATGCTAATACTTATTCCTAGCTATTTAATTAGAATAAATACCAAATTATCTATCTTCAAAAGAAAACAAAATATATAAACATACAATACAACCCAATAAAAGAAACCCCAGGTTTTTTTATTATAAGACCTAAAAGAGAGTGAGAGAGGGTCAAGAACCCATCCCCACTAGGAAGTTTACAAAAGGGAAGGTTACAAATATTTCATTAAAAGAATGTTAACACTTGTTATCTTGAAACATCAAATGGACTCAGATCTTCAGGAAGAAGATTACATCCTTGTGTTTGTCCTCCTCCGAACCAGACGAATCTCTCTTTGATTTCATCACCATCTAAGACCAGCCGTATACATTTAGAATTTGAACATTACGGTGGGGGAGGGCTAGAGCTGTATGAAAATTAATGCAAAGCTAGCTAGGGTAGTTATCCTCGAATTATATAGAGCGGATAAGATCAACGAGATTTAATTAACAAATTTAATACTTACAATGATTGATACGGTGCTCATTCTCTGGTTAAATTGGAAGATAGCAATTGCAATTACAAGATGAATGTTAACTTGGTTGAGGATAACTATATATCCTCTCTTTGGTGACACTAAGAGATCGATCCCTGCCTAGTCACAATTAACGGAGTGTAATTATTTAGAATCGAACTCCACTGAGCTTAAATACTTTCACACGGTATATATTAGAGTCAGCCGATGATTGGTATTGAGAGTTTGTTTCAAAGTTTTTTGGGTTGGATCCAAAATGTCAACATGGTCCAACACATATCCGTATTAGGTCCAATAATATGAGTCCTTTGGGGTTTCATTGTAAAATTAATCGACAATAAGAGGATTATCCTAAGAGACTTAAGTGTTAAGCAATATTCTTCGTTGGAAACTCGAGGTAAGAAATAACTTATTAAAACAGAGAACGCGCCCACGCGCGCGACATTCTCTGCGATTTCCAGGGTTTGCGCTGTGCTGTCTGTCTGCGCCGCCGCGGCCATCCCTAGGCCATGGCCAAGGGGAAAGGTGTCGGCCGGAGGAAAAAGGGGTCCCCTTCCAAGGCTCCTGGAGTTCCAAGTGTGCCGGTCGCCCAAGAGGTTGAAGTCTCGGAAAACACGATTCGCGCCAATAACAAGCGGCTCTTGAGGAGTGCTGCGAGAGCCTTGGAAGAGAAGGCTGCTGCAGTTGCGAGTGAGTCGGTTGCTTTGGAGGATATAGAGGAGGTCAATGCTGACCAAGATGAGGTCGTCCCGGAATCTCCCAACTCGTCCGCCCAAGAGTCTTCAGTGCAGGACAACACCAGTTCAATGGATAAAGAGCCGGTGGTTAGCCACAGTCCTCCTGAAGAGATTGAGGAGGGTGAAGTCATCCCGGAATCCAAGCCTGACAATCCTGATTCTGGTGTCCCCTTAAGGAAAGTTTCTTTTAGAGATGCTTTGGCAGGGAACAGAGCAAACAAGGAAGGTCGAAGGCTTAATTATGTTCCAGGTTGTGAAGACGGGATTATAAGATTCAAGAAGAAAGACGTAGAGAAGAATGTGGAGAAGTGGAAGACCTCCCTGCTTGGTATGATTGCAGGAGGCAAAACTTCATTCAATGTTGTGCAAAACTTTGTCAACTCGAGATGGACAGTGGCTTCGCCACCAAAAGTGATACTCACAGATTCGGGAGTCTATGTCTTCAAATTTGAAACGGAGGCCGACATGGAATGGGTCCTCTCGAATGGCCCCTGGATGGTGGGGGGAGTGAGGTCAATGGCACTGAAGAGATGGACCAAAGGTGCCAAGCTCGATCCGTCAAGCTTTGAAACAACTCAAGTCTGGGCGAACCTCCCTGCTCTGGATGTCCGTTTTTGGGATGACGAATTCTTTGAGAAAATTGGAAGTGCTGTGGGAAAGCCTATTCTTGTGGACAAAGTCACTGAAAACCAGGAAAGGCTTTCGTTTGCGCGTCTCTTGGTGGAAATATCAGCCAAAGTCCCATTGAGAAAAGATGTCACATTCCTTGGTGAAGATGGGGAGAAGGTTGAGCAAAGGGTTCACTACGAGTGGGTGCCGGAGAAATGCGACAAGTGTTGTGTCTTTGGACACAACGAGGGGGAGTGTGATAAGAGGAAAGGCTCTGTCTTCCAAAGACTAGACTTCAATCGCCCGAGATACGCTCCTAGAAGGAACTGGGTCAAGAAGCCTTCCAGCCATCCTGTCGCCTTAGCAGCTCCTAAAAGGCCCCCAGATATTCCAGAATCAAGTAAAGCAGCTGAAAAGCGAATCCCAGCTTCTAAAGTTCAACACAACCCTGCTATTTTAGTAGCTTCCAACCCTGTGAAAGCGCCCAATCAAAGCGTCTCTCAAGAGGATTCATGGGAAACAGTCAGGGGCAAGAGTCCTAGGAGGACCACTGATGCACTTGAAGCTCTAAAAGGAAAAGAAATTTTTTTTTGAGAAATCAAAATTCGCAGCTTTGCAAAATCACTTAGAAGGAATGGAGGAAGCATTGGAAGATGCTGATATTGAAGCCATTATTTCTAATGAATAGCCTATCTATAGCTTCGTGGAATATTAGAGGCTTGAATGACGCCTCTAAGGGTGACTTTATCCATAAATTGGTCACCGACTACAATATAGATATTTTGGCCTTGTTAGAAACCAGAGTTAGAGAAAATAAGATTGAGGAGGTGTCCAGATATCTCCTTAAAGGTTGGAGAAGATGCACCAAATGCATAGGCCCCAACGGTAGAATTTGGATTTTTTGGAAGTCCCACGTCAGACTAGATGTTAATATTCTTATAGAGAAAGAGCAGCTCTACCACGTCCATGTCAATTCTCCGAATCTCAGCAGCTTTGTTCAATTCTCGTTTGTCTATGCCTCCAATGATGAGAAAGAGAGAGAGGAGCTTTGGGATCTCATTGATCAGATCGCTTTGAATGCTAATGATTCCCCCTGAGTTCTTATGGGTGACTTTAACGCTATAAGGGATCCTAAGGAGAAGTCCTCTAACAGAGCCACCAGGGCTATCTTCAACTCAAGTCTGCTTGATTGTACTGACAGGAACGGGCTGCTTGATGTCAATTCCAGCGGCCCTTTCTTCACTTGGACGAACAAACAAGCGGGAGATGATCTTGTCCAGTGCAAGCTTGACAGAATCCTTGTTAATCAACATTGGTTGGACACTTTTCTCAACTATTCAGCCAGCTTTGTCAACCAATCTTGCTCTGATCATTGTCCCGCCATCTTGAAAATCGAAGGGCCTCATGCTACAAGGAAGCCTCCTTTTAGATTCAGTAATGTTTGGGCTGAAAACCCGAACTTCCTGTCAGTGGTGTCTGGAGTCTGGAACAAGCCCGCTGCTAGGGGATCTAAGATGTTCAAAGTTGTAAGCAAGCTTAAACTTCTGAAAAATCCTCTCAAGAGCCTGCGTTCTAGGAATTTGGACCAAGAAGAAGAGGCCATCCAAAACCAACACAACAAATTGAAGATGATTCAGACTGAACTTCTTAGAGTGCCTGCGTGTCCCGTCCTCCTCTGTGCTGAGAGGGACACTCTCACCCACCTGAAGTCTGACATTAAGAACAAAAAAATTCAGCAACAACAACTTGCCAAGTTGCACTGGCTTAAATTCCAGGACTGCTGTAGTAGCTTCTTCCACAATTCCATCAAGCAAAGGAAAGCCTTCAATGTGATAAATAGCATTTCGGATGATCAAGGCAACTGTATTACTGAGGATCTTGCCATTAAACGTTTCATCGTGCATCACTATGAAAGTTTTCTTGGCACGTCGGGTGGTGAGACTTTGTTTGACAATTCTGTTGTGCAGGGAGGTCCGACTATTGATGATGCCGACAAACAGGACATGGTCTTGCTCTTTAACAAAGATGATGTGAAAAGAGCCCTGTGGAGTATAAGCAAAAACAAGGCGCCTGGTCCCGACGGCTTTAATGCCCATTTTTTCAGACGTTCTTGGTCGGTTCTTGGGGATGATTTTTCAGAGGCGGTCCTTGACTTCTTCGCTAGTGGCAGACTCTTGAAAGAGTTGGGTAACACGGTCATTGCCCTCATACCCAAAGTTGACAGCCCTACGACTATCAGCGATTACAGACCCATTTCCTGTTGCAACACCATTTACAAGGTTATTTCGAAAATGCTTGTGGACAGGCTTCAATGTATTCTCCCCAAGATTGTCGATAACAACCAAGGAGCCTTCATAAAGGGGAGAAGCATTCGGCATAATATTGCGGTCTGTCAAGAAGTGGTGAAAAGCTATGCTAGGAAGTATATTAGTCCAAGATGTGCCATGAAGATTGATCTCCGGAAAGCTTATGCCACGGTTAGTTGGGAGTTCCTCTTCAAGCTCCTCGACAGCCTCAATTTCCATCCCATTATGGTGAATTGGATCCGGGAATGCATTACGAGCTGCCAATATACAATAAAAGTGGGAAGTGATTTATGTGGGCACTTCAAGGCTAGGCGTGGGTTGAGGCAAGGGGACCCCCTCGCCCCTTACCTCTTCGTTCTTGTTATGGAATACCTCTCTAGGGCCCTTAAGAAAACCTCAGAGATCAGATCCTTCAAGTTTCATCCGGGTTGCAAGCGTGCTAATCTCATCAACCTCTGTTTCGCGGATGATCTATTCTTATTTTGCCACGTTAACCCGGATTCAGTGCAGCTCATTAACAACACTTTGAGGGAGTTCAGCGACAGCTCTGGCCTTTACATGAATTTGGAGAAATCAAAGTTGTTCTGTGCCGGTCTTAGTAGAGATACTGAGAACGAGATCAGTGGTATCTTGGGCATGAGTAAGGGGGACCTCCCTGTGAAATACCTTGGGGTTCCCTTGTGCAGCTCGCGCGCTCAACGCAAGGACTTCGATGGTCTAATCTCTAAGCTCCGTAAGAAGGCGAATACGCGGGCCGCAAGAAATCTCTCTTATGCGGGTAGATTGGAGATCATTCGGGCGATTTTTGCAGGAATCATCCAATATTGGTGCAAAATCTTCTTATTTCCCAAGTCCATCATTACTGATATCAATAGGGTGCTGAGAAATTTTCTGTGGAAAGGGAATAGTAGTGGCAAGTCTGCGCCTATAGCTTGGAAAAGGGTGTGTCGCCCTAAGGATGAAGGAGGCATGGGTCTTAAGGACCTCCTTGCGTGGAATAAAACCAACATGGCTGAGTTGATCTTTGATGCCACTTCTGGTGCTGACTCAGTTTGGTCTAGATGGGTTACCTCCACACACCTCAGAGGAAGGAGCTTTTGGGAAGTGAACTGTAAAGCCTCGGACAGCTCCATTTGGAGAACCATGCTGAACTTAAGGAACGAATGTAGTGAGACTCTAAGTGCAAATCAAGTGCCCGCTCTCATCATCGCTCAGCAGGGAAGGTTTGACAACAGAGGGTTATATAATTCCCTTAGGAACAAGGGTGAAAAGGTTGCTTGGGCTGAGCTGATTTGGCACAAAATCAACACCCCCCGTGCTATTTTCAATGCCTGGAAAATCCTGAATGGAGGGTCCATCACAAAGAATAAGCTTGTGCAATGGGGAGTGATTGGGAATGATCTTTGCCTGCTGTGTCCGAACAACCATACGGAGAGCCCCAATCATATCTGGTTCGAGTGTGGTTTTTCAGCTAAGCTCCTTGCTGATGTTCTGAAGTGGGCGAAAATTGGAAGACGGAGCAAGAATGTTGATGACTGGATTCATCAATCTACTGGTTTTAGAGACAAGAAGTCGATGGCTTTCATTTTGTGGAATCATTGCCACATCACTGTCATGCAGTCTATTTGGAAGGCAAGAAACCTGGCTGTTTTTCAAAACCAGTTTTTGAGAGTTGAGGATTGTAAAATGTGGTGCTTAAGGCACATTAGGAACTGTTGTAAGGCTAGGATTAAGCCAAAGAACAGAGCTGCTAGGAAATATTTGGAGAGATTGGATTGTGGTGAGTCTGTAAATAGCTAGCTAGGCTAGCGAGTTTTGTAATCGTTCTCTTTTTTCTTAATATAATTACCCCTTTTATTCAAAAAAAAAAAAAAAAAATTCTTCGTTGGATTTATTGATGTGGGATACTATTTAGTTATATGACGGAAACCTATAAGCACCTATGCTCGACATATATATGCGCATAGACTTGAATCCATTTTGTGTGTCCATGATGAGTTAACCGATTATTTGTAGATGAAACTCCATATCGTGTGTCCTTGACCCCCGGCCCGTCTATGTGCCCATGATTTATCACACTTAGACTTGAATCCATTTCTACAAAACGCCCTAATTCAAGCTATCTCCTTGAGTTGTATGTATGGATAGCCAATCTACCATGCAATAAAACAAAGTCGTCTACACATATGAATCACAAAGTGCTGACGCCCATTGGTAGAAAAAGACTGAAGCCGATCTCCTAGACCATCGACTAAGGAAGACACCCATAAATATGGCATGATTGAGTAGATAACATCCCTAGAGATGGAACTATTGAAGAAAACGTACACGATTGATCGTAGAGGGGGCCGGTGGAAGAGGCTATTGGACTTAGAGTTAGTCAAACCGGCCACACAACCCCACAT
Source organism: Polygonum maritimum (assembly GCA_963924305.1). NCBI lineage: Eukaryota > Viridiplantae > Streptophyta > Magnoliopsida > Caryophyllales > Polygonaceae > Polygonum > Polygonum maritimum. The sequence goes on along the minus strand of OZ002733.1, from coordinate 10,034,059 downwards.
TGCATCAGGACAACATCCGGACACAAGTTGCACAACATGCATGGATCGGAGTGGGTTGGTTACGATACTTGTGGAGGAAGTTCTACTTTTCTCCAAGCTCTTGTGTAAGTATAATTGATGCCAACCACTAGAACAAACTAATTGTAGCACCATTCAATCCATAAGAATTGTTCTCTAGCTCGTTCCCAATTAAATTGAAAAATTTCCTCGATAGTATGGCCTAGAAATATAGATTCCAGAATATATGGATCCATCAATCACAAACTACAATCTAAAGCCAACCTCCCTACTCAGTCTATTCCTAACATTGCTCTGCACGTTTTTAAGAAATATATAGTGCATCATTGATCATCCTCTAAGCTAATAATAGGCTGTAAATGCACAAAAAAATAAAAAAATAATGTAGTCCATAAAGTATACAAAATCACATTATTTCTTTGAAAAAGGCAAGCAATAATTTTAACAACTTCTGATAATACTTAATTATCTCTCCTCATTTTAATGATATTAAATATAAACCTAAGCACTTTTTAAAATTTGCGCGAAAGCTACAAGAAGGAAAATAGCAACAAGTTTGTAAACAAAACGACGTAGTTGCTGAACTAAACTTAGTTGCAACATTTATTCTTCCCTATTTGATTATTTAATGTCAACCTATGGAGAAGAAAGTCAATTTCTAATTTTGTATGTATAGATATTCTCTACCTTCTTTTTCAAATTAATTAGTTTTATGACAACAATATAATTAATGATCGAGCTTTTGTTTTGGTCGAAACCCATGTATGGTGCCCTGTTACGTGGCTATATGATCATATTGACATATTGTCATAACATTGTTGTACTCTCTGTATCGACGACAATAAGAGTTAACAGTTTTACAAGACCTAACTATGGTGGTGATTTAATTAAAAAATTTTTTCTGTTAAAATTTTATGTAGGTGGTGACGATCTTGCTTCACTTTCTATCGAGTATTTTATGATTTTTGAGCTTTTATTTCTCTTGAAAATTCGAAAATGGGTCTCTAGCAACCGCTTAATCATAAATATATAGTAACACTAGTGTTTGACTCGAGCACGAGACGTAATCACAAGGATTATGTGGCAATAACCTAATATAAAGGACCACAATTCACCTATTATGTCATGGAACTTGACCTTTGATATTCAATGTCCTCATACGACAGTTAAATTAATGGAGTTCTAAAAAGTGACCACCGTTCATCACGGCCGGAGGCCCTACGCGGAAATATAAGTAGCTTAATGTGAATAGAGTAATGGTTATGATGAGAAAAAATACTTCAATTTCTCATGATTTGAGAATATATAGAGTTACAGAGGAAACTTTTTTTTTTTTCGAGATCTACAGAGGATTCGATTGTTATTGAAACCTATAATCTGTTGTCATAACTTTTTTTCGGTCGAAAATCTGTTGTCATAACTTACAAGCGCCCAACGATCATAGTGTTATCTATTACACCAGAGGCTAGCAAAATAGAACCGGTTCAGCCCTCAACATTTACAAAACCGGAGCTGACAAAGAGGAGAATTGAAGGAGTGACCTAGGGATCAGTGAGCCCCCATTTTGCTTTCCATATAAATAGTCTCTTTTGTAATAAAGTGGTGCGCAGCTTCTGTAATGAACCACACAACACATAAATGAAAAAATCAAAAATGCTCTCTCAATAGAGAGCTACCTAACCTCTGCGTATCTCATCAATTTCATTCCTTTGATTCAAAGTTAGCTACTTTTTTGCTCTCTCTACGGATTCTGTTACATAGTACAAAGCACTCTGTCATATCCCGAAGGATTTGGGTAGGATTAAAGGAGAGATTAGGGAAGAAAGAAGAAGATTAGGGAGGAAAGAGAGATTAGAGAGGAAAAAGAAGAAGAAACAAAGAAAGATAAGAGACGAAGAAGATGGGAATTCTTGTTACTGTATTCACGAATCACGATACTCGATTACAAGCTATTGGCCTTGCTTTTGGCAAAATTACACATTCAGCCAGCATAATTCCCCATATTACAAGACATAACACACTTACAGATAGGATAGGTAGCGATAAGATTCGATTGCTAGCCAGGTCTATAGACCGCTCTTTTCACACCCACTTGAGCCATGGACCTCAAGCTTTGTCTCGATCATGGTCCAAGGAGTATCGATTTAATGTGTACGTGTTTGTGGCACTTGTTTGCATGTTGGGACTCTTTGGTATGTTGGGCCGCTTTCCTAAATATCATGATCGATCGATGACTTCTAATGGTTCTTTAAGCAGAACGATGTCGTCTTTGAGTAATGGAGCTCATATAAAAGCTTTTGTGGGTTTTCATTTCAATTGTCTTGCTCATTTTTCGCGCCGTTTTGGAGGTTCTTTGTAGGTGAGACACTCCCTTGTCATTGCTAAATCTTTATGGAAAGCTGTAGAAGAATAAATAGATGAAGATATCTACGTTGCAAATTGCAAGCCTACGTTGTGATCTGTAGTCATCTGGATCGTACGCCCATCCAACATCAAAAAAGGCAACAAGCCGCTTCATAAACGCCTTGTGAAAAGATAGACATGCATGGAGAGTCATAATGCCTTTAAGATACCTCAGAACGTGATTTACAACAACCCAATGTGTTTCAGTCGGATTGTGATTTACAACAACCCAATCTCAACTCTAATGATGGCCACATACTGCAAGCTACTTGCAACAATACGATACATGTGAGGATCATTATCCGGATCACTAAGATTGGACAAGCCTGGAACCCCTGTAACAGACATGTTTAGCACTAAACATGCTGGCATTTCAAGCTCTAGCAACAAAACCAGTAGCACAAGATACTATTTATTCAAAATCATATTACACACTTTAATTGCTTATTCTCATTACAACACATCATTTGACTCAAGTCCAAGGAGATCAACCTCCTCCAATACTACATATTACACATGTGAATGAAGTGGGTAAAGTATATAATCTAATTAACTCTAATAAGGCAGAAAGCTTGATTTATGCTCTGCCATGTTGGATCAGCCTTTAGAAGGGCTCCTCAGAACCCATTGCACGCAGGGCTGCTAATCAAAGGCAGCTCATCTAATTTACACTCTGCCATGCTCACCTCTTTCTTCTTCTTCTCTTCAATTTCTAATTGCAGATTCTCCGGAGCTTGAGGCTCAGCCATCGCCGTTTGGAAGCACGGCTGGTTAGTCGAGGAAAGTAGACGGGCCCACATTCGAGCCGTTATTCCCACATGGTTGTGTTTCTCAATGATGTGCTGAAATTGACAATATGCAGACATTAGTTTCCGTCATCATTCAGCAATGGAGAGGTTGGTTCAAATGAAGTAGTGAGAAGTTATACTCACATGAAATGGAATATAGCATTGCCTTCCATTCACTTGGCCTACTGTAAAGCCGGTATAACCGGCCATAGCTCCATGGACCGCGCTCTGAGCAAGCAGAGTACAATAAACGTTGTCGGAGGCGTTGCTTGGAATAGCCCTTATCATGTAAGTTGGATCTGTAGACAAACAAGAATTCAAGATTACAAATTTGTTTTTGTCAGTTAATTCTGTTATGACAGAATAACAAAATGGTTACTCTTTCCTCACCTATGTACTTGAGCACTATTTCCATCTTCTTACTCCTCTTAAAATGAGCCTTGATCATATCAGACAACCATTGGCCTACATCATTATGAAGGAGATTTCCAGATTGATCAACATTTCCACTTTTCTCACCAGCACCCTCAGCAACCACAATAACCATATGACCGTGCTCTTTAAGTCGTTCCTCAATGTATTCGAAGAGTCCACCCGGGCCTTCAAGGAAGAAGGGCGATTCGGGAATTAAGCAACAATCTACATCTCTGTTGGCAAGTGTGGCATACATTGCAATAAATCCTGCACACAACGCATGTTGAGTGTTATGTTACTAATTGTTCTCCCTTTGTTAGTCACAAAATTTTGGAAACAGTGTTTGGATGTTTTGTCCTTACCACTGTGGCGACCCATCAGCTTGACAACACCAATCCCGTTCTCAGCAGACTCGGCTTCAACATGAGCAGCGTTTATAGCGCGCTGTGCCTCCTCCACCGCGGTATCAAACCCGAATGATTTGTCAATTACCTGCAAACAAGAACAAAAAGATACTTGTAAGTAAGTACTAGACAGACTGTTGAAAGAATTGCAGACAACACAAGTAAGAACGCATAGCTTACAGGAATGTCGTTATCTATAGTCTTGGGAATGGCTGCAACAGAAACCTGGAGACCTCGCCTTCTAATCTCCTGCAAGTTGTATGAACCAGATTGTTAGATCACATAAAAAACTGGAGAGCGGAAGAAAATGGACTGTCATAGTCAAACCCAAAACTGAATTAACTACCTCATATATGACTGATGCTCCCTTTTGAGTTCCATCTCCTCCTATAATGTAAACCTGCATTTCAATTAGACTATACATAAATATACAATATCGTAAAGATGTTAACCTAAGCATTTAACATAATCATACACCTTTTCCCATCATTTTCAGATCAAACTAAGTTCTTTCAGATGGAATTTCAGTGTGCTACCATAAATTTCTAGCCTTTTACCTGATTGATCCCACGATCTTGGATGCTGTCGACGATCTTTGAGGTGACGTGGCCGCCTCTAGATGTCCCGAGTATCGTGCCTCCCCTCTTATGAATATTGTTCACACTCTTGGGAGTCAAAGGAATTGTATCTCTCGAGTAAAAGCCTCTGTATCCTCCCTATATATAGAGATTCACAGCAATTGATTAGCACCTAAAAGACAGCTCATACTCAAAATATTAAAATTCTAATGTTGAGCATGAAGATCAAGTAGTTTACCTGGATACCCATGATTTCCTTTACACCATACATGTAATCCAAGCTGCAAACAATTTCCCTGATGACAGTGTTGAGCCCGGGACACAGACCTCCACAGGTAACAATACAGGCTCGTACATCGTCTGATTTGAAGTACACCTGAAATTCCAAACCTAATTTCTATCAAAACTTGTTCATCATACACAAAGCTAGGTTGATCAGTTGCAGTTAAGATCAAGACTTTCACCTTCTGACGGGGGCCTGCGCGCCGAAAATGCATCCCTCTTTCGCCATTCCGGTGCTGAATTGCCTGTAAGTTGGATCATATACTACATCAACTAAAAGCAGGCCAGAAAATGAGTAGGCAACAGATTGATGAACTTGATGGTGAAGAAATATACCTGTTGGGCGACGGTATCCTCGTAGTCAACAAAATATTGTCTGTGGTACACAGAAAGAGAAGAGGGTGTCAGATTGATTCAACTTACTGACAGCACAGCAGATGAACACAGGCCAATGATTGAAAAAAAAGAGGTCAGCTTACTTAACGCCTGAATAAGCAGGATTTTTCTCCAAAGGGTTTGAATAGGACTGTGTTCAATTCAAAAGGACGACCCAGATCAGATTTACTAACTAATTGGTAAAGACACACATGGACAATCTGAATAGCAAAACAAGAAGACTGGATCAAGTAAAAGAGAATACGTACAGAGAGTTGAGGGAGATAATTGGAGAGATGAGGAACATCCTCGAGAACATATCCAGCATCTCCATGAACAACCAGTTTCATCTCCTCTGTAGTCTGAGCATAAGAACCCATTTCTGTAACTTTATCTTCCTCCTGGAAATCCCAAATACAATCCTTTTTTTTGGTCGAGATCCCAAATACAATCCTTTTGTAATAAGCGGTTTTGCCTCTCAGAGATGATAAGGGCTGTATTTTATTTTTCCCTCTTTTATAATTGATCTTTCAACTTCAACTGTGACATAATCCAGCACGTTTCAAGCCGAAAGACCCATTTATACAATATACTTTTTAGCTGAATAAAGAAAGGGAAGGTTAGAGGAAAGTGTAAGATATATGGGCGTCGGAGTTTTGACTTCCTAATCGGGGAGCTCGGCTGCAAAGAGAGGGTCTAGTATTTTAGTCTTGGAAGGTGAAATTGAAGCAAAGTTGAACTCAAAACAGAATCAAAAACAGAGGGTTGTGTGGTTGTGGACCATAGGAAGAAGATGTCACATATGTTGGTTCTTAATTGGCGGCCTAGTCAACTCTGGGTTTCACCACAAGAAGAAGCTCTGTGCCCTTCCGAATGGGCCACACAACTATCATCCTAGCGGTTTTAATTACATCCTACGCAACAAAATCCAAGAATATTAAAGATTTGCTAAATTGTTTGTTTTTTCAAAATTTTATTTTGTATTATAAGATCTATGCTTTCTAATCTAGAATAGTAGTTTTTGAAGGAAAGTTTGCATTATATATTTATGTGTCCATATGGGATAGTATAAAAAAGATGTTTATGTATCAATTATGATGATTATGGTATTAGCCCTTTAATATACCAGATAAATCATACTGTATTAACTGGAAACGAATGGCCCATGGTGTGGGAAACGCCACACTTGAACATATAACCTACTAAACAATCTTTTGAGCTTTGGGTAATTGGGTGTCACCACTCACCACCACTCACCCAATATTTAGCTGTTTTGCTTTTTAAAGATTAAAAGAAAATTGGCGCTATTCAATTATTGTAGATTCAACATTGACTTGGAGTTAATCATAACAATAATGAAGCATCTAATCAAAAGTTCAACAAGAATATTCTATTACCCCAAGAGGAGGAAAATGATACATAGACTATCATCTAGATATGGCTCCATTCAGCAATTATGTCATGGCAGATTGGCTAACAAGTAGCTAGAACAGAGAAATTCGGTCATTCCGGATTGAATCATCATCAAAAACTTACTGCCCCTCAAACATTATAATTTATTTGTATATATAAACAATGTCTTTCGTTAAACATTATAATTTATTTGTATATATAAACAATGTCTTTCATTCAATAAATGAAACCAAAGTACAAAATACGGCTTAGCCATTCGTGTGTAGTGATGGTCAACAGTGCGGCCTGGCCCGGCCCGGCCCGGTGTTATGGGCCCAAAAAGCCCGCCCCGGCCAGCCCGAATGGGCCATGGGCCGGGCCCGAGCTGGAGTTTTCCGGGTTGGACAGGCTAGTCAACGGGCCAGAGACCAACCCGGACCGACCCGGTGCATATTAATCTTATTTTTTGTAAAAATAAAAGTAATATGCACCCTATTAATTGTATATTTATAAAAATAAAATTATTTACACCCTATAAATTATATTTGTGTAAAAATAAAATTAATATGCATTGTAATTATTAAAATTAATTACATAGACATCTTAATTATTAAAAAATTAATAAGTAATTATTAAAAATAAACCATCGGTCCGGCCCAGTCCGGCCCGGCACCAGCCCGCCCGGGCCTATGTGGACCGGCCCGGTTCCATGACTATTCGTGTGTGTTAGTCTTTGCGATTTTCGGACCCAAATGGGAGATTAAAACAAGCGGATCCGACCACCAACTGGAAAGAGTGTGTTTTATCTATGAATTTGCGTTTAATCTCTTGAGTTCAATCCGAAACCGTCAAATACTCCGGCTAGAATCTCGAGTTGAGGCCCAAGCCAAAAGGATCTCCCAAGCCCAAGGTACATCTCTTCTCCTATTATAGCCAGGGCCAAGGCCGATCATATACATTTTTTCAACGAGTGGGAGGAGGTAGGACAAGTGTTAAAGGAACCAACATGGTAAGCGAGGGTCAACGCGTATGGGTGAGCTCACGCCATAGTAGAGGTTATCATGATAGTTGTTACGTAGTCAATTTGGTCGGTACCACGCTTGTTGGTGACGACAAAAACTAGCCTCCCTAGGCCCTTACCACAGCGACTAGTCAACGATGACCTATGTCGGTGGTGACCGGTGAGCAAAGTCGGTATCATCACTCTTTAAAATCTCTTCCGATTTGATTTTGATTGTGCATGTTTTTTCATTTGCACTTCATGAGTGGTTAGTTGGAGAGATTCTAAAATCAAAGTGTCTTAGACTTTCTATCCTAAAATTCAAGAATTTAATTCGTCGCAAATTGAATGAGAGAAAAGGTTTGTGGTTTGCGCCAATCCAATCCACTAGATAGAGTCCTTATCCTACTAGTTCGATCAAAATGAAAGTCAATATTAGGGATCTATTTCAAAGTCGTCTGGATGAACTAAAGGATGAAGTTTGAAGAGGGATTGTATGTAAAGGAAAGCCTAGACTTGGAGATTGTAGGTATTGACTAACAGGGGCGTTTATAGATCTTTAGGGATGAGAATATGAAATTCTAAATGACTCTATAGAATGTTATTGGGGCCAGTATAGCCCGGTTTAGCAATTTTGTTGGTCATGGCATTGTAATCATCACATTTACACAAAATAAGAAAACATCTTGAACCCTTACAATGAAACCAAGATATCTGGAATCTAAATCTCTACTCCCCGAAGGCAACTCCCAATACCCTTGGCCTTGAGTATATTGATAAGTACTGTTCGAAATTTGTTGAAAACCTAGCTTCCTTTAATGCTAGATACCCCACTAGATTACTACTAAATGTAATTCCAAACGCAAATAATTGGATTGGAAAATTAGACATATATCCAAATGTCAAACATTCTTATGGAATATAACTAACAATGGGCTACCCACAAAGGCATGATTATAAGAATATTCAGTCGAAGAGGCGAATATTCAGTCGAAGAGTCCGGATGGTGACCGGGGGAGATGGAGCGAGGCTTTTGCCACAATTCTATGGTTGGCCTGGAAATGGAGAAATCAGAGAGTGTTTAGAGGAGAAGACACCGTTTTGAATAAAACCGAATATGTCAAGGAGATCCTGATGGAACAACACCAGGCCTTTGAAAGAGGGAGAGGCCAGCAGAGACGACCTGAAAGAGAGGTCCGATGGATTGGGTGGACGCCGCCTATGACTGGTTGGGCGAAACTGAATTGCGACGGGGCAGCGAATCTGGGGATCGCAACAGCCCTGGAAGCGGAGCTGTGGGGGGTCCAACAGGGACTAAGTGTGGCCTGGGATAAAGGGTTTCGGCGTCTCGAGGTGGAAGTTGATTCAGAGATAGTGTTGAGCATCCTCAAGAAAGGCGTTGAACCAAGACACCCTCTTTCCAGCCTGGTACTTAACTGCCAAGGCTTCCTTAGACGAGCTTGGCTCGTCCAGCTACAACATGTCTATCGGGAAGGAAATCGGGTGGCGGATGCTCTCGCCAACCGAGCTCGACCCTCCTCTTTCGGTATTCAACTGTATGAGGATCCACCCCAAGGAATTAGTACTGAGTTGTTAGAAGATTTGGGTGGTGTGAAGCACCCTAGAAGGGTTCCTGTGTAATCGACTTTTTTGAAATAAATTGCGCTTTGCGCTGCTTCGACCAAAAAAAACAAAGGCATGATTCTAAGAGAAAGTAGATCCAAAGATTTAGGATTGCACATGTATGAAGATTTAGGAAATTTGTTTGTAGAATGCACGGGTACCCTAAAAACAAAAAAAAATAATAATAATAACACCTTGACGCCAAAGAATTTGGGAGGGTGGAGATAGCTATTATCTTTTCTACAACCTTTGTTTGGAGCAGGTTTTGGAGTAAATCCTTCTACTACTCTGTTTTAGTTGTAATGAATTCATTTACTATCGTTGATTCGTTGTGTCACTTATTGCATTACGATTGTACACAAATGCTTCAAGTTTCTCTGACATTATCGACTTATCTTTTTGAAATCTAATTGATTGGTTGTCTCGTACTTGTCGAATTACCCCTTCTTTAAATCAATATATGAAAATGAATATTTTTCAAGTATAAAAAGTAGGTGCTCATTCATGCATAATGAATCAATAGGTCCATTTTTCAACCAAAAAAAAAATGAATCAATAGGTCCATTTTGTCTCCATTATTCACCAGGCAGGGAATATTGATACCGTTTTCAAACATTCATTATCGATCTTACAAATCCAAATTTTCCATGACTGTGGATGGAAATATGTAAGCCTAATGCATCTTTTTTTTTTTTTTTATAAGGAAAGGAGTTAGGGTCGCCACAAGTACTACTAGCCAGCTCTAAAGATAATAGGGCAAACCGCCGCCCTGGAGTCTCGAACCCGAGACCTCATGGTACTACCATGAGTGCTCAACCAGTGAGCTGATGCGACAAGTGCAGCCTAATACATCATTTTGCTTTTTCCTTAATTTTACTACCACCAAACCATTTTTTTCTTCTTTTTCTCCCCTTAAACAAGTGCAATATATCATGGACAGTCAACACGTTATCTTGTATGACTCAATTAACCACAAAAGCCTCTTTAAGACGATGAATGAGAATTACCACCTTTTGGTGTAATAACTTCCTATTCCCTAAAGAGGTTTTGGCCAAGGTGAATTCAATTCTAAGATCCTTCCTCTGGAGTGGCACTTCCTCTTCTAACAAAAGCCCTATCTCTTGGGAAACCATCAGTCGCCCTCGTGATGAAGGGGGTCTTGGATTCAAAGAGCTTCTAGCCTGGAATCATGCTTGTTTTCTCCGAACTATCTATGATCTCAATAGAGCTTCAACTGACATTTGAACACGATGGATCACCTCCTCTCTCCCTGATCATCATAGCATCTGGACTATCCCTGCTAAAGAAAGTGACAGCTGGGGTTGGCGCTCTATTCTGAAACTCAGAGATCAGTTTCTGGTCGGTCACTCTCCAGCTCTTATCATTGAAAACATCACAAACTCTGATGGCTCTTTCTCTTCCAAAAATGCCTACAACTTCACCCGAAAGAGAGGGAGTGCTTGGATTTGGGGAGGAGCAATCTGGAATGGTCTCCACTCTCCCAAAGCCTCTTTTATCTCTTGGATGGCCCTCCACCAACGCCTTCCAACTAGAGACAGACTCAGCCGATGGTTCCCCATTCCCAACCTAGGTTGTGTCCTTTGTAGTCAAGCGGACGAAAGCTCTGATCACCTCTGGAATCATTGCATATTCACAAAGTTGGTTCTCACTGATGTTCTGGATTGGTTGCACATCACTCATAGAGCTACCTCTCTCCAGGGTTGGTTCGAATGGATTCTCCATCACCACCGTCAACGAAATGTGTACTCCAAATTAGTTGCCGCCAGTTTCACCACCTACGTCTACTTCATCTGGAAGAGCCGCAACGATGCCATCTTCAACGGTATCACTCCCAATCAAAGATCTTGCTCTCGGACCATCATTGCTCACCTTCATAGTTCCTTGGCCGCTCATAATCTAAAACGTCCCTTCATTGGAGGTTTTCCTTTATGAGCGATCCATTGACATATTTCCCCCTTTTTGAGATCTATTGTAATCGCTTCTAAACTCTTTGTATTTTCAAGTTTATTTATTGAAATTTTGCCAATTCAAAAAAAAAACAATAATGATCTTTGTAATTACTTTGTATAGGGTAGCACATAAGCTATCAATCATAATGGCTTGTTGGATTTGAGTTTTATCTCTGCGGTAATAAAGTAAGAAACATATGGTTAATTTTTCTGATCATTTCACTAGAAACGGACTAGCGTAGAGCACATGTGAACAGGTGAGAGCTATGCTCTGAAAATATCAAATTTGTGGCTTCGTCGCCGCCTCGCCGGTGAGGATCGAACCGGAGAACTCGGGTTCTCCCCCTTGAGATCTTACCGCTAGACCAAATGCCCTTTGGCACTAGAAACATCTTTTAACTACTTTAGTCACTATTAGATTGACAATGTCCTAATTTTTCTTTTAAAAACTAGATCAAGGACATTGCATCAGTATCAGGGCATTTGACACATGAGATTTGAGTAAGTCAACTAATCAAGTAAAATAAGATCGTTTGAGAGATGAAAAGATAAGGTTAATATTTGCAACCACTTAAATTGATTAGGCTATTTAGTACAAGTTAATTATGATAGTTATCCTAATAGTTTAGGCTATTAGGTATAATTTTCTCTATTTAGGAATTCTACTTACTTGGGAAAAAGTGGAAATGGTATGTTTGTAATCTAATAATCTATGGTTGTAACATGTAAACTGTGCAATTGCAAGCACACTAGACTAGGTGGTTACTAGGCTCTTAGGCAGAAGTGAGTCAATGAGTGTTCCGCCTCTTCTAGGCTTGATCATTGCAACTGAAGTGCACTTGATGTAGCCGGTTAATGCTTATGTTTGGTGTTGAAGTTAGTCTTGGCTAGCTCTATTCTAAGATGTTTGAATGATCGTGTAATGACCCGAAAGAATTAGAGAGGGATTAAGTGAAAATTAGGGAGAAAGAAGAGAGATTAGGAAGAGAAGAAAGGATTAGGAAAGGGAAGAAGAAGATTCAGAGAAAGGTTAGAAGAAAGAACATTCACATTCAGGAGGAAAGCTAAAGCCTTATATTCTTTTCCCACATATTATAATTTTGCCCCACAATGTCTACTAATTGCTAAATCAGCCCATATATTTGGTACATAACATTTCCTCCCCCTTATGAAGCCTTGTCCTCAAGGCTTATTAAAAAAATATATAGAAGACAACATCAGCAAAAAAAAAAAAATGATCAAAGTGATCAACATCAGTAAACTTCTTGGGGAGATTGCAGGCTGTAGCTCCTTAGCAAACTCAGTAGCAAAATTTCCCTTGAGCTAGCAAAAGTGGATTTGAGGCTAGTAGATTGCCAACACCCAATTACTTCTTTCAACACAGTATCTGCAGCTTGTAGCAAAAAAATGACATTTTCATCAACAAACTCCAGAATTACCAGCTTCCTTTAGTGACAGACAAACACTAGAGCCACTTGCCACTGTAACAATTACTCCAACAGCCACCAGGAAACAACCAAACAACTAATGATTAACAAGATGATTCAACACATTTCTTTTGAACCAAATTCAAAATCTCCAACTCGTAGTTGACTGACATAATAACAATTACCCTCCTGGATCCCATTGCAATCTCTGTTTAACAATTTCAGCTCTCATAGCAACATCGAACCCGTTCCAATTAGTTTCCTGATCTTCACTCAAACAGGGCAGGTTACTTATGTATACTGGAAACATCATGAAGAGCTCACCATTTTCAAAAATGGTCATCATTTCTTCCATCCATATCGGTTTAATGAAATCTACAAGATGAATCCCATATCTAACTTCCGTTTTTCCATTATCAAAAGGAAAAGAGTTCACAACAACGGAATTCAACAACTCAGTAGCAAGCCAATCATGAACTCCACCCGGATCAAAAATCTTAAGAACACTTCCCTGCTTGCAAGCTGAAATCAAATTTCCTATCATCGTTACAAAGCATGGGTCGTACAAGCCAGTAGAGACGGTGTAAGTACCGCAAATATGGCAATCAACCATGATAGTTATTTGTTCTCCATCTGAAAACAAGACAAGAACTGAAGAATTGATTTGTTCCTCTCTTCTCAACCAAGCATCACCCATTTTCCCACAAGCAACATCAAGGAACAAAGCTTCTGCAGTATAAGGAATTACCTTCAGATTATCTTGCTCAGTATTCTGAAATTCTATAGGCTGTTCCACACTCAAATCAACAGTTGCAACACCCACTGTCGATGGCCACGATCGAACTACCAAAGCTTCATCCTGGCAATGAGTTGAAGTACCATGATGGAAACCAGTAGTCTCCTCATCCACCGTCGTTGATCGAAACTCCGGAATTTCCAACCGAGAAGGTGCGATGCTCTTATTGGGCATTCCATCGAACACCTCGAGTGCACACGGCTGAATCTGACTCATGGGCTCCATCTCCCGATAGCACAAATTTTGGTCCGGATCCATAAGCAATGTTGAGCGATCTTCAGACCAGAGATTTCTCATGTCTTCTTTAGAATGCTCCAACTTATCGTCCATGCTCTCCGTTTCTTCGGTTTGGATCACAACTTCGATCGGAACCGGAATCCTGTTGACCTCATTGGTGTTTCGACCGATGAGCAATTCCATTTGACAACAATCATCGTAGATGTATCTTCCGTTAAAAGATTCAAACGCCTTCAAGGCTGAATCTGAATTTCCAAATCGAACTCTCCACTGAAATTGGGACTCATGACCTAATTTTTCTATGGTTTCCAAGTCTCCAATTCTGGAAAACACTTGATTCAACACATCGTAAGAAATCAAGTACTACTCACGATGAATCTTGACGAAAAGAGTTCGATCGTCTTGCGCCTTGTCGTTCCAGCCTTCAAATTTCCTTCCCACTTTGGCCGACAATTGCCAATCTTCAATTTTCTGCAAGATCTTCCGAAAGACGTCCACCCTGGACTCCAATCTTGTTTCATCCGCCATAGCCAACCTTCAATTTTGACGAAAGAGGTCAAAATTTAGGGATTTCGATCGTGAATTGGCGCGGAATCGTACCGCTCTGATACCAATTTGTAATGACCCGAAAGAATTAGAGAGGGATTAAGTGAAAATTAGGGAGAAAGAAGAGAGATTAGGAAGAGAAGAAAGGATTAATTAGGAAAGGGAAGAAGAAGATTCAGAGAAAGGTTAGAAGAAAGAACATTCACATTCATTCATCGATGATTACACAGGAGGAAAGCTAAAGCCTTATATTCTTTTCCCACATATTATAATTTTGCCCCACAATGTCTACTAATTGCTAAATCAGCCCATATATTTGGTACATAACAGATCGGCCATGTTTTGTTATGTTGGACCGGTCGCTAAGTATAACGGACTTGGTCCAAAGTTAAATCAATGGCTTCTGAAGGGTCATTAAGCCTGACGACGTCATTTGAGTGAACGGATCACACATAAAAGATTGGGAAATTCCGTTTAGTATCCTCGAGTTTTTTGACTTTTTCGGGAAATACCCCCGAACTCTTGTAAAAGTTCAGCTCGTGCCCTTACTTGTAATTTTTCTCTTATATTTAACTATATTTCGTTTATTTTTTTACAATAAAAAATATTTTTACATTTACTAAGTTAAAAAATCAATTATAATATAGAATATAATTTAAATAAGTTTTAAAATTTAATCTATAAAACATTATATAACCTATGGTTTCAAGTTAATTTATTTTACATTTATCAAACTAAAACCAAAAATATTTCCATACTTATATTTAAAATTTCTTTATATTGTGAATGCATATATATATATATGGAAAGGTCATTTACTATTATTGAACAATATTTTTTATTCTCCTATTATTTAAGAAATGAAAATTCATATATTCTATCAACATATATACATATTTATGTATAGAATCTGAATTGATATTAAAAATTGTGAAAACTTACTATGTAAAATTTTCATGTTAAATTTCTATTATATTATATATTATTTTAACTTAAGTATTTAAATATGTTTGGTTTTATTTTGATCAATATAACAAAAATTCAATTGAAAACATAAGTTATATAATAATTTTATAGAGTATATTTTTAAACTTACTTCAATTTTTTTTATCTTATAACTGAATTTGAACCTAATAAAAACAAAAGTATGTTTTTTTTTAAATGAACGAAATATAGTAAAATATAAGAGAAAATTTACAAGTAAGGGCACGAGCCGAACTTTTACAAGAGTTCGGGGGTATTTCCCGGAATAAGTTTTTTACTTGGGCACCATCCGAAAAAGCCAAAAACAAGAGAGTACCAAACGGAATTTCCCTAAAAGGTTAAACCGCATTACATGAACATTTCTAATGTTCAACTTGTTATTTCATATGTTGTTCGATTTCAAGTTAGGATAATCATGATCGTTTTTAACTTTTGTACATACTCTTGCACAAAACAAGAGTGAGTATATATCCTCACTCGACCATACATACGAGCACATTTAGAAACTAACATTATTTTTTTCTGGTTGAAGGAGAGGCAATACTCTCCGACTTCCCAAGAGAACATTTTATTAATAAGGAAAAAGGACTAAGTAGTCATCAAGGGAGATAGTTCAACCCCTTACATCATCAAGTAAAAGAAAAGAAATCCCCTCCAACGAGTCAAACAAAACATGACAACCAAGTTTTAAACTAAAAGTTAAGGACGCTAAATAGCCTCCCCTCGATAGATATGACGGAACTGGACTTGCCAATTCCTACTAACAAAGTGTTGGCGTTTGGAAGCAGCCAGGCTAAACAATAACGGGTGACACTTGTTTATTGGTATTTAAACACACCTTAAGATACATGTAGTCCATGAATCAATTATTGCACATGTGGGCCAGTTTGGAGAGTGTGGCGTTCGACAATCCATCATGGCTCATTGTCCTATCCGCTTCATCTTTAATTAACCTCATCCTTTCTCTAATCTTGAACCCTTCTTCACCTTTCATTAACGCCTTTACGACTTTCGCAACCTCATCCCTCCCCACAACTCCGTCCTTATTCTTCTCAACCCTAAGCGCAACCTTACACTTATCCACGAGCTCTATGGCGTTCATAGATTGCTCAGCGTAGAGCGGCCACGCAATGAACCCGACCCCACTAGCCGCCCCTTCTAGAATGGAATTCCAACCACAATGCGTCATAAACCCGCCCGTTGACACGTGACCGAGAATCTTGACTTGTGGGGCCCACGATTGGACCACGAACCCTCGCCCTTTTGTCCTGTCTATGAACCCTCTAGGCAAGAACCCTAGAGGGTCCGCTTTTTCATCCAAGCTCAAGTATGTACCGAACGCAACCGAATCGTTCGGGCTCCTCACCACCCAAAGGAACCGCTGCTCGCTTAGCTCAAGGCCCCATGCTAGCTCAGTCACTTGGTCAGTGGAGAGGGTCCCACCACTCCCGAAACTCACGTATAGTACGGACTCTAGAGGTTGCTCATCTAACCACCTCAGACACCCGGCTGGGTCGTCCTTGTTGTCCACATCGTTGTTGGTTGCGCTGGTCCGGACAAGCGGCCCCACCACGTGGAGCGACGGTTTGCTCGTGCCTGTGTGGGCCGTTGTCAGAGCCCGAATGGGCTCCTCCTCCAAAGCATTGAAGCTATTGAGTACAATCACGTCGGCTGAGTGGAACCGCTTGCAATGATCGACAAACCACTTGTAGTAAGGCTTGGACCGGTTATGAACCGGGTCGGGAAGATCCTTGACATGGAACACCGGGCATCCGGGAAATTGCACAGGTTTGTCCAGAACCCAATCATCAATCGTCAACGTGGTTTCGGGGAGGTGGAGGAACATGGACAAGGCTACGGCCGCGGAGGAGTAGAACAGGTAGGACTTGATCCCGAGCTCCGACCCGATAGGGATGACCTCGGTGGCAAAGATGTCGACAATCAAGGCCGCTACATTGCGCTGACTTGTCATGTCTACGAGGGCTTGGCGGAGAGGGGGGAGAGATTGGTTGACGGCTTGAAGGACAAGGCTCATCATCTCGTCTATGAAGTCGGAGAAGGCGGAGGGGAACGACGGAGGCGGGAGGTGGATGACGTGGAAGGCGGTGGAGGGGAGGACGGTCAGAGCCGAGGGGGTGGCCGTCGAGGCGGTGGCCGAGGTGGGGATGAGTATGAAGGTGAAGAAAAGAGAGGGGTTGTGGCGGAGGAGGTGGCGGCCAAGCTCGGCCATGGGAATGAGGTGGCCGGCGCCCGGATTTGGTATCACGACCATGTGAGTACGGCTGTCGACGTCCATGGTGGGTTGCGGACTCTAGCTATGCCTATGGAGTTTTTGTGTTTGTCGTGTGTTACGTAATGACTTCTTGCCCCACAAACAACTAATGCCATTACGTAACGTATATATAAGTGTTGTTTTCGTTGGAAACGTATTAGCTTGTTGTTGTTGTTTTTTCATGGAAAAACGAACGTGACGTGCTTAATTGCTTTTGATCTGATAGTCCACAAGTTAGTGCGCTAGCTAGAAACCACATCAATGGCAAGGGGAAAAAACGAAAATATAGTCCATCAAGATTAGTTAATTGATTAATTTTAAGAACTAGCATTACATTTACGTAACTACATACATCATCAAATGCCAATTACGTTTCTAGACCCCGCATTACTTGCAGATTAAAAAATTCACTCCTTTATGAAAGCAAGACCTCGACGTAGCTGAATTCTGAAACAGGTATTCTTGGACATATGTCAAATCTTACAAAATGCGCATTTGTCTCAAAGGCACAACTATTGCATGTGCGCAGTGCCGGTCCATAACGCAATTACTTTTTATGACGTATGTACTTACGTATTACTAATTAACTAGTTAATAATCAAGTAAAGATAACTACAAATCTATCAAAATTAAACTTGGGCCCATATATTTTAATGAGAGTAAGTCAGAATATGAGATTTGAGTCCAAAATCTCTTAACAAAATAGAAGTACTTATCCAAAGGATTTAAGTATAAATATATAGTAAGGAGTGGACACCCAAATTAGCCATAGATAACCAAATGTATAAATTTTGGGTGCATAGAAACACCCAACCTTCTCTCTCCATTAGTTGATGACCCAATTGACTTTGGTATTGACCAAAGTTGACTTGCATTGACCGACCGTTGATTGCTACTCGACTCTGCCATCACTCTAAGACCATCATAACTCGACTCTATCATCACTTAATCACTCGATAAAAGTGATGACATTCCAATTGTCATCACGCGATTCATATTCATCACTTGATAGCAGAGATAACAATTATCTAGTGATGACACCCCGACGAAATTTAGTAGTACTCGTGAAATATGACGACACTCATTTTGTCGTCACAATATGATGTTGCTTTGTCACCACGAGACGATATTCCTTTTGTCATCATGAGATGACACTCGTTTTGTCCTCATGAGATGACACTCGTTTTGTCCTCATGAGATGACACTCGTTTTGTCATCATGACATGACACTCATTTCGTCATTATGAGATGACACTCGTTTTGTTATCATAGGCCGACACTCGTTTTGTCATCAGGAGTATCATTAAAGGGCTTTGATAACACTTGTTCGTTGCCATGAGTGTAATCAAAGGGGTTTGATGACACCAATTTATCATTGAAAGTGTCATCAATATTTCAAAACGGTGTGTGCATGTCTCCCAAACTTATAATGTAACAAATTAGATAGAAGCACTATTTTTTCCTCACAAATATAATTATTTTACGTGAATATCCCACATAAATCAATTTTAGTGTCATTACATATGTATCATCTTTCATCAGATACATAAAATTATTTTACAAAAATATCATCACATACAATCATTTTCAGTATCTATACAGTTTCATTAAAGGCCTTGATGATAGTCACTGTCACACCATTGTTATCAAGGGTAATTGTCATCACAAGTGACACCATTCAGCAAATTGAGTAATGATTACACATTCAATAAATCATAGAAAGTTTCATTAAAGGTCCTTGATGACACTCGTTTGTCATCACGAGTGTCATTAAAGACTCTTAATAATACTCGTTTGTCATCATGAAGTGCTGTCATTACAAGCGAAATCATCTAATGTTGATATAATATAAACCAAATATTCATCATATAAAAATTTATCA
The DNA here is from genome assembly GCA_963924305.1 of Polygonum maritimum. Classification (NCBI taxonomy): domain Eukaryota; kingdom Viridiplantae; phylum Streptophyta; class Magnoliopsida; order Caryophyllales; family Polygonaceae; genus Polygonum; species Polygonum maritimum. Next base: position 10,014,668 of record OZ002733.1, on the reverse strand, counting down.
TCACTATACATAAAACGTTTTCATCATATCACCAATTGTCAACACAAATAAAAAGCTAAAACAAAACACCAAATCATATTCCCAAATATCTAAAGCTATTAATTAATATAACATTCTAGACACGCCACAAAATTGCCATACACCTTAAAATGCCCAAAATAAACCAGACGTGTAATTAGGTAGGGTATGTCTGCACTTCCATGCAAATTCCTCTATTTATCCACTAGGATAACTTGTATTAATGTATTTATTCTTACTTATGTAATAGTATTACATTTTAAAAAAATTGGGCCCTTAAAAATTCTAGATCATGGGCCTATGCCCACCCTGCTCTTGTCGTTGGGTCGGTCTTGTCTCAAATCAATCGATCATGGGCCTATGCCCACCCTGCTCTTGAACGTTGTCTAGTCTATCGATCCATCATCAAACTTGCTTTCGCATCCTTTCGAGAGACTCTCTACACGTTCTAGATTGCTATCCCAACATATTTGGCCTTGATCGAGGATGTGGAAGCATCATTCAATATATCATCTAGGATTGAATCAATATATTTCAATTTAAGACACAAAATATAACAACTAAATACGTAGTGAAGAGATCACCAAAACTCTAAAATTAGATAATTTAACCAAACATGATTACAAAATAATTATAATAAACAAACTAACATCAAATGTATGAATATCATGATGCTGATATAAATAAGGTTACTTTTATTTTCAGTTAGTTTCCTCATTAGAAACCGAATGGCCCTAAAACTATAGTACTAATCTATTTCTGCGCTATATATATTTCTCTTTGACGTACTCCTTAAATTAATTCTCCTCATTATATCTGGCCCATATATCGGCAGGCCCCATCACCAATTGCCAATTAAGTACACCAAGACCGCCAAAAAAAACTCTTCCCGAGCCTTGTGTTAGCATGGACCTCCTCCCCGTCTAATTTGGGCCAAATTCAAACGGGCCTCCAATATGTGATAAAGATATAAAAATTCACTCATGTTCCGTGTAAGTTGAGTTGTCATTCGTGGACTCTTTTGTGCAAGTGTGGGTGTTTTGTTTTGCCCTGATCGATTGTTTTAGTCATGATTTTGTTATCTGATCACCTGTCTTTAACCTCCCTTAAGCTTCTCAAGATTTACACATTAACCACAACTAGTTTAATTCCCGTACCATGTACGGGTAAAGCGATTATAAATCCAATTTAATATAGATATGTAATGTCAACGATAATGTTAAAATTATAGGATCATATATATTTATCTTCTATTGTGATTAGTGATTTTTTACCAATAGTAAATTAAATCATCTCATAATATAAATCAGTTGGCTTTGTTTAAAAATTACTTTACAATAAATATCATGTTTTATTAAATAATAATACTTATTACTCCGTACTTTATTAGAAGATTATAACTAATTCTTGATAAGTGATAATTCATAATTTTAATCAATTTTTATGGGATAAGATTATATGAGATTCTAACTACTTAATTTGTATAAAGGAGGGCCCGACTGATTATTTTATTATAGAAATGACACGTGACGCAAATTTTTGTGAAGACATTGTCTCTGCTTTATACTATAGGTAGTATAGATTATTATTTCCAATGACACACACCGAAAGGGTTGCATATTGGGTTCTCCTTTTGTAAGCACGAGCACCTATTTAGCCTTGTTGCTCCCATGGTTCATGAAATAGTAACACACCACTGATGAGGATTGAGTTTTAGACGTTGAACCCTCTTTTCTCTGCTCTTCATTTTTTAAATTATAAAAACTATTTCGTCGCAATCAAACTCATCTATACTAGTCCTTAAACTGATTCTTGAATCTTCTATGAAGTAACGGTTGAATTTGAAGATCATTGAAATTGTCTAAAGTATTAAATGTTTGTGTATTGTTTAAGTTGGTGGTATTATAGGCTTAAGACTTCAAGATCTGAGTAAAGCAGAAGAACTAATATAGGATTGGAGTTGTTTGTCGGGACCATTGAGCAAAATCAAGTTAGAGCGAGCTCAAGAGATTAGGGTGAGGGGGTGAGCAACAAGTATCATTGCGAGTTTGTGTTGATGGTCCTATATTAAAAAGTGTTGTGGTCTAACCATAAAATTAATCTTATATAAAAATTATTTTTTTCCCGTCTAATACTACTTGTTATAGAGAAGACAGACTCAATCCCAATAAATGAGATTTCATCTCAATTCTAATGAGCAGTAGTAAAAATAACTCGTGAATTTTATATATTAAATTTTTTTCCCAAACTTCTCATAGGAGGCTCACAATTAAATTTGAATAATTGTACATTTATCTTGGTATGAATTCCACAGTGCATATAAACTTGGAAAGGTCACTTACTCACTTACTATTGTATATATACTAGCTCCGTTATTATCGATCACTCCAATAAGATAACCTCTTGTTGATTAAAAAATATATATATATACCCAAACTAACACTTATAAATCATAATCATCTCATCATTACTCAATAAATTAAATAATTGGTCATTAATATTGAGATTTATGAGGTAGAATGAAATTTACATGGCAGTCCATAGATAATTTTATGCTCCGACAGAATATGGAAAAGTCATAGTACATATTATATCTTCCAACATTTTAGCCATTCGCTTTAATCCTTTATCGTACAAAGAAGATATACATATATGTATATATTCCAACCCCTAAATCTTTCTTCTCCCATTTTCCCTTTTAGCTTTGGGTTGCATCAATTTCTTCTCATTCCCCTATCTAACATATATATTCGAGGTATATGACCTTACTTAAATCTAATCTCATGAATCATGATGGAAAATCCAAAGTGTGGATTTTGCTCTGATGTAATCATCACCTCTCTCTTTCCTGTTTCAACATTCACATTAGTTTATTACATTTATATGCGTAATGGACTATACGTATTACTAATAGACCAATTGACCAAAGTGTGGAACCTCAAACCGAAAAGGTTCAATGAGAGAATTATATAATTATAGCACAATGTTTGTTTGTCTGTTTTTGTGCATCATGATTGAATGTTGTGTATGGGATGGACAAGAGAAAGTCCGTGGTGATAACACTACGTAAGTGTTCTTTGCATGCTTGTTCAAATCTCAAATGCACCACCCACTATTTACTCCTTTCATAAAAATCAAGGCTCTATATTTAAGAGTGGGGTGCATTTGAATATGAAAATGATTATTCCAAATGGTTTGCAATGAAAACATCATTTAATTAAAAAACAAGTCAATGCTAACATGAATTGTATAAAAGTTATAATGTGAAGTCTAATAAACTAAGTTTTCCATAAAATACCATTTAATTGTAAACAAGTCAATGACAAAATCTCATTGATCAATACTTTTTTTGGGTCGAAAACTCACTGATCAAGTGATCAATACTCTGAAACCCGTAGTTATTTAATTATATTTTTCATCCACCCATACTCCAACTAGTTGTCTCTTGATTATCCTATACCTTACATGATAAAAACAAATAGTCAAATCAATCTATATATTATAGTCCCAAGTGTGTGTGTTTTTATTAAGTTTCTTTTAATTGTTTTACATATAAACCATGTCATTAAGACATTTTTAACAGAATCTTCATAATTTGATCCAATATGGAGAATTCAAAGCAACAACTTTCTCATTTTAAATGATACTACATTTATCTTTTTTATTTTGAATATATAAATATTTCTAAAATATTATAAAATCCATTATGACAAACTACAATAAATGATGTGTAACCACCCTTAATTAATTCATTCTACAAATACATTCGGAGAGTTTCTCAAATTTGGGAAGAGCATCTCATTTTTCCCCTTCCATCCATCTTTTTTTTTTTGAATTAAAAGGGTAATCATATAGAACGAAAACGAGTACAAAATTTGCTAGCTCGGCTAGCTATTTACAGTCTCTCCACACTCCAATCTCTCCAAATACTTCCTAGCGGCTCTAGATTTTGGCTTAAATCTAGCCTTACAACAATTCCTAATGTGCCTAATGCAATAGGCCTTACACTCCTCAATACTTGTATGTTGATTTTCAAACACCACTAAATTCCTGATTTTCCATATGAAGAAGATGACAGTGCAATGACAATGACTCCTAAACTGAAAGCTATAGACTTCTTATCTCTAAAAGAGGAGAACTGAATGATCCAGTCATCAAGGTTCTTGCTTCTTCTTCCTATGCGCGCCCACTTCAAGACACCAGAGAGGACTTTAGCAGAGTAGGTACCCTTCCATCCATCTTCATTTTGGAGAATGTGTTAGATAACCTTTTAGTTTTTACAATCAAGAGACTCGGAACATGACACAGCTTCAGACTCTTTGAAACTTCTCCACATCTACTCGTCAACCGCGCCTAGTACCCAATATGTATGAGATCACTCATTCAATAACCGATTTCTATGGCTTTATCGTGACCGTGCAAACACTTATTGTTCTAAAATAAAGGTGTTAGGCAGTGTTCGTTCGTCTAGCCTTTTAATCTACATAGGCGGTGCCTAGGTGTCGATTTGGGTCGCCTAGGCAATCGTATAGGCAGCCTAATAGGTACTCGCTCTCCGCCTAGAGGTTGCCTAGCGTTTTTTTAACAATGAAAACGCCTCAATTTTAAAATCGTAGAAATCACGCTAACAAACCTTGATTTACTTGGTATGTTTTCATCGTAACGAATTCACCGTTAAGAATGTATCTCTTAATATTGTTGACCGCAATATATGCATTATCTAACACATCAATATTTGGTTAAGACTAGGTGGAATATTTAGAGCTAATTGGCCACCTTTTCGACAAAGGCTCTCCTCTATTTAAATCATGGGTGAACTCTGTTTCTTTTCATCTCTAATGTCCTAATTTTGCCTTAGTGCTAGATTATATTAGGTAATTGGAGACAAAAGAAGAATGTTGGAGTTTTGTCTTTTGAATGGAGCGAGTACTTCAAAGGAAAACAAGAGGGTCGGAGTAGGACTAGTAGAAGGATCTGATGAAGCTCAATGGGATCTCATCCGATCCGATCTCATCCTAGAGCTGAGTATCCTTGTGGATACTCTAGGATAGTTCTCCACACATGTGGGTCTAATCTAATTTCTTTCCTTATCAAAAAAAGAGAATATATAAGACTAGTAGAAAGACATGATGGAGTTCAATGGGAGTTGGATTACGTTTTGGAGCATGTTTAAATAAAAATACATTATCCTACATTATAATCTAGAGTAATGTATAATTGTTGTGGTAATCCAAATCGGCCTTTGGATGTCGAGAAAGAAGGAACAAAAGTAAAAGCGAAAAGTGTAAAAACGGAGATCGAATCTTAACAAGGGAGGAATCGAGTTGGTTTAATGTGATTATTCATTTACAGTACATTATTGCAAAATAAAAATAAAAATCGTCAAGATAGACTTGATATGTTATATTACTTAATTTAATCCATACAAAAGAAATAAGATTAATAAGACTAATAAATTGATTTTATGCCATTTTTCAAAAATAAAATTTCAGCAATATGTTAGGAAGACAAATAAAATGACTAATGAACTTGTTAAATGTTGGATGAATCGTCTAGTAGTAGGATAGGATGGTAGGAATGTGGTGTGGTCATTCCTAATTCCTATTATAGATTTTCCTTGATAAAAAAATTGAATTGGTGAGCTAACTAAGAGTTGCTAAAGAAGTGATCTGTTAAGTGCCAAAATTTACTTTTCTGGAGGTAAGTGCTAATAACTCTATTTCAAAGAAACCTTAGTGCTAATCATTTTCTCACTTCTGATTAGTTAGTTATGTAATAGACTACATATGCGCTGTTCTTTTACGTACGGTTCAAAAATTGTCTCACATATGACTCGTCCCAGCTAGCTAAAAGTATTAAGCCAAGTGTTGTTTGCTACTTCGATCAATGTATTTGGTGTCACAAAACCCCCACCACCATAACTTCTCAAATCATCTTCGAATTTGGTGAGAAGGGGCCCATACATATTTCACCTTTTAAGCTTTACCAGATTATTATCATATACAATTATCATATGTAATATGACCATTTATCGATCTGTCGATCGATTTGAATCTGTTTATACGTACAAGTGATTAGATCATCGGGATAAGATATTTACATCACGTAGCATTTTCCATGGGATTGGGAAGGGGCGAGCACGGGACACCATCATCTAATGGAGTAAGGGCGTGGAATCAATAAAAACTTTTTCTCCCCAAAAGGATTAACAATATAGCTAGGTTTCTTTTTATAAGCGATTTGGCAGCTGGACAAGTCGACTAGAAGTCTAGAACTGTAAAGTCTCTCGGTTAATATTTAGCAGGTAAAGTAAAAACATTACAGACAATTCAAAACTACTGTAATAAATCAAGGGAGGATTGAGCCAAGTACTACCGAAGCAGTCATTGATACGCAAGAATAAACGGATCAACTCCATATAAAAAATGCACAATGCTACCTCCGCATAGATAGTAATTTCTTATGAATCTCTAATTATGACTTTGATAAGACACAACTCAAAATATAAAAAAAAATATATAATTTTTATTATAAGGAACTTTTTTTAACTCTAGTTTTGTCCTTTAATTTGTTTTGTGCCAAGTTATAAAAGGAAACGTAAGAAATGATTGTCAATTCATTTTTAAAAGAATTACTAATGCATTTGTATTAGATGTGCATGTCATGGGATATACAAGGATATGATGTACTGCAATGTGTGTCAAAATACATTAACATAGACAAATATCACACCCATATTGGATGTGTGTCCTCTAGCTAGAATGCGTTGTTAAAATGTGTCTATGCTATTTTTTCTCTTTAATAGAAGTGTAATTGCATGTAGAGCATTATAGTTTAGGGACAAAAGAGGTCAATGTATTCAATCACGTTGGATAGAAGCACTCATTCCAATTAAATGCGACTCTTAGCTTTTCCATAAAACAAATATACGCTCAAAATATGTGATTCATATAGTTTAGATCGATAATTAAGTTAATGAGTGTTGTAGCTATATATGTTTGGATTTAGTTTGTAAACAAAATAGGAAGCTGGGGTACGTATGTAAAGAAAGGGGCCGGGTGGTCCATCAAGATTGAAGAGCACACTGCTCATCTTATGACTTGCATGTCAAGCAAGCAGACACTCATGGCCATGGACTCATCATTTCCACAACACCCTCTCTCTCTCTCTCTCTCTCTCTCTCTCTCTCTCTCTCTCTCTCTCTCTCTCTCTCTCTCTCTCTCGCTATCCACTTTTAACTCTCCATCTTTTACAAACAAACAAGAACACTATCTTCTTCTCTCTTTCACTGCATTTATATTTCAACTCCTCTTTTTTTTTATATGTATTTCCAAATGTGGAATAATAATGTAATTAATCTCATAAATAAATACATTCAAATATGTAGATGGTGAGCAGGGGGTGTTGCAAAGGGACTAAGCAAAGGTGACACTGTGACAGACAGCTATAATATACGTATATGTGTATACGTTTGTAGGTATATTTATGGTACACTAGGTAGTCACACACTGGCCTCAGCTCCTTTCTTCCTTTTGTTCCTTTATCTCACTGGCTTCAGTTAAAGCAGAGAAAGATAGAGACCAAATTCTGGATTCTTTGTTTTTTATTCCATTGTTAAATATTCCCTCTCTCTTTTATAAAAATCATTAATTATTACACCACCTCCTTCTTTTTCCTTCTATGGTAGACTAGACTAGAGAGAAGACTAGTTAAGACTACAGTGGCCTGTTTTTTCCCAATTCCCATTTATATGCCCAAAATTCTCATCCATCCACCCTAGCTCTTTCTCTCTTTCTCTCTGCCTTGCTACCTGCTTGTTCTCTCTCCCATCCCTTTTTTCTAAGACTTGCTTACAGATTAATTCCAAGCACTACCCATCATCTCTTTTCTGGCGAAATTCTCATCTGGGTATCTTCCAAATTCTTCTACATCTGTACTACTACTCCTCCTACTACCGCTGATTTATATTTATATTTATGCCTTTCATTTTAATTATCCTGTTAATCCTTTGTATTTTGTGTATTTAATTACTTAATGGTCTGATTCGTATATGATCCAATTCCCTTTCCTCCTCCTTTAATTCCTTGTAATCCCCAAAACCCTCTTTCTCTTTCTCCCACCTTGCACTGAATCTTCAAGTATACATATACATATATATATGTTTCTCTTTTGCTTGTTGCATCTAATTGAGTATACTACAAATTCTAGGCTTATCTGAATTCCTAAAGCTATTCATGTTAATTAATCATATATATTCAATCACCTAATTCTATTGGATCCCCTTTCCTTGCAGAACTTGAGATCCATCTCCCCACCAAGAAGAAGAAATCGAACGGAATAAGAAAGCTCGGTTGGCTGGCATGTTATTTTATGTGAAGACGACGAGCTCAAACCGATGGGCAGCCCCTCCTCCATTTGAGTAGAGAACAAGCAAAGCCCCCCCGCCTAGATACACAAAGGGGACAAGCAAAAGCAAGATAAATCCCAATTCTTTCCTTTTTTTTTTTTTCCCCCCTTTTTTCTAGACACTTAAAAAAATATCTAGAGAAATGGATAATAGTAACATGTCCACCACCGCCTCGGCCACCACCACCGCCGCCGCCACGACAACGAGCGATCTGATCGACGCCAAGCTCGAACAACACCAGCTCTGCGCCTCAGGGGAATGCCCTCACTGTGGCCACATGCTCTCTAGGCGGGTACTACTACTTCTACTAATCCACCTTGCTTTATTTCATTCTACAATAGTTAATTACCTCTTTTACTTTAATTTGTGTTAAGGGTTGTTCAATTAAGCTTAATTTTATGTAGTAAGGAGAAGAAAAGGGAAATGAAAAAGGGTTTTATTGTTAAATATGTAGAATTAAGGGGTTTGTTTGTCAGGATTGGGTAGGTCTACCGGCAGGAGTAAAATTTGATCCAACGGACCAAGAGCTGATGGAACACCTTGAGGCCAAGATGAATGAAGGCCAAATCAACACCAAAGCACACCCCTTGATTGATCAGTTCATCCCAACCATTGATGGTGAAGATGGGATTTGTTACACCCATCCTGAGAAACTTCCTGGTATGTATCTATCTATCTATATCTACATATGTATAATATATTTTTTTAATACGTACGTAATTAATTGGTTGTTCCATCTCTTTTTCCTATTTACCCAAAAAAAATCCCGGTGTTTGTTATGACTTTGAGAATCTAGGAAGGAAATGGAATAAAAGTTGGTATACCTAAATCTATCTAACAAATTGTGGAAACTAATTAAAGATGTGTTCTTTTCTTTTTTGTTGTTGTTGTTGTTTTGATTTTATGAACTAAGGAGTGACAAGGGATGGGCTTAGTAGGCACTTCTTCCACAGGCCATCCAAGGCGTACACAACGGGTACCCGCAAGCGGAGGAAGATCCAAACCGAATGCGACCTCCAAGGGGAGACCCGTTGGCACAAGACGGGCAAGACCCGGCCCGTTATGGCCAACGGCAGGCAAAAGGGCTGCAAGAAGATCCTTGTCTTGTACACCAACTTTGGTAAGAACCGGAAGCCCGAGAAGACGAACTGGGTAATGCACCAGTACCATCTGGGCCAGCATGAGGAGGAGAAAGAAGGCGAGCTGGTTGTGTCCAAGATCTTCTTCCAGACCCAGCCCCGCCACTGCAACAGCTGGCCCTCCACGTCCGACAAGGCCTCCCCAGCCCCCGTTGAAGCCCCTCCTGCGCCAGCAGGAGACGCCGTTGCTGCTGCTAGTTATAACGTCAATCCCTTGGAGATCAATATCCAGCAGCAGTTCAAGACCGATCCATTCGGTTTTGTCGAGGTACGTACCTACATTTTTTATATCCATGACCAAAGTTATAATGTACGTATATTTGTGTTGTCTGGAGAGGCATATTACATGGGACGTACACTAGTTGTTGGCCTTGATGCATGATGCAATGCATTGTCTCAAGACCTTGGTCTTGAGTACGTTAATGAATTTACTTTTTCCATCAACGTGGTTATATATATACATTGCTTCAAGAATGTATTTGGAGGACAAGTGAAAATCTAGATGAAAAACTATACATGCATGGAGGATTAATATGGAGTAATTATGTTTGGATTTGAGTGATTTTAGTTTGTTTGGTGATGAAGGTTGGGTCAGTAGCGCAAGGATTAATAGGAGCAAGCGAAGGAATTAGTGTAGGCAGCATTACTTCAATGCCGGCCATGTCAGCAGCCACGTGTGGTACGGAGATGCCAAGTCATCACATGCCTCAGCATCCACATCATCAACAAATGCCGACGATGGCGTTCCATGTCAGCAGGCCGACGCACCCCATGTCACAGATGATGGCACCGCCCCAGCTTCATCACGCTTCCATCATTCTTGATGACCACGCCTCCTATCATCTCCCCAGAATCAACCTCCCAACTCACAATTTCCAGGTACTTATTACTTAATTAATGGTGACATATGTCATATTATTTAATTTACTTGATCAATCAACATATATAGGTGATATAAAGAAAAATAACTACGTACAATTTTACAGAATTTAATTTTTCTAGCAATTTTCAAAACGGTATGATGATTGATGATTATGCTATGGAATGATAGTGAATTATTGATTTGTGTTGTATTGTAAAAATATAGCACCAACAAGAAACACAACAGGAGACACAACAGCAACAACAACAACATCATAAAATAGGAAGAAGGTCTGCATCTGGGTTGGAGGAAATCATAATGGGTTACACTTCTTCATCATCGGCTGATCTTAAAGAGGTTAGTTTTTATGTTAATAAATGCTCATAAATTAATAATTAAGTGTGTCAAAATTGACAGGATACCTTTTATTGCCCGGAAATCTATGATGCTTTGGTAGGCCATGTTTTCACATGAGAGCCCTTCCAATCATATTAAAGATAAATGGGGAAAAAGAAAAAGAAATTAAAAGAATAGAGGGGGGTTAAAGTAAGCAAAAGATTTATTTAACTTTGCCCTTATATTTTTATTCACAACTTGAGACAGGTATCAAATAAAACCAAAACTCTCCTTTTCCCTTTATCTTTTCCTCAGCCTCCTCTTTATTCCTTTTGATTTTATGTTGCAATGCTATGCTGTGTGATTTACAGTAAAATTCACATATATACAAACATACATGTATACATTCTGTGACAAAACAGGCAGCTTCTCCATGATTTCATGTGTTGCATGCAGTAAAATGCTTCGTCCCATGTTTGTACACATAAAATTTAACTTATTAGGTGTACAGACTACATTCAGGAAATGACCTTACATTATAACAAAAAAAACGAGACAACATATGATACATAGAAGACAAAACATAGGCAGCTTCTCCTTAATTTCCTAGGCTGCAGTAAAATGCTACATCCCACATTTGTACAAATTCAAACCCTAATTTCCTTTTTGGCATACTCTTTGGACTTTTGCCCCCCAAAAATCTTTGATCGTTTGTGCAGGACTCCCCCGTCACAAACCCACAAGAAGCGGAGTGGTTGAAGTACTCCGGCTTTTGGCATGATACTCGCGACAACTCCGATCATCATGGCTAAATTAGTATACTGCAGAAAGAAGACGACAACGACAACGCAAACGAAAGAAGAACCAGAAGCATATATACAGTTGAAGAAATAGAGAAGCACAAATAAAAAAAACAGAACACATATACATACAAGCCTACTACTATATATGATATGATAGGTTTCATTTTATAGCTAGAAAACATTACATTTTATTTTTATGGTTCATATATATTTCATTCTACTACTCAGTTGTACGTTCTCTAGGCAGCCCTCCTTGGCATGAAGCTGCTTATTTATGTACGTGTTATCAAGGCAGAGGCCCCCGCAAAGTCACAATTCATGCACAAACAAAGTAAAGATGGACAGAATGAGAGTTATTTTCTTCACTCTTTTTTTGTACTCATTCTTTCTCTTGGTGACTCAACAAAAAAAACTATAGTGCCATGATATGTTGTGACCTCAAATGATACGTACACATACGGATGAGAGAAGAGGAAAAAACATTAAATAAAACCAAAAAAAGGGAAAGAGAGTAAAGAAGATGTATAGGAACACAACTAAAATGTAAAGACGTCAAAGGCTGCATCTGTCTATTGACTATACTCTAGAGACAGCAGATCGACAAAATACAAAGCACAGACATAAAATGTACGTAACCTTATAATATAAACCAATTGGTATACTATATGCTATGCATGAAAATCATCGCCAATTACGATTGATTGCCAAATCATCTTTTTATGGGGGGACGAAGCCATGTATGTAGTACGTTACTATGTTTTGCGTTAATTGAATATAGCATGTAGTATTAATTATTTAATCTAAATGTACGGACCTTTGAGTTTCATGGTCTTATTAGATGTCAGGCTAAAGATTTTGTAGGTTGCAAATTGGTTGAGAATAATATCGCCCCTTGTTGGACTGTATGTTAATTCGTAATAGGTCACTTTTAATTTATTGAGTGTAGGCCAAAAGAGTAGAATATTTTTGCAACATATCCATTAGTTATGTACATATGCATAAATATGATCGACCGAACAGACATGCATTATTTTTTGTTAGTTCTATTTGATTATAAGTAGTCAAGTGAAATTGATTTTTTTTATATATAAAAGTGAAATTGGTTCCTTTTTTTAATAAAATTGTTAATTTTATTCACAATACGAACCGATAAAAAATACTAGCACAGAACTAGCAGCTTACGTCTTCATTTATCCCTAGCTTAGCTAGCTAGGACTTTTCTCTCCTTTCTCGATTTTGCCTTCCACCTTGCACTCAGACAGTTTCTAGCAAAACTAATACGAATTCTATAGTATATCCATCCTCTTCCATGTGCTCATCTCTAAAAACAAGCTTATATCTAGCACTCCATGCTTAATAGATTACCACACCGTGGCATAAATTCCAGATTTTAAACTTCAAAGACTTTCCCCCATTCATGTACGTGGTTTGCTTGATCTAACCAGCTAGTCTTTATAAGCTTATTTCTTCTAAAAGTGAAACTGGTTCTTAAGAAAACGGCAATCGTATTCCTGTCGAGCACTGAACTTTATTGTTCCCGGATTATATGAAACAACGTAACTCATGTGTAATATAAAAGAGTATGTTTCGACCAAAAATTTTAAAAGAGTATGTGGTGCTTTAGACTATGTGACGTTTTCCCTGTCCTGCAATGATAAAGTTTAAGAAAATATACACCCTTCCATCCTAGAAGCAAACTAGAAAACATGAACATGTTATTAAGGTTTTGAGCCAATAGCCAATAGCCAATCTTAGTTAAAACATGAATAAACTAGAAAAGTGACCAGATTAATTACACTTAAACTGTTTTTAGACTGGGGCATTATCTCCTTATCCTAAATTTTCTTTAAAAAAAATACAGACCAGTCTGACCTTAATTAACTCATAAAAAATCTATATTGAGTTGAACCATGCTGAATTGACTCGCAAGTGTATGACTGGAACATGATCAAACCTGAAACGTACCAACACAATTAACAAGCAAATGGATAGTATAAAACAGGATATCGGCTTGTTAGGGATTTCTGTGGATTTGGCACAGTTCAGAGAGGGTTAGAGAGAGAGGATCAGGGTACTAGATAGATGACCAACCTGTTGGTGGAGGCAATGTGCGTGTGTTTGCCGCCAGTTTTTCTCACTTAGTCGGCTAGCTTCTTTGAGTTCCTTTTAGATCTAGTTTTAGTTTAGTTTGCCTTGTCGTATTTGGGGCTTGCATGTCTGTTTAGTTTTTCGAGTAATTTAGTTTCGTTTTTACTTGGGTTGTATTAGGCGCATTCTATCTAGGTCTAGAATGCCCCCATCCTGACCCCCAGATCCTGCGAACGCGGGATTTTCTCATGTTAATGTTGTTGTTATTGTTGTATTATTTTAAAGTATGAAATGAATATGGTACTAAAAAAAATCAAGTATGGTCACAAGTACCAAGAAAATTATTTTTATTTCAGTTTTTAATTCTTAAATATATAACTCAATTTTATTTGAACTATTTAAATCATGATCTTGATGGACTACGTACTTTTAGTTATATACAAATAAATACATTAGTTGGTACTATTTTTACTGTTTAAAAACAAATTTATATATATATTTTTTTTTTGGTCGAAAAAACAAATTTATATTTTGACATATCAATATAACTGTTTCAATATAAAACATTGCTTGGTAGTAAATAATACGTACGGAGTATGGGGTACTTAATTTGACATTTAACCATGTATGTCAATCTCAACCCAACCCGTATATTGACTTTTCATATCTGATTTAATTTTGCTTATGATCCAATTTTAGAACACATGTGGCAATCCAAATTCCAAATGATCCAATCCAAATTGACCCAACCAACGTACGTAATTGAAAGAGTTTAGTTTATCTTCTCTGTTGACTCATGTTCCAATTGAACTTTGGAGCGAGTGTGCAAGAATTCAGTGTAATGATATGAGGTCACTTCTCACAAGCAAAAATATGGAGAAAAAGAGGATGCCAATTCTTGTTCAACATAAAAAGGTGATATTCAATTTCCTCCACTTTATGGAAGATTTAGGAATGCTTTTATAAAGGCAAGCTAGACAACTAGATTATGAGCTCACAAATAAGAATTTTTCTCTCTTTTATGAGATTGGTTTTCGTGGGTCATGCAGATACGGCTGCATAAAGGAGTTGCAAGAAGAATTGTATAGTGCAACGTAGAATATTATCTTTCTAGCTATAACATCAATCCCACCTTAATTTATATTTGGTTTATAGCGATAGCTCCAACTTCACTATATAAGGATGAGTACAAAAGAGCTCCAATAAAGAGGGTAAACCAACCTTTTCCTCTTCCTTAAGAAATATATAAAGATATGAAGGTCTGAATCAAAGAAGAATAGAAAATGCTTCATCTTCTTTAATCCCACATGGTCAAGGCTTATCCTCCTCTTAATGCTTGCAAGCATTTATAGCATCCAAATTAATGATATTCCATATATATATATCAAAAAAGAGTTTCTCTTTTTGAAGGTTCGAATGAGGATACAAAATTCTTAAATTAAACGTATGAGAGTGAGAATAGTATTGAAAAATGGTATCTCACAGTCCAATCCTTGTATTAGCATGGATTTTAAAACTTCTAAAGTCTCAAGTCTTACAAATGATGGTAGTAGAATCTTAGTATTTACTAGTTGGCCTGGATTTGCTCGAATGGAGGTCACCCTACCTAGAGAGAGAATTCCATGGGCCTTAACAAGGACATAAAAGATATAAGTTTAAGTGAGGGAAGTTTAATTTGAAAACCACATGATAGCATGAACTTGATGCCTTAGAAGTATAATCTCATGTCAACCCAAGGATTTTCAGGTAGGTCACTCATTTTGGTACTACTCTCACCTATACACACTAAAGTTTAAAGTTCTTTATCCTCACTATATTCTGAAATGTGAAAGATAGAAGAAACACCTCAATCTCTTATAAATCATAGAGGTATTACACTATTCTCCCAAAACACACATGTCATAGTGAAGGAAACATTGTGGTTGCATCATCGTGAAAACCCACTCACTTAGTAAAGATGATAGCAAAGGAGATCATGGACCGACAAGTTAGGCCAAGACCGTTCCACAAGTCGTGAGCATTCAAATTCAAGAAGGATGAAGCCATTTAAGTCAAGCTAAGAAGATGACCTTGACCCTTGAGTGTTTGTCTTTAAGGCTTGAAGAGAGTTCCAAGAAGAAACCGGTCATGTTGCTTGAAAGCCAGACAACAACGGGTGGGGACAACCTGGCCCGACCCGATCAAACCCAGGGGACCCATAAACGAACAAGGCTCTGATACCATGTCGGAATCCGGTGGGCCCGATACCGGAGAGATGATGACGGAGGGGGCGACCGCCGTGCGCACATGCGCGAATGGACCTGACCACATAAGCCCATGGGGTTCCATCCTAAAACCAGTTGACAATAGGAGGAGTAACCCATGTACTTATATGGTAGGCTGTTTAGATTATGAGTTCCGATGTGGGATAGGGTTCCCAACAACAACCCATTAGCAGCATGCTCAGGAACGACCCTAAATGGGTCTGTCTTGAGGATTGATCCGACACAGCGAGATTTCTTCGTTGGTTTATTTTGGAAACTCTTGTTAGTTTAACATTCCTAACAAATGGTGAATTGCTTGAAGCATAGTACTCACTTAATCAGTTTGTCCGATATTGTGGCCTAAATATTTGGAATCAAAGTTATGAGAGTCCTCGCAGTCCCTTTTTTTCATGTAATATAGCAAGTGCTTGCCTGCTTAAGGATGGAAGGACATCACATCTTATAATGCTAAAAAAAATTATGGCTTTTTGGATCAATCTCATTAATTTTCAAATGGATATCCTTGTTTTAAAGAAAGATTGTTTTTAGACTAAAAAGATGTAGAATGCAGAAGTAGACAAATCAACATGAATTTTTTTTTCGATCGAAACAAATCAACATGAATTCCCATTATGTTCCCTGAGCAAAAAAGGGCTTACATTTGAAAGGGGATAAATTGAGAGAGCAAACTAACGTACATAGCATAGTTCATTCTCTCATGGGCAACATGGGTTGGACGTTTTTAGCTTTGGCTCTAGGCTGCTAACATGAGTATTGTACTGAAAAAATAAGCAACTATGATTTGTCTTGGGCTGGGCTACTTAAAACTACCTTCTCTCTATGGACTGGGCTGTGGAATGCTTAAAAACTATTCAGTCTGCTCACTGCATAAAAGATCAAAATTTAACAACTCCATCGATTATAAACGATAAAACTAGATGTGATTAGATGACCCAATAACAAATTGTCTATCAAAAAGTAAACCCTGATTATTGATTTCTTTTAAAAAAATATTCTTGTACCACATACGAATTATTGATTTAGGAATCAATTTGGGCCTTCGGGCATTTAGTCAAAATGGTTAAGCCTCCAAGGGTAGTACCCAGAGGTCATCGGTTCGACTTTCATGGAAAGTACCCTGAACCAAAAAAAAATTTAGGAATCAATTTGGTAGTAGTCATACTCATACACCATCATGATTATTTGCCACAATTCATAGGCCACTGGCTCTATAAAACCTCGCACTCCACCCATTTGCTGTCATTCAAACAGCCCAAATGAACTCACAAAGGTTTTAATCCTTTGTGAAGATCGATGGAAGGTGACAAGTATAGGTCAGTTCTGAACGAGGAAGAAGCAAAAACCGTGGCATGGAGGCATGGTTCCCCTCCCACTTATGATGATGTGAACCTTCTCTTTGAACAAGGTAGAACAAAGGTAAAATATCTGTGACGTATGACCTGCAAAACAAAACATGGTTTTCATACATGTACTATAGTATCATATGGATGTGTTCAGGTATGGCCGGCAGGGTCGCTAGAAGAAGTGGTGCAGAACGCGATCAAGGTGTGGGAGATGGAGCTTTCCCACAAAACCCGTCTTCAAGACTTCAAATCGGTGAACCCGGACAAGTTCAAACTCAGTGTAAATGGTAGTTACCCTACATAACTGATCAAACAATCACTTGTTGTATCTATGTATTTGTGTGTATACTTTGTGTAGATGTATGTGATTGTTTTCGGGTTTTGTTGCGCGTGATGGAGAGCAGGCAGGGAAGGAATACAAGGGGAAGAGTGTCTAAAGATAGGGAGTTACAATGCTCTGCTGATGAGCTCTCTGCCAGACAAGTACCAGGTGTACAAGGCCGAGGAGGAGAGCTTCGAGTCGTCTCATGAGGCCTTCCGGACGGCTTTTCCTAGAGGATTCGCGTGGGAAGTCATGAGCGTGTTTTCGGGTCCTCCCTCGATTGCCTTCAAGTTCAGGCACTGGGGCTATTTTGAAGGCCCTTTCAAGGGCCATGCTCCCACAGGGGATATGGTTGAGTTCTTCGGCATGGGCTATCTCAAGGTAATATAAATACGATCCGAGTGAGCTCGCGCGCAGGTGTTTGTCGAAAATGATATGATCTGATATGAAATATGATGCTGCAGGTAGACGAGTCTCTGAAAGTAGAAGAGGTGGAGGTCTACTATGATCCGGGTGAGCTCTTATCTGGGTTCATGAAGACCGGCGACTCGGGTTCGGCTGGCGCTGCAAAATGTCCATTTGTAACCAAACATTAAGTATTCGTGTTGATCATATTCACAAGTTTCAATTGTAATATCTCCAGGCTTTCAGCTTCCTAATAATAATTGTACTGTGTCAAGTTTCATTATTTGTAAGCAAAACATTATCTAATGTCCAGTGGTTGTCATGTTTATGGATATTATATATTGACGAAACCAAGCAAGAGCTCAGACGCAACTATGCTCTCGTGATATATTTTAAGCTAAGCTTGATGTATTGATCGAGAAAGAAATGATATAGTATGGAGCTGGTGATGTAATATATCCAAACTTCTCAACTTGTTCAATCTCACGATCCTTATATAAACATTTACATTGACTATAGTAGGCTTAAACTAATTAGTAAAGTCCAAGTTTGAAAGGTCCAAATATGCTGATGTTATACATAATAATTATATTTCTACAGTATTTTCTATAGTTTATCTACAGTTTATTCAAACCCTGAGATTTTTCTGTCGGTCGCAAATCTTTGAGCGTTGACCATAATTGATATCAATCACTCAACTCATTTTGATCCCTTCTGATTAATATATGGCCTGCCTCGGAATCAGGACCACTAGGATTAGGTAAAGGAATTGACTAGGTTTCAATATATACAGTATTGGCTTTTAGATGTGATTTTTTTTTCTTTAGGATAAGTTTGTGGAGGTAATATATGATATTAGATGAGGGTATTTTTGTATTTTTATAGAGGAAAGTGATAAAGTTGATGGAAAAGTTGAATAATGGGAGTAATATTTGAAATTGAGTAGGGACATTATTGTAAGAAAAATTGGATGTAAATAGAATGATTGAAAGATTGAGAGATGGACAATCTTATCGAAGTGTCAAAAAAGAAAAGACGGAGAAACTTTCGGAGACGGAGGGAGTAATAGAGAGGATAGTTCGATCAATCAATGTAATTACATGAATTACTTTTTTATTGTCATTGGTTTTAAGATGAAACTTCATGTCCTTGATTAGATTCATTTACGCATTTGTGTAATACGGTCAATTCTTTGTCAAGATTGACTCGCTGAATTTAGAGATAGTATCAAAACCATGTTCGTTCATAGGTCTCCAAGTTTGGTCAGATCAGATCAGATTGCCCTCATCCCTTATCGGCCAGCTTGAAAGAACTTCTCTAATACAAATTCAAAAAACTACCAAAAATTCAAGTGAAACTTGTTGCAAAACTATTTCTGTACGTACAAGTACACAACTTACTTCCTCTTTTTTTAGCACAGTACACAACTTACTTTTATTCTTGTGTAAATGTTGTTAAAATGTTACGAAGCAATTGTGAGTAGATTCTTGTTTATACTGTCTTGCTTAAACTGAATTGTAACTTCTAGCAACCGTCATTTGAGACAGTTATAGAACTACATCTACAAGATGGTTATGTGACTTCTTGTACACATTACGAATAGACAGAAATTAACTAAATATAAACGGACTTAACTTATTGTCTTATCTTACTTATTATACTTAATAAACCATGCTCAAACCTTCTACAATCGAGAAACGCCCTAACTATCGAATAAGCCAACTAATTCAAGCGATCTCACCCACACAATCGAATATGCAATAACAAAGTGCGAAACAAAATTAACAAGGACACGAGAATTGGTAACCCAGTTCAGATCAAAGATTCTACATCTGGGAGTCTTAGAGGGGAGATTCGGCCCGAAGTAATATGCTAGATCAAAAGCCATAGGTTCGTAAAAGATATGCAGCAAAGATCTAAGCGAAGAACAACATGCAAGAACATAGAATCTCAGAAATAGAAGAGCAAAGCTAGGGTTTAGGAGTGAAAAGGCTTCGGTCCCTTTTAACGGTTGCACATGAAGCTCTTCTCTTCAAATAGAACCACCAGAGACGTCCGCGACGAGTTGGCACCGACGAGCTCCCTTCCTTCTCCCTCTTCTCTCTTTCTTTCTCTTTCTCTCTCGCGGCTAGGCCGGGTTCTGAATGAGCTCCCAACACCACAAAATGATGCTTTTATATGAGCTCGAAAAAGGTAACTAGAAACTCAACCAAAATGCGTTGTTCCCATGTCAGCGGGATCACCAGCTAGCAATCGGGCCGCTCCAACCAAATCAAGCCAGAAGCCCAATTCAAGAATAAGCTTAATATTATGAGATGTCAACCAAAGCCTTCCTCATCGGTTATGTGTAACACCCCGATAATTTATAAGGGATTGAAGTGATCCTCATGCCAACAAGAGCTCTTCCTTTTCATGGTTCGAAAGGTTAAAAGAACTATGAAGTTAAGCATTCTAGGGCAAAAGTAGTACCTTGATGGGTGACCTCTTGGGAAGTTCTTGGGTTGGCATGGGATATCCCTTCTAAGGCCTCGGGCCTTACAAATGGTATCAAAGCCGACTCTGGGTTACGAGTTGGCTTCCGGAGGGCAGTCACTCGACCCAGGGGACGGTTCTTAGGCCTTAACGAGGTCGTCAAGTGCTTAAGTGGGGGAGATTGTAACACCCCGATAATTTATAAAGGATTGAGGTGCTCCTCATGCCAACAAGAACTCTTCCTTTTCATGGTTCGAAAGGTTAAAAGAACTATAAAGTTAAGCGTGCTAGGGCGAGAGTAGTACCAGGATGGGTGAGCTCCTGGGAAGTTCTTGGGTTGGCGTGCGATAGCCCTTTTAGGGCCTCGGACCTTACATTATGAACCGGGGTTGCTTTAGTTTTAATCTCACAAACCTTTAAGAGCATACGAGTATTAACATTACATTAGCTTCATTCACTCCCTTAAGCATTGTTTAAATACATCAACCCAATCTTCTTTCTTAATTCCACTAACCTCTATCGAGCCAATGGCTTAGTTAATTAGTATGACTGTGTGAGACTTGAGCTCATATTACTATGCGTTAAGTCATAATTAAAAGTAATATATAAACAAATTTAACAACTCAAATAAAACCTGTCATCGTATCTAAAACTTGTCATCACATCTAAAACTTGTAATCGTGTTTGATATCTGTCATCATTTTTAAAACATTCAAATCTGATTTTTTTTTTTAAGAGAAAACTGATGATGGATATTACCAGAGGAAGGGAAGGGAGAGCACACTGGATCGGAGGAGGAGGTTGAGGTGGTCGGAGAGGGAGGCAGCGATAGTTCATATATAGGGTTTTGCCCTAAATCGGGAAAAAGAGAGAGAGAGAGAGAGAGAGAGAGAGAGAGAGAGAGAGAGTATTTTGTGCATAATTTTTAAAACGGGTCTATTTGCAACATTATCACCCCAAAACCGTTCCCCCACCCCTCCATCAAAAAACAAATTTGGGAAATTGTGTGTGGTAACTTTGAAATTTTGTAAATTTTGCAAGGTAACATCAAAGTATTATAAAAAAGCTAAAAATATTTAGAATATAATCACATTATTTACTTAATTGAATAGAATTACCATTTTTTTTATAACCATCATGTACGACATGAACTTTGCAAAACATCATCATACAAAATTTCCCAAAAAGATTTTACGGACTAAAAAGAAATAGGGTTCAACATTTGAAAAAGCAGATAAAATGACAAAAATTACAGAATAATAAAGATTTTGTTTTACAGATTTCAGTTCAAAAACATATTTTAAATTTAAAATATGCCTATAAATGGAAATTATTTGAGATCTAAGGGTAATGGTGCAATTTATCCGGTAAGATATGCCTACTAATGGAAATACATCTCTAACAAGTTCATTTGTGTAATTTTGTTGGCATATTGTGGAACTTGGTTCTGAAATTGGCGGTCTTACACATTCGAAATTCTTTGACCTAACCAAAGTGCGAGCAACGCCATCTGTGCAAATTTTGAAAATCCCTAAGCGAGAGAGTGCGTAGTGTAGGGATTCAAAGCAGATCGAGAACGAAAATGAAGTGCAAGACCCCATTGAAGCCCCTCAAGCTATCTGTTCCAGATCAACAAACTCCGCTTACCAATTTCTTGTAAATCCCCTTCTCCTTCTCTCTCCCGTACATCAATTCGGTTTTGCTGGTTCATTTTCTGAACTCTGTGGAAGAATCGATCGTATTTCCGCAGGACTGCTAGTGGTACTTTTCAAGATGGGGATCTGCTGTTGAACCGAAAGGGTTTGCGCCTCATTTCAGAAGAAAAAGAGCCCAAGGTTAGTTCCTTTTTGGGGGTTCCGAATCAGATCTGTTTTCACATTCATCAACTCTTGGTAGACATGTGGGAATTTGAATCAAACTGCTGAGTTGATCAATTTGATGCTGTTTTGTTGGTCTTTTAGCCTGAATCTTTGAAAATCATAGCTGTGATAGTCATGAAATTCCTAATTTCGTATCTTCTTTGGTAAATTGCTTGAAGGATGTAACTCGCTTGATCAATTTGTTCGGTGTTATAGCCTATATCTTTGGAATTGGAATTTTCCATGTTTTTTACTAAAAATTGCTATAAGTGCTTGCCTGCCTTAGGATGGAAAGGACACTTAGGGCCCGTTTGGTTTGTTTGGAGGGAAAGGAAATGGTTAAGGGATGTATCTAGACATTATTTAGTTTATGATTCATTGTTTAAAAGGATAATCATTACCCCTCTCTTCTACTTTTCATATAAAATTTGAGCAATTTCTCCCCACCCCCTCAACATGGGGTAATGGTTTCCCTCATACTCCTCTAACCATTACCCCTCTCATTTCATTTTTCATCCAAAAAAGAGAGGATCATCACCATTTCCTATACAAATTCGTTTCCTATCCGTTTCCTTTCCATAATTTTATACCAAACGCCACCTTAGGGTTGTTCCCAGCTTAGGAGGTAAAAAAAATGCTCCAGGATCAGTCACATTAATTAGCAATTGGATATTCATGCTGTTTAGAATGTGTGATTTGAGGAAAAAGATGTTCCCTGAACAAAGTAAGACTTACATTTGAAAGAGAGGATGATATGGGAGAAAATGAGAAAGCCAACTAGCATGTCTATAGTCCATTCCCTCATGAATATAGGCAGTATATGTATCTTAAATTCACGATATAGTCCTCCAGCTTTTTTCTTGTTGCATCTTGGCAAAATTTCTAGGTTGAAACTGAAACACTGAACTTTCATCCTTGTTCGTTCAACAGAATTCAGATGCTAAAGAGTCTGACTTTCAAGTCTCACTAGAGGACCTTGAGACCATAAAAGTCATTGGAAAAGGCAGTGGTGGAGTAGTTCAGCTTGTGCGCCATAAATGGGTTGGATGTTTTTTCGCTTTGAAGGTAAGAGCACCAGCCAAATGCTGCTGAATGTAGTTTGATGCCATTCAGAAAAATTCATGTTGTAATCTTTTCCAAAGGTGAAAGTATAATTTGTAGGCCTGTGGAGCTTGAACTCCAAAGAATTTTGAAATATTCTCTTTAGACTAGCCATGACACCTTTGCTTTCTGAACTAACATGCTTTCTTGAAAACTTTGGTGAGTAAAGTGAAGCATCTTGTGTATTTGGTTTCCCTTCAGTTATTCTGACAACATTCAGCTCCCTAGTGAATATTAATTAAGAGAGAAGTATTGCCAGCTACCCGAAAAGATAATCGTATTCCTATTTCAGGTTATCCAGATGAACATACAAGAAGAGATCCGAAAGCAGATTGTGCAGGAGCTGAAAATTAACCAAGCCGCTGAATGTCCTCATATTGTCGTCTGCTACCACTCCTTTTATCACAGTGGTGCCTTTTCTCTGGTTCTTGAGTACATGGATTGCGGCTCTTTAGTAGATGTAATCAAACAAGTGAAGACAATCCTTGAGCCTTACCTTGCAGTTGTTTGTAAACAGGTATCCTTAGTTCTTTCAAAGATTCATGTGTTCTGGTTGTATACTTCAAATCTGATGGTCTTGGATATTACTGTTTTCTCTGTCACTATATCATAAATAATTTGCATGTTTCTAGGTTTTACTGGGTCTCAAGTACCTTCACAATGAGAGGCATGTAATCCATAGGGACATAAAACCATCCAATCTTCTGATGAATCAAAAAGGGGAAGTGAAGATCACAGATTTTGGTGTGAGTGCAGTGCTTGCTAGCTCTATGGGACAACGTGATACGTTTGTTGGGACATACAATTACATGTCGGTAAGTGTTGGCACATTCAGTTCTCTAAGATCCTAGCAGTCATGCTACTCTAAACTTTTATTTGGTTGTTGTACAAAGTCTTCAAGATGATATGGCAAACCATTAAAAAGCTTATCTAAAGTATTTGAGACTTCATGTCAAGTTTATACTACATGGCTTGTGAACAAGGTGCTTATAGATATAAAATCATTTTGTAGCCAGAAAGAATTAAGGGAAGCACCTATGACTACAGCAGTGATATATGGAGTTTGGGCATGGTGATGCTTGAGTGCGCCATCGGCCGCTTTCCTTACTTGCAATCTGAAGATCAGGAAAGTGCGCCTAGCTATTTTGAGTTGCTGGAGGCAATTGTTGGAAGCCCTCCACCTTCTGCTCCAGCAGATCAGTTCTCACCAGAGTTCTGTTCATTTATATCTTCCTGGTAAACAGTTGGATGCCTCTTTATCTTAAGCATTATTTTTCTCACAGAATATAGATAAACAGGCTGAATGTGCGCCAAATGCCTTCATTAGTGCTCTCATGCTTGTACGTTTGTTCTAATTAGCTATTTCATTGTCTGATGAGTAGATGAATGTTACTGATGTTTAGGAAGGGAAAAGTACTGCATCAGTTTCAGCCTTAAATTTTCAATTCTATTAGGAATAGTTTTAGCTTTGCCTGTAGGCTATAGCTGGTAACTTGAATATTGTACTGTAAAAGTAACCGAATATGGTCTGTCTTGGGCTGGGCGGCTGGGAAATATATTCTTTCTTGGTCTGGGCTATGGAAGGTTTAGAAGTTCAATCCTTGTTGGCTGCATAAGTACTGCCTCTTAATTTTTCAGTGCAGTATGAGAAAAAAACTGGTATAATACTTTTGCAACAAAAATGGTAAACCAATTTGTATTGGATGGATGGAATCTCTTTGTCTTATGCAACTTATTTGAACTGTTCGGTTGAATAATATTCATGTTGACACTTTTAACGCTGAAACTTAGGGCATCTGTAATCTAGTTTCCATTCATTTGTTTTTTGCAGCTTACAAAAGGACCCAAAGAAGAGATGGCCATCATCTGAGCTTCTGGTTGGTTACATAATTTGTGTTATTAGCATGGCAATTTGGTATCATAATAAGACTTGCTCATAACAATATGGTTTTCCAACTGTGCAGACACACCCATTCATCAAGAAGTTCGAGGACAAAGATATAGACCTTGGGATCCTGGTGGGCAGCTTAGAACCGCGCCTGTAAATATCCCAAAATACAATTTGTTGTAACCTACCTTTTTCTCTTCAAAAACTAACGTGTGCTGTGAAATGTTATGAATCGACCCAAATTCTATGATCCACTACAACACAGTTTTGAGAACCATATTCTTACATATCATGATATAGTATGGAGTTTTGAATCATAGTGTAATTGTTTGCAGCTCACTGATATGGGATGACCGTGGTGGGTTTGGTTTTAGACTTTAGTGGTGGTGACACTCGAGACATATACACTGTAGTTTGGGTGGATATTATGAGTTGGATCGAATTGTCTACGTCTAGGCTCATAATATTGTATCACTATCATACATGTGTCATGTGTGCAGTGTACAGGACGACGAACAACCCATAGCTACTCTTCAAACTAAAATGCAGTATGTAGTGTGTGAACCGTGCAGAAGAGCAGTGAAAAAAAGGGAAAGGACCACTGGACACATGATGAAATTTGAAGGGTTCAAGTAGAAAGAGGGTTACGTGTGGATAAGAACGGGGGTAAGGACAGAGACAGAGGGATCTATGGGAATTACAGGAGCAGACAAAAGCATGTGGACATAATTCATTGGTGACCGAACAACACCACTTGTTTTATGTATTTAAGATGCACTTTTGGGGTGCCAAGTCAACCTTCTTATCCACTTTTTGGTCCTTTATCTGATGTGTATCATGTAGGGGTCCCTCATTGCAATTTGAAAGCGAAACATTGTTCCCATGGATTGGTGATACCGTACGCGTGTACACATCATTTCATTGCGTTATACAGTACACTCATATATCTAATTGATTCCCATGTAAGTACGTATCCCTTTGATAATTACCATCCTATATATCTCTTCGTAAAGAGATTTAAATCTTTAAAATAAATAAAAGTAACAGTTTTTTTAATTTTAAGATGCTTATTACGTGCCTCATAAAATCCATATTAGGAATTGATGGTTTTCGGTTTGTGATTTAGGGCGCATTCGGCATGACCTTTTTTATATTCCGCGTTCTACACGCTCTTATCATTGTTTCAACGAATCTGGTTCTTGATTGGGAGTAATCTTTAGCTCCAAAAATTGTTCGACCACTTTTCCTTAGTGCCTTACTCGTAATTTATACCAAGAGCCCAACCCAATACTTAATGATTGCTCTAATGTGGGACGGCGGGGGCTTAGCACTCGTGTCACTTGTTAATTGGTTGGCTTGGGTGGTACGCGCGTGGGCCTCAACTCACCGCCGACAACTTGTCTAGGTGGGACGTCGTCCACTTGGATGGAACATTTCGAAATGCATCTAGCGCGCTATCAACCCTACCTGCCCCGCAATGTGGGTATTAGTTTTTATGTAGGGGTGATAAATCTCGGATCGGGTAACAGTGCGCTATGTCCACAAATTCGTTGAGTGGTATGTACAAGGGCGACAACGCGCAGTTTCCTAGCTGTTTAATTCTTGGCATCAACAATATCAGCATCAACATTGGGTTGTCGAACGGAGCCTTAATTTATAGGATTTTGGTAATTTTCTAAAAATTAAATTATGATTGTTGGTCGTTATTGTTAAAATTTGCTAACCTATGTCTTTAAGGCATATGATAGATATCCTATTTTTTGGGGGGGGGGGTTATTTTTATTTATTTAGTGATTTAAATCTTTTATAACGAGTTTATGTGTTTTTTTAAGGTTTTAGTTTCCAAATCTGGGTTGCTTATCCTATGCCATTAAGGTGTAGGTTAGAAAGAGGGATTATCAAAACCGTTCATTTTAGCTATGATAAACACATTTGAAATGTTATAAACTGCTCCCTCCAGATTATAATATATGTTTATTTTACCTTAGGTTTTTGTTTGGCAATGCCGATTTAACTCTTTAATTGGCATTAGGGCAAAAACGCGTGTGTGGATGTGACCGGGGTCTCTCCCTTTGTTGGTATGGGTACGAGTTCTTGGGCGTCCGGGTTGGCCTTACACAACGTTGTTGAGAAGAAAATGACGAAGTATGAGTCCAAATGTGAGGAGCACAAATACAAATCTATCTCCTTTGCTTTTTCTACACTTGGGGAATTCAAGGAGGTGGCTTCAAACACGCTATCGCGTATTAAGTCTCTGACCATTAGTCACTTTAGCAATGTTAAGAGTGGTTCTTTTTTTTTCATAGATTGAGTTTTTGCATTTAGAAAGGTGTGGATGATCAACATGTTTCTAGGTTTTCATCCAACTTTATGTAATTGGATTTAGGTAAATAGCTAAATTGTAAATCTCGATTTAAAAATTAAACTTCTATAGTTTTGATCTTTACTTTACATATTTATCCTTGTAATTATTAACATCGAGTTATGATTTTTAATAAAGTAAAAAATAACTAGAGTAAAAAATAAAAATAAAAAATGTGTAAAATATTAAATAGATATGCATTATAAAATGGAAAGAGTATAAAAAACATCGATTGAAGGTTTTTTTAATAGAATCAATTAAAGGTTTTTTTAATAGAATCAATTAAAGGCTTACTTTGCAAGAGAGTCCATAAAACCAAACAAATCAATATGAAACATATTTAAGGCCAATTTGGTATGATGTCAAGAATCATGTTGAAATGAGGTATTGGAATGAGCAAAACCAAGAATTAATCATTACATTTTAGACGAGTATGAATTCATGTACTTTTTGTGTGAATGAGAATCACTTTAATGATCCCTAATGTCAAAACAAACACATGTATGAGTTTTAACTCATTCCGAATTTGATTAATGAGACCATCGGAATAGAAACAAACAAGCCTAGGACAAGCACTTGGAAGTTGGAACATATTATAGAAATTAAATTTTATGGAATAAAATTTCCTTTTCCTTCTTATAGGAAGAGACTTGTAACTCATCACTCATCCAATCCAATCTCATCTCACCTCTCAATATATCAGGTAGGATTATATTTTTCAATTTCAAAAAATAGTTTTAACCTACTTTTTCGGTTGAAAAAGTTTAAACTTACTTAACATGACTGTTTCTATTACACTAACTTAATTTATTATTTTTCATAATTATATAGACAAATCACCTCATGGGGATAAGGTCACGTTTTTTTTTTTTTTTGTATTACCAAAACTGCTCATCCTAAAAGAAATACGGAGTAGTATTAATGTAGCATTTCCTTCGACTTAAAAAAAAAAAGAGAGAAATAACGTTATTGGTAATTTGGTATACTTCATACGAATTACACGAGACGATAACAATGTACATATGTGGATGGATAAACAATGCACATATTTTTTTCTTTGTTGAGTACATAAAATAATATTATGCATTTGAGACAGAAATCCGTGGGATTTTAAACGTAAGGAGAAAGAAGAGGCCTGTGTGTCTTTATCTCAGCGCTATCCAGGGCACAGATTTGCTAGATTGGGGAACCCAAACCCAAACGGATGCCTTTCAAACCTTCGAACTTATCCCTTCTTTTCCTTGTAGATTGGGAAACAAAGCCAATGCTAATCTCTTCTCTCTAGTCTCTACCGATTTATTTGGTCAGCTGATAACGACAACTTGGAAAACGTTTTTTTTTTAATAAATACTCCGTATTAATTTCGAGTAAACACGAGCACCTAATTACGGAAGGTTATCCCACTAATCTACACTTTTGTTTCCTTGTACACCACCAAATCTGGCCCATTATTTACATAATCTTATAAAGGGAAAAAGTAACTTGTTTTCTAATTCCCTGCTTATTTTTCTCTTTTTGGGCCTCTTTATTTATATGGATAATGCCAAACCTCAATACACCTATGTGCATTATCTATATATGTTGTGCAAAAGCTCCTTAAGAAGAGGATCCCTCCCTTGTGTATGTCTCTGGAACTCCTCATCTTGATCTTATCTCCGTATCTCTCTCAAAAAATGGACATGGCACAAGAAACCCACAGTGTTCTTCTTCAGCAACACCCACCACAAGGCTCTGATCCTGAAAACCAAGGTTCTGATTCTGAAAGCCAAGGCTCAGCCTCTTCAACTTCCACTATAACAGATCTAATGGAGGATGCATCTTCCTCTTCTTCTGATTCCACCAATTCATCCTTAAACGGACCCCTCTATGAACTCTCTGAGCTCGTTGCCCATCTCCCAATCAAGTGAGTAAAACTGAAAATCTTCCTTTCTTGTTTATAAAGATTCAGTCTTGGGTTAATGTATTTTTCACTGACAAGTTTCTTGATCTGTTAACAGAAGAGGGCTGTCAAGGCACTATGAAGGAAAGTCACAGTCTTTTAAGTCACTGACAAGTGTGATGGGCTTGGAAGACCTTGCAAAGAAGGAGGATCCCTACAACAAGAGGATGAAGCTCTGCAGAAGATATGGTGGAAGGTTGCACGGCCATGGCCAGAGGTTTTGCACTCCAAAACCCACCATTGCAAAGAAATCTTCCTCCTCAAGAAGCTCCTACTTGACGACAATGGCTGGAAGAAATGATCTGCTCTCAGCCTGTAATAGGTCTCCCATCATTAATCATCTACAAAAGTAGGCTTGCTTATCAAAATTTTACTAATCGGCTGCATCTAGGGCTTGTACATATAAGGAAGATGAGAGCTTGTAGTTTGTTTTGACCAATTTTTGCAGTCAGCTCATGAGTTTATGCTTGTGGTTGTTAGTCCAAGACTTGCTAGATGAAACTGATGTTTTGAGACTGAATTCCGAGTATTTACTTGGTGGAATACTGTTTTGCGGATTTAGTTGAGTTCCATGACATCCATATTTGGGTTGATCCTGTCCCTGAAAGTTTGCAGCTTGTAGTGATTAGTGTATGGTTCATTTTGTGTAGTCTGATCTGATCCAGAAATCAGCTCTTTTGAGTGTGAAATCTCAAGTATCTTGTGTACAGGATGCTATTTGCCTAACGTGGATCATTGATTCATGGCTAATGCTACAATCTTGGAAAGCTGATGAATCAGTTCTCCATGGAAGAGTGAACCATGTAAGCCCGAATTTTAGACGTACTTGTCTCAACTTTTGTATGTGCTTAACAACAAGAGCAAAACTTGACTCCGTTTGATAGAGCGAAAGTGTATAAGGCTCCGTTTGGTTTGATTCCTTGGGAATGAGGAATGAGGAATGAGGAATGAGGAATGAGGAATGAGGATCGGGAATGAATGATTCTAGTAGGTTGTTTGGAAGAGAAAATTCTGGAATCGATTTCATTCCCTTGCAGGCTAATTTGATTTCAGCCCGAAAATGACAGGTATCATCCATTCCAAGAAATATAATTGTTCATCTTGAATCCTAAAACTTCACAACCTTAAATTATAATTTCTAAAAGTCATAAACCCTCAAAATCATAATTAAAAACTCTGAATGTTAAGAATTTTAAACCATAATTATTATGAATGGTTCATTCCGACAACATACCAAACAACATGTGTCTGAAATGGTTTCCGATTCTTGATTCCATTCCGATTCCTGATTCCTGATTCCGATCCACATCCGACAGTGTTACCAAACGGGGCCTAAATAGAATAGTTTGTATTGAACACTTTCTTGATAAACTGTCGGATCATCTGACTTTGAGGATGTAGCTTATACGGGGGGGTTTTAGTTTGTAAGAGCGATTCGAGCACAAATTGGATGGAAGAGAGCTATCACAATAACAATCAAAGCAAGTGAAAGTAGCAATTGCATTAGAGGCTTCAATTGGAATGTCAACAATCACACTAGGAACTAAAAAGGAAAAAGAATAAAAAACAAGCAATTGAAGAAGACCCAAAAAGGAGAGATGCTTGCTCAAAAAAAAAAGGAGAGATGCACAAATCAAGTCATCTGAGTTGAGAAGGGAGGTTGATCACACGGGTCATTCTCCGGAACCGGAAAACCGGCTGGGAACCAATTTAGGTTTTGGTTCGTCAAAACCCGAAACTGGTGCCAACAGTTACAGTCCGTTTGGTAATTGGGAATCGATGGGAAAAGAAAGGGTGGTGAAAGATGAGAAAGGAAGAGAAGAGAAAGGGTAGGAAATTAAGATACGGGAATGTATATTTCTTGCGTTTGGATAAAGATAGGTTTTGATGGGAAAATGTAAATAAATTTTTATTTTACTTTTTTATTTTAGGAGTGTGTATTTTCCTTTCCCACCAAATCCCACCAAATTGGTGGGATTCACTTTCCCATCCTTTCTCCTCAAATTTTCTTACAAAAACGCACTCAATCCCATTAGAAAAATAAAACAAACACTAGAAAGTCATTCTCACCATTTCCCTCCCATTAAAATCTCATGGAATCCCCCCATCCAAACAGGCTGTTAAGTTGACCATGGCACTCAAGGCATGAATAGAACCCCTCTCTGTTTTTTCCTTATATAAAAGGATAGCAAAAATGAGTTTTGGTAGAAAAGACAAGGTTACCACTTTGTGTTCTGCTTGAGAAGAATGTGAGGCACAATCCAATCCAGAGTCCCTTTACCACTTTGTGTTCTCAACTATTGCAAATCTTCTCCAGCTTCATTGTACTTTCTTTATTGGAAAGGACAAGGTTAAGGACAAGTTCTTGGGCCGGACTTTCTACACTTATAGGGCCACAAGAAAACAATAGGTTCTGATTGCCAATGTTTCAGTCATCCACCCATGTCCAGTTGTCCACTGTCCATATAACATTCCAAAGGACAGGAACAAGGTTATGGACAAGCCCTTTAAATTATTTATTACATAAGTCATCCACCCATGTCCAGTGGTAAAGTAGCGGAGTTGCTTGAGAACCATTATAAAGCCATGGTTTCCAATTTTTTTGATAAAGGTAAGAATTCATAATACCAAATAAAATTGGTAGTCCGAAAAACGGCAGTCCTGAACGACTAGAAAGGTCAACATATGAGCCACATATGGCAAGCACAAGCGACTAGAAGTAGTACAAATCCTTGAAACGTAAGAGAAAAAAGCGTTTGGAAGTGAGGTGAGTAAAGCACTAAAATTCATAGCATCGTAGGCAACAGGTTGACCCATCCTAGGGTCTGTGAACGGACAATTGACGTTCTCTCCATCAAGATGGAGGATCTTCAGAAGCCTTAAGGCACCAAAGCGACCTGGCCTATTACAACTCGGTCCGTTACCATTAGACCAACCAACGTTGTCCTTAATACACCGGAAGAGGGGGCAACGAAGGACGGAATCACCGCTTCCCCGTTACCAACTACAAGTCGCCTAGGGTGCCCCCAGTTATGGCCCTAAGAAAGTACTCAAGAATATGCCGTTATAACCATGATGGGATACGAAGGAATCACTGACCACTTAGCCAAGTCTGGTTCCTTGTAGAAACTTGACTTCTATCTATATATGTTGGTTTGATAGACGAGCAATTTGGGTCTCTACTCTATTTTGGAGCTTATTGACCATCCCTTTGATTGATTATGAGCCATGGGCCTCTCTATGATTGTGAAACATAACATTTCATTTAGGAGTTGTGTGTCCTTGGTAGATTGAGAAACAAAATTTTTGAAAAAGCAAAGGCTGAGATATAAAGCCTCAAACCTCATCTAGTGATGTCTTGCTCATTGTTCAAGATTTTACTTTGGAAACTCTCTCTACCCCTCTTAAACTTATCGATCTCGACTAATATTATGCTATAATTTGATTAAGGCGAAGAAAAGAGAAAGAGAAAAGGTATGCAAAGAAAACCAGAGAAGAGGAACTTTGGAGCTAGCACGATGGTACTCTACAGTGCGAAGCTTACGATGCTAGTCTACGGTGTCAAGCTTCATTGGAAGCATCTTTTGAAGAGAGTTCTCTTCTCTTCTCTTCTTCTTGTTTTCTTTGCCTTGCTTTTGTGCGCCCAAATGCCAATTTGGTATTACCAAGGGGTCATATTTGACTTTCGACCAAAAAAAAGGGGTCATATTTGACGTATGGGTATTAAGAAACTTTAGTGACAAAAAGGTATTTAAAAAAGAAAAATCTAATTTGCTAAACCTGGACACGCATTTGGTTCCATATAGTTAATCTTCTTCGGACTATTTTCTGTTCCATTGTTGTTGACTTCATGTATATTAGAGATGGATAAAATATAATTTCACAAGTCTCTTATAATTTGGCATTCCTCATCCTCCTTGTCACTAAAGTTTTAACATAAAAACATTCAATTATCACTCTTTATATGAAAAATACTATAATTAATGTTATTTATCAAAATAAATTGGTAATCAAGGAAATTTAAAAAACAGACAAAATACTCCTATAATTTCTGGTGGTTGATGCATAGTGGATTATTGGTTTATATATCTTAATATTCCGCTGGCTATAAGAAGTCGCGCGAACCGCATCAACAAGAAAAATCTAATTTGTTCGGCTGTCGATAGTCTCAGTCTCTCGATTTATCAGGCATGTCTGGTATATCGAATTGCTTTCCTTATTAAGTTATTAAATAAAAACAAAAAACAAAAAAGAATTTTTTTGTACGCGTGTATCCGATTCAATTTTGAGTTTATAAGTTGTCGAAATGATTTCTTCAATCAACTGATCTAAGCGGACCAAACTAGGGTCTACCCATTGAGCTGAGGCACATGTCAATGTTCATGTGAAAGAGCTAGTTGGACCTATACAAATGCGACAGATGATTCATTTTTCTTCTTCATATATTGTTGTCATATGAAGTAAACTTAATGGGAGGAAAAATATTGATCGA
Source organism: Polygonum maritimum (assembly GCA_963924305.1). Lineage (NCBI taxonomy): Eukaryota > Viridiplantae > Streptophyta > Magnoliopsida > Caryophyllales > Polygonaceae > Polygonum > Polygonum maritimum. Next base: position 9,980,568 of record OZ002733.1, on the reverse strand, counting down.
AAAAAATAATGGGAGGAAAAATCATGCAAGTCTATTGGTGTCATAATGTGAAAAACTATGTGGTCCTCTTACTCAAACTGACCTTGGATATACGTATATAACGTTCAGTACGTACGCAGAGTCAGTGTCCTAGGAGTAAACAATAAACGGCTATAAGTTGAAACGTCCTTCTTGATAAGATATGGATCATAATCATATCTAGTTTGGCTCCTTGTAGTAAATGAAATCTGAATTAACGTGGCAATTAAATTAACGATTTTTCTATAATGTGCCCTTAGGGTACACTGTAAGAGCCTAGAAATGGAAAGAATTTGTAAATTTTAAATTGTTCTTTTTAAATTTTTTTCTGTAACGGGTTCACTATTTCTATTTTAGGGTTTTAGTTTCTGTTTTTGGTATGCTTATCATGTGCCCTTAGGACACACAATAGAAAAACCGTTAAATTAATCCACGAAGAGTACTGCGTAAAGACGTAGAGCAACAAATAATATATAGTGAAGGAAATTTGGAGAAGAAAAAACAACGATCTAAATTAGATAAGAGGAAGCATCTCAGAAACTTCAAATTAAACTAGATTCCAGAGCTCACCAATGAACAGCCCTTTTCTCGTCCACCCCTCGTAATAAATTCCAACTTTATCTTGTTCCAAACAAACAAATCAATCGAGGAAGAACCCATATCTAAGTCGGTGTATGTGAAGTTAAAAACTTTGTAATGTGGCAGACAAAGATACTAGCTAGAGAGTATATAAACAAAGAAAATGTGGTGAATCCGGTCGAGATATATTTACATAGCTAAATATCCGCTGAGAAAGAACAAAGAACAAGTGAACAACAAGACATATTATGACAGTGGATAAATTGGCGGTCTACAGCTGTAAAAACATTCTTCTTTGAATGACAGGTTTTTGCTGATCTCAACTTTTAACAAGGTCAAGCCACTCCAATTAATCCCACAAATCTCAACAAGCAACAGTCTTAACATGAATCTAACCCAATAACCCAAGGTATCCGGAAATTTGAATATCCCGATTTGACCCGAACATACTCGATTATCCGCCGTATTCGTACCGATCGAAATCTGAATGATATGGATTCCGAATTATCCGATCGAAAACCAACCGATTTATCAAATTGCCACCCCTAATTATATTGTAGGGTAAGTGTGATAAAAAAAATCCTGAAAAATTAAAAAGAATCATAGTAAACATTTACATAACATGAAATAAAGAACAAAAATATATAGGTTGTAGACACTTTTTATGATCAATTTTTTATTAACTAACTAGTGAATCAAACTAAAACACACCAATTTTCTAACCTTGGTACGTACTTGTTGGTATTCTAGATTAAACGAGAACGATAAAAGTAAGAATGATACGGAGATTTACGTGATTTACTAACGTTGTGTTACTTGCGTTCACGGACAAAGAATAAGGAGATAACTCATTCGTACATGTTATACAAAGTTTTGGTTCCTTGTGTAACTTTTTGTGAACTCTTTTGTTGTTAACTCTAGTGGTCTTTATATAAATGTTTAATTTAAAGTTCAATCTAAAATCAGATTAAAACAGCCATGAATTATCTCAAAAGGGTCATCATCAAAACAGCTAGGAAGAGATCATTGTAAAGCATGGAAAGCGAACTTCCCAACACATAACATGAATACAAGCCTGATGATTGATTTCCCTTACGAGTAACACACAACCCCTCTATCGTTAAGCTTAATCAGGCAACTACAAACTGGCATTCCGGCAAACGTCCCTTTCCCTATCACCACATTAACCCAAGAATGAAAGGAATTGGATTAAAGATCCCACTATCACAATATGCTGATTAACAGGATCAAATTTATGACTCGTATGGGCTTCTCTTGTTTCGGATTCAAACATTAAAAAATACACATTTAAATTGCAAGGTTTCACGAGAGTGTCAGAATGCTGCAAAGTATGGTTAGCATCTTTCCTTTTTAAGGACACGTCGCTCCATAACACACATTCGCACCAATCATTTGAGAGATGATCTACTTTTTTCTCTGTTTTAAAATACTAAAGATTTCATGAAGATTTGAGAGGAGTTGTTTGTTTTGGAGGTTTATGAAGCTCCGAGGACCATATTTTTCTCTATTATATTTGGCATCCGTTTCAAAACTTGATCACCTCCTTCCTTCCTTGTGGGCTTTTGTCTCCAAACGCTTGGAGCTTTGGGTTTTCCCATGAATTCATGGTTTCAACGCTAGTATTTTATTCAACTTTCTTTGTCTCCTTCCCAATGATTCTTTAATTAACTCCCCCAAAATTCTCTGCGGTCGCCGCTTTCTATTTTGTTCACACCCCCACAACTTTGAACCTCAAGAAAAACCCTTCTTTTCGTTTTCAAAATCTTGAATTGTATTGGGTTGGGTGGGTTAAAGTCGTTCACACCCCCACAACTTTGAACCTCAAGAAAAATATTCTTTTTTATATTGTTTTAAATCAAGGCAACATTCGGATTTCGTCATATATATACTCTGTTTTCTCTCCTCCCCTGTTTTGTAACTTGATGATGGGGAAAGCTACGAGGTGGTTAAAGTCGTTCTTTGGGATGAAGAAGAGCTCGACCAAGATTGCCAGCTCCGGCGCCAAATTCTGCCATCAGCCCGCCCACATGTCGCCGGCGGAGGAGGTCTGGCTGAGCTCGTACTACCCACAGGCTAAACTCGACGATGGTGGCGGCGGCGAGACGGAGTGGAACAAGCACGCGATTGCGGTTGCAGCAGCCACCGCGGCCGCCGCGGAAGCTGCCGTGGCCGCCGCCCATGCAGCGGCCGAGGTCGTCAGGCTCACTAGCCGCCGGAGAGACTACCTCTACGTCAGCGACCACGTCATCTGGGCTGCCGTTACAATCCAAGCCCATTTCCGTGGCTACTTGGTAGGAGTACACTCCATGGAATTCAACAATTTTTTCCCAAGTTCCTATAAACATAAACGGTCTACTATTCTAAATTTCTAATGGCTGGATTGAATTTTGATTTGTGTAGGCAAGAAGAGCACTGAGAGCGCTAAAAGGAGTAGTCAAAATACAAGCACTCATTCGAGGTTATCTTGTGCGGAAGCGTTACCCTTTGATCTTCCGAGGCCAAGTCAAACGGGCCGCTCACGGGCTCAATAGAGGATCGGGCAGGCCCAACTACCCGCTCCGCTCCGAATCCTTCCATTGGCCATCATCATCCATGGTATGTAGTAATGTAGGAGTATGACACTCCTAAAGTTCACTATAATTGGCGTCGGTGTCACTTAATTAATTAGGCTAGGGTTTGAATTTTGCAGGGTGAATTCGGAGATGGAGTCGAAACCGAGCAGTACTATCAGGCGGCGGCGCCATCAGCCAGGAGGCTGTCCGCGCCCTGTAAAGTGGTGGAAGTCGACTACGGGCAGCCCGGGTCGAGATCGGGCCGGAGGAGGCCCGGCCCGGATATTGAGCAGGGGAAGAGCCTGAACAACCCATCCCCCTACCACCAAATACTCTGCCATGAGGAATGTGGGCCCAAAACGGCCCAGAGCACGCCGCGCTACTTTAACTCGGACTGTGGGCCCGGTGGAGACGACATCTTTTACGGGGTCTGCCATAGGCAGCTGGTGTGGCAACACCACCATCATCCTTCTCCTAACGACATGGCCAAGACGACGTCGGTTAGGGGGAAGGCGAGGCCCCAGAGCGCGCCCAAGCAGAGGCCGGAGCCTACTAACAATGCCATCAGGAGAAGTAGTGTGAGTGGTAGGAAGAGGATGTCTTTGACTCAGATGATGATGGAGGCCAGGACTAGTCTTAGTGAAGTCAGATTGCAGAGGACGTATTAACTACTAATATCTTCTCATACGCACAACAATGCATGGTGTCATGGCCCATGGGTAATTAAGCTTTATGCAACGACGTGTGTAATCTAGTTATATTGTCATAATTGTTTGGAGAAGTGACTATCATATCAGCTAGTGAATACAAAGTAGCCTTTATGGTTTTACCTTGATAGTAGATTCCGAACTTTCTCATAGCTAGCTAGACTCACATAGTACGTACGTATGTTGAGATTTGGTCTAGTCATTCGAATTGAAGTACCAACCAATTTGTTGGATCACGAGAGTGGCCGTCCGTGAGTGATAGGCGCATGGGTTTGCATGATGGGAGTTACCCTGAGGAGTGAGGACTTCATGTTGGCCAATGGATAATATATACTCCACTATTAAAGAATGTTTTCTTAGGACTAGTTTGTAACCTGTTAAAAAAAGTTGCAAAGCATGAAATAGAAACTTACCGGATTATGGTTGATGTAGAACAGGATGGCGCCAGCTAGCTGCTAAGTGCTAACACTGCTAAAACTTAACATGTGATGTCCTTTTACTAGTCCTATTTATATTAAAATGAGAATTTCAACCAATTCAAGTGAACATATCACGAATCAACTACGGGTTTTGCTAAGTTCCACTTCCACTGAAGCTTAAAGTTTTTCTTGGCAATTTCTAACAAGTTTGATACTGTGAAGATGGGTTTGAATAGGTGACGAGTTGTAGGCTTGTACCCAATGATTATTTTTTTGTGGCCGATGTCCATCTGCTCACACAATAAGAGTTTTGCATGCTGTCTTGACAGCTATTTGCACATTTTATTGCTTGCTTCTGCCCAGGTTCGGGACATGAATAAGAATTTCTATCATCCAATCTCCTCAAGCATTATACATGAATAAGAATTTTCTATCATCCAATTTTCTCAACGGAGAATCATCCCTTCCTCAGTTGACTGAGCCAAGTCACATTGATTTTGATGTTGACTGAGCCAAGTCACTAAGAAACTAATCCTACGTATTGTTGGTCTGTGCATGGTTGAATTCCATCTCTTGTTGAAACCCAACTTTGAGGACAAAGCTTGTTAAAGGAGGACGGCCTTGTAAGAAAATATTTATGCTTAAGTCTTGAAATATGTTGTTATCACATGGGGCGGCCCAACATCACAAATCCACATGTCCAATGGGATCTGCTGTAACCTAGGATTTCTTTCTTCTTTGTTTCTGTGCTCATATACATATATATAGCTAGCTCTTTACACAGCCACGCACAACAAATCATCTAATACAAAAAACCAAAAAAGGCTTCTCAATACGATGCCATCAAAGCTGTTTCTTTTCTCCCGTTAATCCCACCAAGTCAAATGCTTTTATTGTTCTATCACTAACAACCACAAGTTCTGTAATGGTATCAGAGCTTTAGTGCAAATAGAGCTTGTGAAACATGGAAAACCATGGCAACACCATCGCAAGAGATGGAGCTGAGGAACAACTTTTTGAAAACGAGTTTGCAAGAGGTCCCCAAGAAGTAAAATCTGGAACAATGACCGGAGATGTAGAGAGCTTCACCAGACAAACATATCCTCTCCCAAAGATTTTGAACGTTGGATCAGCTTACTACTCAGCAGAAATGATGGCTCTAATGTTGGACCCAGCAGATCGAATGCGATGTCAGGTAAATCCCTTTCCTTCTCTGCTTGCAAGGATTTTGAATGTTGGATCATAGATAGCGGGGCAACCGGTCATATCACTCCACATCTTTCCTTGTTTGAGACCCATACTCCCCTTTCAAACCAAAATACATTACTATGCCCGATGCCCTAATTACCCATACAAGAACAGTTAAGTTGCATGAAGGAATCATTCTCCAAAATGTTTTGCATGTGCCAAAATTTTCATTCAATCTCCTATAGACTTCTCAACTAACCAAAAATTTAAAAATGAATGTTTTATTCACACCTCAAACTTGTTTCCTTCTCCAAGACCTTTCTATGAGCAACCTAATGGTTCTTGATGAGGAGAGGAATGGTCTCTACCTGTCCACAGGTCTCCCTATTAGTCATTCATTTGAAGTCAACCTTGCACTCTCTCTTCAGCATAAAGGATTTAGGAAGGTTGAATTATTTCTTAGGGATCCAAGTTACTTACAGCTCAGACAAACTTATCCTCTCCCAAAGTAAGTTTGCTAATGAATTGATTTCAGATGCAGCCCTGAGAACGGAGTCTACTTATGTTACTCCATTACCCTTAAATCTTCAATTGAAACAAGATGAATCCGATGAACCGCTGAAAGTTCCTTCATTGTACAGGAGCTTAGTCAGAAAATTGAATTATCTGACTAACACCAGACCAGATTTGTCCTTTGCTGTACAAACTTTGAGTCAATTCCTGCAGAAACCTTGCATCAGCCACATGGGAGCTCATCTACTCAAATACGTCCAAGGCACCTTTCATTATGGGTTGGTGTTTCAAGCTGGAAATACCTTGACTTTGCAAGCTTTTTCTGATTCGGATTGGGCTTCTTGCCCAATGACCAGGAGATCGGTTACTGGATATGTAATCTTATATGGCTCAATTCCCACATGTTAGGATACAATTTCTAGGAGTTCATCCGAAGCCGAATATAGAGTCATGTCTCATGCTGCCTCTAAGGTGACATGGATAGTTACTCTGGTGCATGAATTATCTGTCTAGAATCTTACACCAATAACCCTACACTCTGATAATCGATCTGCTCTTCACATTGACCGCAATCCCGTCTTCCATGAAAGGACAAAGCACATAGAAATTGACTGTCACTTCACTCGTGAGAAAGTAATGGAAGGACTGCTGCAACTTTCTTACCTACCCACAAAACACCAGCTTGCTGATTGTGCTCACAAAAATCCTTCCGTCGTCCCAATTTGAAACCTTGTTGTTCAAGTTGGGCATGATCAACCATGCTCCACCTTGCGGGGGGATGTTATCACATGGGCCGGCCCAACATCACAAATCCACACGTCCAATGGGATCTGCTGTAACCTAGCATTTCTTTCTTCTTTGTTTCTGTGCTCATGTACATATATGTAGCTAGCTCTTGTAATAACTGTTGCTTAACTTTTACACAGCCGTAGCAAATCATCTAATACAAAAAACCAAAAAAGGATGCCATCAAAGCTGTTTCTTTTCTCCTATTAAACCCACCAAGTCAAACCCTGTTATTGTTCTATCACTTACAACCACAAGTTCTATTATATGTTAGTTAGGGTGAAAGCTTGGTTAGAGGTTGAGATTCGATAAATAAGGCATTAGGACTTACTGTTAGCTATATAAAAACCGTGAGAAGTGGGTCTCAACATAACGAACATTCTGGTTTCTCTTCAAAGGTTTGAGGTGAAGTGGCTGGACCATACTCTCAAGGAAACCAACAAGGTGCCGGACCAATTTGCGAAAACGATGCTCTCCGACCACAACCTAACACAAGCAAATCAAGATCTTTCTGATCTCATCACTTGGATGTTCTAGAGCAGTCAACGTCTCGTTGAGTCGATCCCCGAATTTCTTTCGTTGTATACAAAAATATATATAAATGGATTAGGTGTTGAGATTAGCTTATTAGAGTCCAGGAGATACAAACGTAGAACCTCTTAAATATTACTGCACTTGGCGGCTTGTGCCATCGATGAGGAGTCCCTGCATCAGGACGATGAAATATGCTGGATGTATGCACCCGATGGAAATTATTCTGTTTCATCGGGATATGATCTCATGCAGGGCAATGTTGAAAGGTGCAAAATTGACGAGGTGGTGTTCCAAAGCATTTGGTCGCTGGCTGTTCCGGAACGGGTGCGTCTCTTCACGTGGCTGACTATTAAGGGTGGTGTCATGTCGAATAGTGAGCGTAAAAGACAACATATCTCCGCTTGATGTCATGTCGAATAGTTAGCCTTTTGCAGAACACTATCAACAAGAGTCATCCTCTTGCTATCCTGGTTATGCAATGCCATGGCTTAATTAGTAGGGATTGGTCGATCCAATTCCAGCATGTGTATCGTGAGGCTAATTCCGTTGCGGATTTCCTCGAGTCTTTTGCTTTCAGTTTTCCTATATGATTTCATGTATTGGTTGCCCCTCCCGAGAGAATTTCTATTATTTTGCATAACGATGTAAGAGGTCGGGTTATCCCGGCTTGATGACTACTTGGGCCTTTTTTGAATTTTAATAAAACGTCCCTCGAGGGTACAGAGAGTGCCACCTCCGACCAAAAAAAAGAGCCTCCTAGATAAACATTAGAGAGACCTAGCAATCATCCTACTAAACCAACTTGCAACTTCTTAAAATGCTTGTGTTATGATGGCCCATCGTAAGGCAAGTCCAACTTATACCCATCGTCGATGGGTATAAGACTTATATGGGATTTCAACCAAAAAAATAGAGATATGTGGGATTGAAATATCTGAAGCGGACCAGGCCCAATAGCATGTCCAAGTTTGAACGAGGCCCATGAGAAGATCTGCATCCTACTAGTATGTAAATATATAATATGGGTGGGAAGATTTTCTGAAATTCCATTTTTATGTAAGAGAAACAATGATTGATAAAGAGTCTGAACCAAACACGTGAACGGTGAACCGCATGTTGCACTAACAATACTTGACTAAGCAGCAAATGAGCGTGGCCACTTAACGTCACATGTTAAGCCAAATACAGTGGAGTATTTCATATCATCCATCCATATATATCAAGGTTTATTCTCAAAACCCTTGAGCATTTAAAACCTATTTTTGGGGGATTGTGAAGTAGGGAATGTCCTGTGTTATACACTTGTATGGATGGACGAACATGATTGATTGAGTGCCATGATCCTTTCTTTCCAGCTGTGATAAACATGGCTTAGAAACAGACTCATCCATCTATCTATCTATCTTGTTTTAATCTTGATAATAAGTTGGCAGACCACCTTAAAGATAGGCTAGGGTTTTTACATTTTTTCAATTCCTTTGTTTTGGGAAAATTCCCATCAATTGTCAGTTGTCACGTTCACCCGCCCATGTTGTAGCCACAGCTGGACCATTGTGCTACCCAACACGACCGGAGCTACGGTTGGCAATTGATCGTGAAATTCCATTTAATTTGACGTCACCCAAAAGCATTTCATATTGGTATAACATCACCAGAAATCCAATGAAATGCACATACTAAATATATATGTGTCTATCTAATTAATTCCTGTAAAAAAATGTGTCTATCTAATGCATGTCATTATCATTTCATTATTCATATTTATGATTAATTAACAAATGAATCGGATATATTTTATATATGAATTAATTACGCAATAAAAATTTAGATGTGATATAGTACATTTTAATTTTAAGTATTATGTTGTTGCATACTTGCATGCCCTCCATTAAAACACGTAGATTAATTAATTATATAGGTACATTATATTTCTCTTATTTAAATTTAAACAATATAGTTACTTATTTAATACTCTAATATACTTACATCACTAGTTTCTTTTCAAAATTAAATCTCAGAATTAATTAGGGTCAAGTTTGTGTTTCTTCTAATGGGGAAATAATTAGATACATTGATACGTTAGGGGTTTTCATCCAATATAGACCTAATCGTAATATACGGTTGAATCAGAATAATACGGTCTAGTTTTATTGCAACGATTTCCATTTCTTAATCATAAGTTCGCTTTACATGTTTATAGTTAAATTATAATTCAGACCTTTTTCATTGCTTGTTAGCTTAATAAACATGAATTTAATGTTGTTTAGAATGTTAACAAAATAAGAATGTCATACGGAGTATTCAACATTCCATGATTTTTACATTTCATGGATTTTTTAATTATATATATACTATATTCAACACACTCAAACTTGAAAACTAATTTTTTTTTGGGGAAATTCCGTCCGGTAACCACGAGGTTTTGCAAATTCCGCGTGGTGACCAAAGTTTTTCGGTATTCCGCATGGTAACCACGAGGTTTTGCAAATTCCACGTGGTAACCTTGCCTATTATAAAAAGTTAAAATTATATAAAAGCTTACCCACATTTTCTACTTAATTACACAAATCACCCTATCTTTAGTTTTTTTAAATATCTAATCTATTTTTATAAAACAACTAACTTTATAATTTTAGTATTATATATATATATTTTTATTTACTCTTTTTACATGACACTATATATTATTATTTTACAAAATCTTCCATTGTTTATTATTAAGAAAAAGAATCACAATCTTAAAATTTATATTAAAAAATCAAAATAGATTTGATAGGTTTGTTGAAAAAATAAATAAACAAACTAGTTTATCATACCTAATGAGAAATATCATTTAATTATATTTTTTCAACAAAAATATCAAATCTATTTTCTTAAAATACCTAATGAAAAGTATTACTCAATATATAATCTTTATTATTTTTAAATGTTAATTTATTATAAATAAAAAAATTCCTAGGGATGTACATGTCATAAAAAGCCTATAATTTTTACACATTTTTAATGTCATGTTATATGTACATTATGTTTATAAAAAATAATTTTATTATATTTTAAAAACAAATTACTTGAACTAGTGCACCCACTTTTAAAAAACACCCCCTTAAAAGATCAACTACTAATAAAATTCAAGTTTATATTTTGTTAATAAGAAATTGTAGTTTTTTTTAAATTAGGTATGATTTTTTTTTTTGAAAAAAGAACTATTTTTTTATACAAATTTGAAAAATGTGGTTCTTTTTATAATAATAAAAAACAGAAGATTTTGTAAAATAATAATATATAGTGTCATGGGAAAAGAGTAAATAAAAAAAATAGTTATAATAATAAAATTATAAATTTAGATGTTTTATAAAAATAGATTAGTAGATAGTTTTTTTTTTAAAAAAAAACTAAAGATAGGGTGATTTGTGTAATTAATTAAAGAGTATGGGTAAGTATTCATAAAATTTTAACTTTTTATAATAGGTCAAGGTTACCATGCGGAATTTGCAAAACCTCGTGGTTATCATACGGAATACCGAAAAACTTTGGGCACCGCACGAAATTTGCAAAACCTCGTGGTTACCGGGCGGAATTTCCCTTTTTTAAAAAAAAAATCCAAAATGAACAAAACGTAAGATAGATAGTTTGCATAGGAACTAGTAGGGCAGAAATTAGAGATGGTGCGTTTAACTTGAAGCTATCTAAAGACAAAAATCACAATGTGCTAGTGTGCCGGATTTGGCAATTTTCTCTCACAAACAGAGTTGTCGTTTTCATAGCGTATTGGGTTGTGTGTGTTTCAGAGCTCAAAAAGAATGTGAGGAGGCAAATTTGGAGGAGGAGAGAAGAGAAAACCCACCCACCCACAGACCCTCAGAGGAAGAGAGCGCCATTCATCTCTCTCTGTCTAGTGGCCGAGTGTGGGAGTGTAAGGGGAAGCGAAGAAGAAGAGGAATCAACTTCTCTCTCTCACCCTCTTCCCATCACCCATCCCCGCTAAAATCGCTCTCCTAAAAAAAAGCTCTTTGCTTTTCCCCCTTTCCCCATCAATCCCCCCTGTTTAATAATAACCCACTTCCCAGAAATCAGGTTTCCACCTTTTTCTCTTTGTTGCTCTTTTGGATCGTTGGGAGCTGAAAGGCTTTCTGTGCCAGATTTTGATTCCGAGTTTGTAGGGGAATTGCGTATCAGAGAGAGAGAGGATGGGGAAGAAAGTGGTGGTCGGGGCAGCGGTGATCTGCTCGGCGGCGGTGTGCGCGGGGGCGGCGCTTGTGATCCGCCAACGGATGAAGAGCTGCGGGCGGTGGGCCAAGGCCTCCGCCATCGTCAGGGAGCTCGAAGACAACACCGCCGCCCCTCTCTCCAAGCTCCGTCAGGTCGCCGATGCCATGGCCGTTGAGATGCACGCCGGCCTCGCCTCCGAAGGCGGATCCAAGCTCAAGATGCTCATCACCTATGTCGACAATCTCCCCACCGGGTAATTTTATTAATCTTTTTCAATTCATTCCAATCTACGATTTCCTCTTTCCCAATCTGAATAGCGCATTGGCTGCTAATTATGATTTTGTCTTTGATTGATCTTAATTGATTAGTGGCTGTTGGAATCAGCTGTTTTTATCATTGCATTTGATGCTAGGGTTTTCTGTTTCGCCTTTATAATGGTCATTGGATCGTTTGTGTAGCTGTGTTCTGTTTTGGGTTGATTCAAATTTTGAAACGAGAACAAGATTTCTGCTTGGAGATCTGGACCTGCAAGCCTAGACCTTTCCCCCAATCAAAAGTGGGCTGCACTAACCTCCTTTCCGGAAGGAATCATGTTGCCACCTCTGAATTGTGGGATTGCTTTGAGCGTGTTTTATGCTTTTGCTTTCTGGACATGAAGAAAAGTGTCAAGTGTTTATATATTAACTATAGCTAACTTGCATATGAAGATCATTCAACACCCCTGGCAATAAGTATCATAAAGTCTTTATATTATCCAGCCTTTTGAAGTCTCATAGGCCAGGTGTTCAGGAGAATTGATAAGGATAAAGGTGTGATAAAACAGCTGTTGGGTGCATTACAGAATAAGGGATTCATCACGGCATTGTTGCACAAGATAACAATGAATATGTGACAACTGTGGCATGTTTTCTTCTTCCATGTGTTACACTATTTGGGATCGGAAATAAAGCCTTCTATTTCGTTAGACATCTATAGAACATCCTTGTGAAATTGGCACCTGTAGTTGTCGTAGAAGACAGTGTTCTGGCATATCCATTGAGCTTCAGACCTAAAAAATATAGAGTTTTGGTTCAAAAGAGGAAGGAAATCCTGAATTATTGATTGGTTCTAAATCAGAAAAAATGAAAGAAGAGCAAAGCAAGTGTTATGGAAATTATGTTTAAGCAAATAAAGTCGTTCACGTATGGCCTTTGGATGATAGATTTTTATTGTGAAATCAAGTTATTTTGGTACTAACTATTAACTATCCACTTAATAAAGATCTTCTTCACTTGACTTTCCAAGCACGGATTCTATGTCCAACTTTCTTCCATAAAGGAGGACAAATGGAAAAGTGGCTTTAATTTTGTGATTGTCAGAATATTTTACCATAGGATTTCATTGTAACTTCAGTACTAAATTTTTCATATGATGTAGTTACTTGTTTCCATAGTTCCTGACCGTCGTATTTGTTTTTGTAGAAATGAAGAAGGATTGTTCTATGCTCTGGATCTTGGTGGCACAAACTTCCGGGTTCTGCGTGTCAAGTTGGGTGGAAGAGAACAACGTGTTGTCAAGCAAGAGTTTGAGGAAGTATCTATTCCTCCTGAGCTAATGATTGGGACTGCAGATGTAATCCACTGGCTATATGCACAGCTTGCAGTTTTTTTTTTTACCCATTTATCATTGCTCGAATGCTTTTTAACACAATTTCTCCTTGGATGCTGTAACTTCAGCAACTATTTGACTACATAGCTGATGCTCTTGCAAAGTTTGTTGCAACGGAAGGGGAAGGTCTTCATCCTGATCCTGATAAGCAAAGAGAGTTGGGTTTTACATTCTCCTTTCCTGTTAATCAGACATCAATTTCATCTGGTTCACTCATCAGATGGACCAAGGGTTTTAAAATTGAGGATATGGTTAGTCTCAACTGAAATTTTAAGCACCCCTTTGTTAGCTTTCCTTATCTTTCCTAAGTGTCATGGCTTAGAATACTAGCTAATTATTTTTGGTATTATCTCTGAGATTTTCAAACAATTGAGTAGTTTTAAGTGGCATCATTTTTGGTAAGAATGATCTTGCTGAAATTACAATCTAATTTGTAGTGAAAGTGGCTGAATTTATTCTAGGAGGATGCTTCTGGGTTACCTTTTTAACTGAAGTAAACAATGTACAGGTTACATTTCGGAAAAGTAACAACTGTTTCTTCTAGGTGATGTAACAATTTTTCATGGAATTGAAACCCAAAGGTTTAGTGGCCTTCTTTTTCCTTAGCTTTTTTCAGACAATGTTTTAGTTTCTTTTAGGCTCTGTATGAATGATAAGATCCAAAAGTTCAGAATGATTTAAAATCCGTGCATTATTTGGTTCATAGTTCATACTTACATTTTCAGATCCAAAGTGTTCTTGTGGATTATATCCCTGGGTTTCTATTTTGCAGGTTGGACAAGATGTGGTGGCAGAGCTGACAAGATCGATGGAGAGAAAGGGACTTGACATGCGTGTGACAGCACTGGTATTTGCTTAAATATTTTGCTGCACTTTGGGGATCTACAGGGTGTTTTAAAGATTATCATGTTACTCAAAGTTCTTCTTTAAATTTGACCCAGGTCAATGATACTGTTGGAACTTTAGCTGGGGGTAGATATGCAAGCTCAGATGTCATTGCTGCAGTTATCCTGGGTACTGGGACAAATGCAGCTTATGTAGAGCGTGCTCATGCAATCCCAAAGTGGCATGGTCTTCTACCCAAATCAAGTGAGATGGTAAGCTCATGTTCGAACTCTTCATTTAGTTTCACGGTACAATACTGCAATACTGTTTTTGCTGTCAAACCCTCACGATGTTAAGGAGCAGTATTTTTGCTTTAGCAATTTTTCCTTCTTTTATTATGATTACAAAGTCTCATCACTTTTGAATGAAGAAAAAATGTACAGTATAATGTCAAGTAAACAATGTACAGTATAATGTCATGGATAAGACTTAACGAATCATCTTTCTGTTTCAGGTGATAAATATGGAATGGGGCAACTTCCGATCTGCACATCTTCCTTTGACGGAGTATGATACAGCCCTTGATGCTGAGAGTTTGAACCCTGGGGAACAGGTGAAAAAATAAATTATATGTACACTAATATTTGGTGTCCATTCTGTGAGTGACTATAATACTCTCCCATTTGCAGATATATGAGAAAATGATATCTGGAATGTACTTGGGGGAGATTGTAAGAAGAGTCTTATGTAGAATGGCTGAGGAAGCTGCTTTCTTTGGTGATACTGTCCCACCACAGCTCAAAACCCCGTTTATATTAAGGTCTGCTTGCCTTATCATCGAAGAACTATGTCTTTCGCTCTGGTCCTAGAAATACTATATACATGAAGAAGCTCTATTACAAAACTTTGGTTAGCTCATGGTGTTACTTTTTGAGCTTGCAGGACACCTGACATGTCTGCTATGCATCATGACAAGTCACCTGATTTGAAGATAGTGGGAAGCAGATTAAAGGATATTTTAGGGGTAAAAACACTATGCCTTTCTAAACAAAATTAACCAGTGTAAACTTTTGAATCTGGCTTTCGCCATTAACTGTGTGCATGAAATCACAATCCTTTTCGCTTGAACCTGTTCTCAGGTATCCAGCACCTCCTTGAAGATGAGGAAACTCATAGTCGAGGTCTGTAACATCGTGGCCACACGTGCAGCCCGCAT
Organism: Polygonum maritimum; assembly: GCA_963924305.1. NCBI lineage: Eukaryota > Viridiplantae > Streptophyta > Magnoliopsida > Caryophyllales > Polygonaceae > Polygonum > Polygonum maritimum. The sequence goes on along the minus strand of OZ002733.1, from coordinate 9,965,354 downwards.
TTCCGCCGCGGGTATCCTCGGAATCCTCAAAAAGCTAGGAAGGGACACGCTGAAAGACGGGGAGAAGCAGCGGTCAATTGTTGCAATGGATGGGGGGCTATACGAGCACTACACTGAATTCCGCGAGGCAATGGAAAACACTCTCAAGGAGTTGCTAGGAAGTGAAGTTGCCGATACGATCGTGGTTGAGCACTCCAATGACGGTTCTGGAATCGGGGCTTCCCTCCTTGCAGCCTCACACTCTCAGTACCTGCAGATGTAGTCTTTGCATTGGTGGTATAAACAATGATGCCAATGGGAAAGGAGGTAAAAGAACCTCTCAATCTTGGTGACAATGCCCTTCAATTATTTATGCTAAGCTGTGCATGTGAATTGGAACATTCTGATTTTGTGTAGTTTCCAAGCTGGAGGGCATTGCTACCGAAAATAAACGGGGGGGGGGGATTTGATATTGTTACCTTCTGTTTGGCTGGCTTTTCTAGGGTAGACAGCTTTTATTTGGTTTAATAAGAGAGGGAGAGGGGTATTTTTATTGAGGATGCATGAGCTTTTGTTGCTCTCTTGTGTAACTTATGGCTCTTTCAACTCCGGCAAAGTATTTTGTTCTTGGCAGTTGCTACTTGTCTAAGGCAATTCATTTTTCTGATGAGATTAATTCGCATCTCCTTCATAATTCAGAAGTCAGCATCCCCATTGATCCTACATTCCCCCCTCAGCCCCTCTTGCATTTGTATTTGACTGTCACTCTTTGCCACAGATGCATAATTTACACTCTTTCTGAATGAGGAACTGGAACAAATAGTAAAAGCAGCATAGAGCATGATCATCAACCTCAACAGTCCAGTTACCCGTTTTTATTTAACCACACAGATACCAGATTATCACGAACAAGCATTACATAGAGCATGATTAGACTAGTAGCTTCAGAAATCAAAATAGTAAAAGCATCAGCAAACAAAGTTGTGAACGACCCATCATTTGGGAGGCACATCTGAGCCAAGGGAGACGTTGTTGATCCTCTCAAGGGACAGGATCAAGGCCTGGGTTCCAAGCTTTCCTTCACCATGAGCCTTCAAGGACAAATAGAGCTGCTGAGCAAGAGCGAGGCCGGGCAAGGCAATCCCCATCCGCTCACACTCCTTCAAGCAAATCCCCAAATCCTTAACAAAATGATCCACATAGAAACCCGGCCCGAAATCCCTCTTCAGGATCCGATCCCCGTACAAATCGAGCGACTTGGAGGCGGCGGCCCCCTTGGAAATGGCCTCGAGGAACAACCCTAGGTCGAGGCCGGCCTTGTGGGCGTACACCATGCCTTCGACCAGCCCCACCATGGTGGAAGCTATGGTCACCTGGTTCGCCAGCTTCGCGAACTGCCCCTTCCCGGGTCCCCCCATGTAGTAGACCGTGCCTAGAAGCTTGAAGATGGGGCTCAATCTGGCGACGATGGGCTCCTCCCCGCCGGCGAAGATGGAGAGCGTGGCGGACTTGGCGCCACGGTCGCCGCCGGAGACGGGGGCGTCGATGGAGTGGCAGCCCTTGGAGGAGGCGGAGGCGGCGACAGAGGCAGCCAGGGAGGGCTCCGAGGTGGTCATGTCGACGAGGATTCCGCCTGGGGAGAGGGCGGAGAGGGCGCCCGAGGAGGGGTCGAGCAGGACGGAGCGGACGTCGGAGGGGAAGCCCACGATCGAGAAGACCACGTCGGAAGAGGCGGCCACGGCGGCCGGGGAGGCGGCCAGGCGGGCCCCCAGGGGGAGGAGGGGCTCCGCCTTGGAGGCGGTGCGCGTGAAGACGGTGACCGAGTAGCCGGCGTTGAGGAGGTGGGTGCACATCGAGAGGCCCATCACGCCCGTGCCGATCCACCCGATCCGGGTGGCGGAGGGGCTCACGGCGTCGGAGGACGCCATTCGCCGGAAAAGGTGGTTGGCAGCGGAGAGGGGGCGAGCGGTGTTAGGGGAGACTGATGATGAACGGATTAGGGCCACTAAAATATGTCTCATGCTCTCTCATCCTCCGCTTCTCCTCCTCGTCTTTTGTATTTTAGTTAGGTGTTCGTACTTTTATTTGTTTTTCACTTTTGTGAACTTTTATTTGTAAATATTTAAGTATAAGTTTTTTAAAATGGTCCAAAAGAATTGAGAACTTTAGCTTCAAAATCCATGAGTTAGAGCATCGTCTCGTTCCTAGCTAACCTTGATTCGACTAAGTTGAAACCCAAGTCCATCGACGAAACTTGAATGACAATTGGTCCTATTCCTATGCATGTTTTCATGATCAAATCCTATTTTTTAAATCCGACTCATTTACAAATTACAAGTCTATTTGTATTTAGTAAATGAGTGTATGAATAGTTTGAAATAAAAAGTAATTTTTAGAGAGAACTATAGGAAAAAAGTATATTTTTCCTCTACCAACAAAAAAGAAGTATATTCTTCCACGAAAAACAAAAATATAGTACTAATTGCTATAAAACTAGAGAAGTCATAAACAATCAGAGAGAATTGGGAGAGAAGAGAGATCAGATCTGTATTATTAGGTCACCCATAAGGATCTTTATATAGAGAGTACAAGAGATGGGATAAGATCAAATCTAAGGTTTTAAGCTTATCCATGTACATCCATATCTAATAATAATAATATTATAACACTCCCCCTTGGATGTACATCCCTAACTGCCTCGTTAAAAACCTTGTCTGGAAAACCCAATGGGACAAAACCAAGACGAAGGGAAAAAGAGTGCAGTGTTGTTCTCTCTCTTGACTCGAAATTTATCTTCCATGCTTGATTGAATTGAGCATCCATCCAGCCTTTGAGTTGAATCTTGAAATAGGAGAAACTTGTCAATGGCATATGTTGTGTCGTATCTCCTTTAATGATCATTTCTTGATTTGAGCAATATAAGCTTCATTATCTTCATATACCTCCATTGGATCTTCTTCAAATTGATTCGCTGACAAATATAAGATCTCATTCTTTCGCGTATCTCGAGCTTCAGGTCGAGATTGTCTCATTATGGACCTTGTATGACGAACTGCCTCGTTAAATTCCTTGCTTGGAAAAACCCTATGGGATAAAAACCAAAGTCAAGGGAAAAAGAGTACAGTCGTATAATAATGCTCCCCCTCAATTAAACATACATTCTTCATATGACACATATATGCCCTCATGTGTCTTTGTGAAAGATTTGGTACTTCTGGACCAACAATCTTTATTCTATGTTTGGGGAGATAAACAATTCATTTCCACTTCAAATTACTTTATTGAGGCAATGAAGCAAGATACATCAATGCCCATATTGCTTTGAGATAAGGTACTTCAGGACCTAATATCTCTTCAATTTTCCACTAAGAGAAGAAGACAATCATTTTCCATACTTAGTGATCTTACTACTATATGTGAACTTTAATTTGTGCTTCAACCAATCCAAAGGGTCCTTTACCCTATTCTATGTATGCTCGAACTACAGGCCGAGACAATACTTAGTGGTTCATAAGTCCTTCATATCAACTTCTCTTTTCATGTAATCGGTTAAGTTAGACCTCTTCTGGAGATCAAGTCATCAACAAAAATGATTACATGAGTATAAGACTCATTTGATCACTCATAAACTTTTTCTTGCAGTAGATATTCGCTAAGGCGATTATACCGCATTCTGTTGATTGACTCCATCCATGTAGCTGTCTTTTTAGCTTAATGGGATGCATATGATGTGGTTTGATGCAAATGCTTTAGGGAATTGTAATCCTTATGGGATTTTTCACCACATTCATGAGTTGCATCTTAAGTCGCCCATCGACCAAAGCAACAAGAATCTGAGCGTTATTGCATCCATGACGTGTGAGCACATTTCTATGTACTTCACTTGAGACTTTATAAATCTCGTACAATCAGTCAAACTTTGAATCCGAACACTACATTGTGTTCATTTCATTTTCTTATGAACAACCACCAACATATAGTTGACTGATTTTATACTCTATGGTGTTGGAACTTCAGGCCCAAAAACACCTCATTTATTTAGCAAATGTAGCTATACTCGAATAGCTTCTTTCCAGCATATGTAACCATTTAAATGTCGACATTCCTCCCTTATTTGAGGATCATTATCGCATGACTTTCATTTCAACTGAACAAGCAAAGATATCAATGATTACATCTTCTTGGTACCAACTAATACCAATACTTAGATTAGTCATCGACAATCCCAGATTGTCGCCAATATTATTCTCTTTGCTTTGAAAGTCTTTAGATAGAATTTCTTCAGGAAATCTATCTTCAAGTTTGTGTGTAGTCGACATATCATCACCCCTTTTGTGATGTTATCGGCTCTTTTCTCTTTCGAGGAATGATATCTTTAGAGCTTAATTGTCTCTTCACACTTCCGGTGTGATTGAGAAATATTTGTTCTGTTTGAAGTTACTTCTGGAATCTCCAAACGAGGTGATGCAGCCTAGGCTGGTGCATGTGACTTGACTTTGTCACTTTGATTTATATCATTACATATGTTTGATAGCATGCTAGCTATACGATCCACTAAACTTCCAGTTTAGTTATCTTTGGATCTACAATAGCAAATTGCATCCCATGCAATCGCTTTAACTTTTAGTCTCACTTATATTCTCCCCCTAAAGTTAGGATTTTCACCTCGCCATAAGTGACAATCTTAATACCGAGCAAAATATTGATCACCGCTTATAAGCTCAAGGTATTCTTTAAACGACAAGGACCCAATCCTCTCGTTTAATCCCAACTTTCCTTTTGTGTGGCATTGCTTCAATATTATTTAGGGAGATGGAGGACATCTGAAGCAGTTAATCTCTTATAGAGATAAGCTTCAAGTAGGAGAATTTTCTATAAGCAGTTTCTCCACATTGAATTAACGACTTCATGACCCAAATGGATCAATGACTCTTCCAAGTCGTGTATGTTATGCATATACCCTTGCCTAGCTATTAATTATGACTGCATTATTGTCGACTCTACTTGAGTCGTTTTGTGAATGTGTGTGAGAGCTACGCAATGCTCAACCACTACATTGATTTGATTCTCCTCAATATTCAATGGAACCAATGGCTTGAGGCATCTTTCAACAATGATATGATAATCCATAATGGTTCACATGGCGATGTGTTTGGTCCTCACATATCACTTGAACCCATTCAAGGAGTATTGGAGACTTTGTATTGACATACAACATACCGACTTTGCTACTAATCTGCTAAGGGCATAAGCCTTTCATACGTACAAGGTCACTCTTAGGAGAGACTTCAGGTCTCAAGATCTTTTGGTCCTAAACCAATCATGGGTGTAATTGTTTCACTTGAGTGACCACATTAATCATGCCACAAGAATATCTTGCTATCAACTAACTTCTAGTTAGTGATACTGCACTGTTCAATGGGATATGCTCTTCAAGAGCCATCTAAACCTTCACACCAAATTTGTCATCCTCATGATTGTGAAAACTTCTAGTTTTCAAATAGTAGGTGTTGCGACACCGTTGACAAATATGGTTCTCTACCATTGAACATGTCGGTGATCATACATTAATTTGGGAGCTCATCAACTCAAATCAGATAAACCATTTATCTTGATTTTGATCTTATGATAGAAATAGATGCCTCAAAATGGGTACATTCAGAACTTTGCTTTAGATTAGACCGGTCTCCACACTTATACTCATAAGTTGTGGTTCTTATCACTTATGGGATATCCCTTATCTCGGATGTCCTTCTCGACATCAAATTTACCCCTAACGTCCTAGCTATAAGTCATAACCATGACAAGCGGCCGCAAGCGTAATATATTGTGACCTCTTTCACACCCTCTTCCGGAGGAGGCATGCTTCAAGCATGCAAGAGGTTGGTCAACCATGACCTTGAACTCTTAGTTCATGCTAGGTATGGGGTTATTTAGGACTAGTTCTGAATGTAACATAAACTTATGTTTCTTGTACTACTTCTGGAGTACATGTCATATTTCTTGTACTACTTCTGGAGTACATAACTTGTATGAGATCTCCTAACTCCCTAAGAGTTTACAATGATCTCTTGTTATCCAAAATACCGAGTCTTCAAGCTCGTATGGAGTTGATGATATGGTAGCTTATAGTTATAGCTTAGCACAATTCTCCCAGAATTTCAAGTGCTACGTACATAATTCTCCCAAACATCTCATTTGTCAACTTCAGGTGACAATGAATAACTTCATCATTATGTTCAAGAATGAATTTTCATAAAACATTTCACTTGTCAACTTCAGGTGACAATATAAAATATATCTTGAACCATTTATCATCTACTTCAGGAGATGATATGTTCATCTACTTCTAGAGATGAATTCTTCTCATCACTTTCTTCAGGAAGTGATGTTTTCTATCATTACTCACTTCAGGGAGTAATATGCTTTATTATTTCATCTCTTCGGGGATGATTGCAAAATTGTCTCTACGAGGACAATGTCATATATCCATCCGCTTCATAGGATGATACGTTTTAACTTTATAAACAAATAAAAATATATGTAAGCAATAACATGAATAATAAAATTGAGAAGGATAAATAAAGAAATAAAATATAATAAAAGATTGTCAATTTCTGGTGACATGAGATTGAATGTGAAGTCTTCCAGACCTCGAGACCTTTCAATCACATACTTCGGGATGTGATATATATGACCACTTAATCGATCACATACTTCGGGATGTGATATATATGACTTAATAAGACTGCTTAATCACATACTTCAAGATGTGATTTGGTCTTTTATTATCTACTCCAAGAGATAATATTTGTGGTCTTTTATTATCTACTTTAAGAGATAATATTTGTCATTTCTTTTATTATCTCATCCACTTCTGGGGATGGATTCATTTGTTTCATCCACTTCGGGGGATGAGAGTAGATGACTTAGTATAAACTTTTATTATCTCATCCACTTCTGGGGATGGATTCATTTGTTTCATCCACTTCGGGGGATGAAAACTATCACATATTGATTATCGCTTCAGGGATAATCATATTCAATAATCACTTCAGGGATTACATAATGATATTTTTTTTCTTTCTAGGAATGATAATTACCACTTTAAGGGCAATATAATCCTCGTCTTTCCAACTCTTCCGGAGTTGAATTAAATTTTACATCTCTTCAGGAGATGAAAATATTATTATAATTTGTCGCTTCAGGGACAAATTTATGGATACATTCACTTCAGGGATCATAGTTTATCATTCAGGGACAATATATTTACGATATGATCATGCACTCCCAGGGATGTACTTCAACAACGTATTGATAACAGATCATCATCTATATATTCATTTATCAAACCATATATATACACATATACTTACCTTCATGAAGAAAATAGATCAGTATGAATATACACAATATATCAAACACTATTTATTTAGTGCATGTGATAAGATTTGATTGGATCTACTTAAACAGACCATAGGACAACACCATGAATTCATAAAACAATATATACGTGCATGTTGAATTCATTAATCCAAGATTTTAAACAAAGCAGATCGATCATGAGCAATTTGTATACGCAATCATGAAGTTATGCAATGAATTCAATAGCCGATAACACCACAATATACCGATTATAAGCAAGTGAGATTATCTTTTCAAATTTAATATACAGTCACGGCATACAAAATTCAATGCATAGAAAAATAGAAATCAACAACAGGAATATACTGCAATTTTATCAAAAATTGGATCACGCCGGCACATTACGATCGATCATGCAGTAATCAAACATCGAATTCATCTAGCATGCAATATTATTCAATTGATTAGTCAATCAGAGACGGAGGATAGAATACAAACAGTAAGCAAGAGATATTATATACAAACCACATCCATACTCATCGATCTATCACAATGAATCAATTTCAAACCTGTTGAAATTATCATGAAAATAATTAGGCTACAAAGTATACAGGTCATCGATATATGAACATGAATGAGATGCATACATATAAAGTCTAGGTATATGCAGTATACAAACAGTAAGCAGGAAATTTAATCACTCCAAATCATAGAAATTTAATCTACGTATCATACGTATGCAAATTCAATTGGAGTAGAAAAAGATATCAAACAACAGATTTGATCTACGTATTAAACAGCAAACCTAAATTAACGAGCCAGGTATGAACCACACAATACTGAAGACGGTGAACGCCAAATCAACGAGGCATGTTAAGCTTAAAGCAACGAGGCATATTAATCTTAAAGCAATCGTGCTATAAAACTAGAGAAGTCATAAACAATCAGAGAGAATTGGGAGAGAAAAGAGATCAGATCTGTATTATTAGGTCACCCATAAGGGTCTTTATATAGATAGTACAAGAGATGGGATAAGATCAAATCTAAGGTTTTAAGCTTATCCATGTACATCCATATCTAATAATAATAATATTATAACACTAATAAGAAGAAGTTGTATTTTAAATCCTCCACTATTACATCCTGCAGCCTGCTAATAGGCTGGGATTTGGTGTAGACTTGTCCTGGGCTTCATCCACATTTGGCTGGGCTGGTGTGGTGTGGAATGTGAGTTGTAGGCCCATACATTACCGTACACAAATTACACACACAAACGTTGTTGAAGATGATGATTATATAGGATAGGAGGAGGGGGATCATTGTCTACAATCCGCATATTCTAGCTCCTGATATGGACGGATGGATGGATTGCACATGGGGAAGAGTTGGCAAGTTTTGCACTTGTGAATACGAAAGGTGAACATGGCGATGTTTGCGCAGGCTGTGGACATGTGGTATGCTCATTCTTTCATTCTTATATCATTTGTTTTTGTCTCACATAAGTGCATATGATCAAATCAGTGCTCTTATTATCTTTAGTCATTTACTTAAAGTGGTAAAACTTTAGCATACTACTGCATATATTGTCAAAACTCGCGAGTGGTGGTGTTCCACAGTCATAATCAAAGATGTGAAACCTTTATGAGATATTATCAACACTTTTATTAAATATAAAGTGTTTTTAATTAACAGGTTAATTTTTTTTTTGTTGAGGGCGTTGCCCATGAGAGTCGAACCGGTGATCTCTGGGTACTACCCTTGGAGCCTTAACCGTTTTGACTAAATGCCCGAAGGCTAACATGTTAATTTTTTAGTACATACATAAACATAGATTTTTAATGATCAAACAAGATTGAGAATATAGACCACTTTTACATGAATAAATGATCAATCGATAGTTGAATATTTATCTTACAAAATGGATTGGAATTGTTTGTCTTAAACTAGCAGCATAACTAAAAGAATTGTAAAATCCGTGTATAACATGGGTTGCATCAACTAGTACAAAGTAGACTTGTTATGGTTATATTTTGACCAAAGTATCCTTAAAAACCTCTCAAAATGGAATATTATATAGAAATTCAAATTGAGATACCCTTGGTTATTTTTTAAAGTCGAATCCTACTAACTTAAAGGTGAATAACACAATGGGGTGGGATTTGAGAGAGATGAACAAAAGAGGGATAATAATTAGAAAAACCAAAACCTTAGTAGTTACCAAAATGAGATTGTTGTGTTGTAAACGCGGTGGTATATACCCGATCAGAAGACGACGTATGCGTAGTATACGGGTCGAAGAGGATTAGTTGCTTGTGGAGGTGTACTTGTAGCAAGTTAATTACTAACCATCACTATCAAACTAACCAAAACACGGATGACTTTGGCCCATGGATAACCAATTCCTTCTTGCATTCTTTCATTTTGTTCCCACTTCCTCCCTTGTGCCTGTGGTTGACAAATATCGATTTGCCCACACTTACCCCCATGTTATCCACTATTTTAAGGAAATGACGTGTCCTCAATTAATCATACGCGGTACAGCATATAGGACATCAATCAAGCTCACTTTTTTTTCCAATTAATTACCATAACGATTAAGGGTGTTCAACGGGGTGGGTCGCTCCTAACCCGCAGCAACCCAACCCACATATAAGAAGGATTTGGCTATATGACATTTGGAAAATGCCATATAGCATGAAAATACCACAATATGTCAAATTTGCACACATAGCATAACCCCTCTCTCCACCAGTTGACCGACGTTGACCGACCGTTGACCGGTGTTGACCGACCGTTGACCGGTGTTGACCGACCGTTGACCGGCGTTGACTGTCACCAATTGTCACCTCAAAGTGACAATATTCACACCTAATTGTCACCTCAAAGTGACAATATTCACACCTAATTCTCACCACAAAGTGACAATATTCACACCTAATTGTCACCACAAAGTGACAATATTCACACCTAATTGTCAACACAAGTGACAATATTTACAGCTAATTGTCAACACAAGTGACAATATTCACACCTAATTGTCAACGCAAGTGACAATATTCAGCAATTATTCACACACTCAATTGTCATCACAAGTGACAATATTCACACCGAATTGTCAACACAAGTGACAATATTCAACAATTATTCACACACTCAATTGTCATAACAAATGACAATATTCACACCTAATTGTCAACACAAGTGACAATATTCAGCAATTATTTACACACTCAATTGTCATCATAAGTCACACTATTCAACAATTAACTAGAAGATTATAGTAATCACACCGAATAATTATAGCTAAAAGAAGACTTATGCACACAAATAAAAATTATCACACAAGTGACAATATATATCATCATCAATGTTATCAAATGATTCTTGATAACACCTAATTGTCATTGCAAGTGACAATATTCAGCAGATAACTAGAAAATTATACTAATCACACCGAATAAGTATAGTTAAAACAAGACTTATACACACTACTCCAAATTATCATCAAAAGTGACAATATATATCATCACAAGTGACAATATATATCATCACCAATGTTATCAAAGGATCTTCTTGATAACTCTTAATTGTCATCACAAGTGACAAAACGAAGTGTCATCACATAATCAATCAAGTACCATCTTATATAATTTTTTTTTTAGTGTGATCACAACTTACAAAGTTACAATCTAACTAGCAACTAATCACATAAGACAAACACAAACACAATAGAAGAACACTGTTTTTTTTGTCTATTCAAATAACTAGCAAGTGTCACTTCTTGACATACCTGATTGAACAAAATCACTCCAAAAACGATATAGGTTTTGTTAAATCAAATCATGGATCATGGATCATGGATCCTATAAGCATTGATTTAGCCATAAATTGGTAAACAAAAACGGATCCTCGTGACATTACCTAGCCTCAACAATCACCGAAGCCAGATCGGTTAGGAGGAACTCAAGGACGAGGATGCCATCTTCGTCGTCCTAGCAAAGGTAGTCGAGTAGAACGACGACGCAGTTTTGGAGGGTCTGGAGAGCCTCGATCTCGCGAAAGGCACTCTGTTGAGCGCAGATCTCCTTGAGATCGATGATGAGGCCGTCTGAGGGATGGCGACCACGGGAGATGCCGGCGTAGGTGCCGGAGCCGATGCGCTCGACAGAGACCTCGAAGCTCGGAGGAAGGGATTTACCTTCGTAGTTGTCGTAGACGGTGAAGGTGCGGAAGAAGAAGCGAGGCGGAGGGGAGGAGGAAGGAGATCGAGTACGTAGGGACGGGGATCTGCAATGGCGCCGCCGGTGAAGTAGCGGTCTGAGAGCCAGGAGACGTTGTACTGGTGAACGGTGGTGGCGGAACCTCTACAATCGATGAGAGTGGACAGATCTGCAATGGTGATTTCAAAAGGCGAGATTAGCGGAGAGATGATTGTAGAAATGGCGTCCGACCGTAAGCGCTAGTGCTCGTCAACGGCGATTTCAGAATGGAGAAAGGACTACTGGCCGGGGAGTTGGAAAGAGTCCAATTATGCCATAAAGCAAAATTATTGGAGTTTAGGAGATGCGGATAATTAGGGATACTCCCAATGACGTGTTACCCAAATTATTCCACATATAATGGATCAGGTCGCAGATCAAGTTTTTTAAGTTTGTGGGTCACTGGTTGAGTTAAACCCGCGGGTTTATGGGTCGAGATGTGACCCATTATACATAAAACACATAGTATTAAAATATTTATAATATTTATATTTTAAAATATTTATATTTTATTAGTATTAAAATATAAATATTTATATTTTTTGGGAAATTCATTGTATTTGGAAGCTGATCAACCATTTATTTTCACATCACATAAAACACATAGATTTGATTAAAGCTAAACGGGCCAACGGATCGACCCACAACCTGACCCGCAAAACCCGCAACTCCGTAGTTCAGGAGACGGGTCGACCCAATCCGACTTGTTAACACCCCTAATAATAATTACCTAGAGTGATACCTAAGCAGCTGGACAATTTTGCATAAACCCGCACAAAAGCATTCACATTTCTAGTTTCTAGCGAACATAACAAATCCAACTCCATCGAATCCCAATAGGTTTATTATAATTTGTACAACATGATGACAGGGTTCAGTGTAATTCCTCAACCCCCGAGAAATAAAAATGGAGGAATAACGTAATAACTTCTCACGTAGGGTGGCACATTCGATAATCGAGGTGGATTTATGGACAATACGAGGTGTCGTGGGGATGATAATATACTAGTACCCGATCAACAAATCAATAACAAAATCCATTTGAAAACAATTCAATAGTTCAAAAACACACAAAGGTGAAAGGCCCCCACAAAAATAATAAATTAAGATACAAAAGTCATTTAGTTTGGGAAGATCCGGATCGAACATCCGGCATCTTTCCCGGTCCTCTAGCACGAACAAATCACGTGAAGAGAGGAATGACCGTTTTGCCCTTCTACACACCTGTAAATTACATTCGCAGCCCCTGCCCTATCTAACGGTCTCTCTCTTTTCCGGCGTTTGTTGACACAGTTGAGTTGTCCCAGCAAAGCGAATTGCCTCTCTGGATGTGAGTATGACTGATGAGAAGCGAAAAGGTTATAAATTTGTTTTTGGTGGGTCTCTCTGTGGCTGTCTTCGTGGATTTAGGGAGAAATTTGGGATTCCCCCAAGTTGACGAATTGTGGGTCTGGCTTCGCTGTCCAATCCCCCTACTCTTCTTCCCAAAAATATAAAAATTTGGGCGCTCTTCTTTCCTCCCCTGTTTCTCTTTCTTCTTTCCTTCTCTGCCCCCAACCTTTTCCCGTCGTCAATGGCAATCTAAGACCCAGAGGACCATCATAGTACTAAAGTCAACAACACCGAGAACAACAACAATCCTTTTCCGGTTGGGCACCCGCTATTTTGCCATTACAGGCTACGGAAGAAAGAGCAATGTCCACGTCTGACTCTTTCGATTCTTTGCTCTTTGCTGCTAGCAGAGCTTGCCTTGCCCCTTTCGCCGTTTTTGTCCAGATCCAGGTTTTGTTTCGTTGCTCAATTTCTTTGTTTTCCTTGATTGGATCTGAGAGTTGATTTTGGATGCCCGGAAGATGGCAATTGCTTGATGACTACTAGTCCAAATGCTGAAGTCTGACCTCAATTTATGATTTGGTGAAAGTCAGGAATATATGTTCTGTCCTAGAAACCTTAAAAGTAGTCCATCTGGTAGGTTTTGTGTCTCTTTTTGGAGCCTGATAAGTGCTTTACTGCTTTGATGTTATTGATTTCCCACTCTGGGGTGTTTTATAGTCATCCAAGCTGTTTTCTTTTCGCTAAGTTTCTTCCCAAATTCAAAATCAAGGAGACTAAGGAGCAATGAATCTGGACATGGGCAATATGATTAAAGCATGTTCCTTTAGGATTGTATCATAGGATGAGGGAAATGGAAACCGAATTGGTGTGGGAAAGCATGTGGATCATGGGGTCCACTGCATTAAAGTCTTTGATGTTGACAATTTGAGTGCAAGCCAAACTATTGTTGAATTAGAGGTAAATTGTAACTTTGGATCCAGGAGTTCTAAAAATGCTATGTTCAGCTTGGGATTCACAATTCTGAATCATTTGGTTGCTGATGGACTGGAATTTTGCAGGAGAGGATAACAGTTCCTAAATGTTGGATGTTTATAGGAAATTGGACTCCTCATTTTGTGTTTAGGTATTAGCATTATCTCACTCACAAGTCTATTAGGTGAAATTGGACTCCTTCTAATGGTTGATATTGGAGGTGATCAAATGATCAAAGCAGTTTGCCTTTTTCTCCATGTCTTATGTGTAATCCTTAGGTGGGGACGGACTCCTGCAGTTTATTTTTTTTGACTAATGGAAAACTGTTTATATGGCCTCATCTGTCTTTTGGTGCAATCTAAACATAGTTGTTTTGTGACCCACTTATGGTCCTGTGTGGGTTAAGTAATACTAGTCTCTGAGTACACATACTTGGTTTTCTGACATTACTTAAAATTTCTGAGGATGCTTAAATGGTCAAATTAAATTTAGATTGGGTGTCTTGAAGATGCTCTAAAGGTTTAAGTTAGTTTGAGTTGATCTTGTATTATTATCTATCTGAAAATGGAAGCACAAACAGTTTTCTGATATTAATGTTTCTAGGCCTAATAAGTCAGTAATTTGCATGGCAGGGATGTTGTATCTGCTTATTACTTGCTCTTGGTTGGGCTTTGGCGGCATATGTGAGGTAATGTATATTCAGAATATTGACACTTATGCGGTGATAAGTTGCATGTTATCATCATTGATTTTGACAGTTTGTTCTCTTTGCAGGAATAGAGAAATCAAACAGATGAAGAGTAGTATGAAAAGTGGCAATAGCTTAGCTTTTCTTTATCATGATCTCGAAGATCTAGACCACTCCAAGCAGGTTACTCTACCAAGGGTGACTGTTATTATGCCTCTAAAGGGTTTTGGAGAACACAATTTGCATAACTGGAGAACCCAGGTGAGATTTATGTAGTCTCCATATGCTACTCAGTTAACTTGATTCCAAAAGATATCTGTATGGCCATCTCCAAATTTATTGACCGTGCTAGATAAATTTTCCAGATTACAACTCTTTATGGCGGTCCTGTTGAATTCCTCTTTATGGTGGATAGTGCTGAAGATCCAGCATATCATGCTGTGTCTATGCTGCTAAAAGAATTCAAGGTATGCGTATTTTTTCTTGGGATGAAAAATTCTTAAGTGTTCTGGCAAAAGTCTTGTCTGTCAAATCTTAGAGCGAACCTTGAAGTTTCCACTAGACATTATCAAGATTACATTATGATTTTTCTGTGCTTGTTTGCCTGACTAATGACGTGTTTTATATGCCAGGATGAAGTTGATGCTAAAGTTATAGTAGCTGGCCATTCAACTACTTGTAGTCAGAAAATTCACAATCAGCTGGTACATGTTTTGCAGTTTTGCACCTTATTAACTTATCACCTTCTTTTGAGTATAAAACTCTAAATTTAAATTAGAAACTCAATTCAGATCAGGATTTGGTTCTTCACGTATTATAGGTTACGATACCATAGGTCCTACCATCATGGAGGAGTTTCTGTTGATTATCCAATGTAATCTAGCCGTATCAGGTTTCTGTCTAATTTGTGAACTTTATGTTGTCAGGTTGGGGCAGAGAAAATGCACAAAGACAGCAAGTATATACTTTTTCTGGATGATGATGTTAGGCTCCACCCAGGAACAATTGGTGCCCTCACTGCTGAAATGGAAAAAAGACCTGAGGTATGTTGTATGTGGTGTGCATATTAAACTGCATACCCAATCATTAAAGCATTGATCCTTGATTGTGAGAGTTGAAGAATGTGGACAATGGTCACTTTTTATTGATAATAAATTGTCATTTAGGTTACCTCTCATCTATGGGTTTCTAGTTAGGAGGTAAAAAATTCTTATGAACTTGATAGGAGTAACACGCGAAGTAAAATCGCATGTCTTGGGTAGAATTAGAAAAATTGTTTTAGTTGTGGAATAAATCTGGCTACAAAAACATTTATTTTCAATTGTCTTTTAGCACTCCATTTCAAGGCCTCTAGCTGTATCTGCAAATTGATGCAATCTTGTATCTTGTGTAGTTAGAATATGTACTTTGTTCTGATAAAATATGTCTTCTTGGGTTATGTGCAGATATTCATTCAAACAGGATACCCTCTTGACTTGCCTTCTGGAAGTTTGGGAAGTTACTGCATATATGAGTATCACATGGTAGGGGTCATTTGAACTTTCACTTTTTTAACTCTTCCTTTTGCATACAATGGAGGCTTATAACATATGAGTGAAATTAGCAACAGTCTTTGTTTTTGATGGTTGATTCTTTGTTTGACAGCCTTGCTCAATGGGATTTGCTACTGGTGGGCAAACATTCTTCTTGTGGGGAGGATGCATGATGGCAAGTACTCTTCAAACTTCCTTTCGAGACTTTTTCTTTCTAACTAAAGAGTTTTCTCACTATTTTTTGTTTTATCTTCAGATGCATGCAGATGACTTTAGGAATGACAACTTTGGTGTGGTCTCAGGGCTTCGTGATGGAGGATATTCTGACGACATGACACTTGCTGCCATAGCAGGTATACTTTTCTGTTATTTTAGTTCATTATCCTTAGAAGTTAGAAATCTAGTATCATTACTGTATTGAATTTTCCAGGAAATCACAAGAGGCTCATAACATCTCCACCAGTTGCTGTCTTTCCTCATCCCCTTGCAAGTGATCTTAACTTTGGCAGGTTTGTGATTTAGTTTGGATCCCTTTTTTTATTATTATTTTATTCATATTGCCTTCACATTGAGTGGCTTCCTAAACCCTTACTTCTTACTTAGGTACTGGAATTACTTGAGGAAACAAACATTTGTTCTCGAATCGTATGTTTCAAAGGTCAATTGGATTATGAACCGGGCTCTGTTTTATTTTCACTGCTACTTATCATGGGGATTTGTGGCACCATACATCATGGCTCTCATCCATATAGCAGCTGCACTTCGAATCCATTATACAGAGAATTCAATTCAACAAGAAAACTTCAGTTACGGTGGTGAGCACTATACCTTTTTTTCCCCTCAGGAGTTTGCTGTCTTATTGAGTAATCTTAACCAATGGTTGTATAAGCAAGGATGGTTGATTGATTAAATAGTCATGAAATTTACATATAACATAGCATTTGAGTGGTAGCCTATGAATCCTAAAAGAGGCTGATCTATCTGCCCTCATGTAGCTGGAAGCCTGGAACTGAGGCATTACTGATGAGCATTGTACAATTATCTGCAGTTGGTTGATATTGTATAAAGTTTTGCTCTAAATGGTTCTTCTGCAGGGCTAATGTTGATAGGCTTTTTAGCCACTTGTACTATGATTGAACTACTTTCCATGTGGAACTTAACGAGGATTGAAGTTGAATTGTGCAACATGTTGTCTCCTGAGGCATCACCACTTTCACTTGCTACATACAACTGGTGCCTGGTGAGTGACAATCTCAGATGCTGTTGCCTTGTAGCCGAAATATTTTCTAATCAATTCCTCTTACAAAATAAAGTGAATAATGTAGATTCCAACTGTGTCCAAAAAGAGTAAATGCACTTCTTTATTGATCCCTATCCCAAATCTACTGAAGCAGTCATTTTGAAACTAACCACTCCAAGGGTCAGATGACCCTGAATGCTTTTATATTACCTTCTCCTTCACATTTTAAAATTTTCACTGAAGTCATTTTCTAAGGGTCAGATGACACAAATTTACTGAACTAGATGAATATTATCTGTTAATTTATCTTTGGCTGTTTATGGCAATTGATTGCTGGATAGTAGTATTCATCCAGTTCAGATGATGAGGGGGATCATAACCTTAGTTGATTGATTTGTCTGAAATCTATCTACATTGTATGGTCTCAAGCTGCTTTGATGTGTATTAACTCCGTCGTCTTCAATGGGGTTTTTCCCTGGCAGGTATTCATTGCAATGCTTGTTGACAACTTCTTATACCCGATCTCTGCAGTGCGCTCTCACTTCACACAGTCTATTAATTGGTCAGGCATTATTTATCACTTGCAAGATGGAAAGATCAACAGGGTATGAAAGATACAAAATTTAAGTTCCTACAATATTTGATCTATGTTTTTTTTTCTTTTGCTTATAAAGATTCTGAATTTGATCTATACTTTGTTACGCAGATCGATAGAGGGAAAGATATCGGACCAAAGTACACTGATCTTAGTGGCAAGAACCTACACGGGAGAAAAGGAACTCCCCCGAAAATGTCATTCATAAGCTCTTTGGCAAGAACTTTACTGCAATGGAATCAACCAAAGAAGTATGATAGCTTAGACTAAAACCAACCTTTGTTTCAATAGATGTGTGAATGGCTAAAAAGTAAAAAAGAGCAGGCAGGTTTAGAAAGCAAATTCTTTTTATGATTGATTCTTATCCCTTCCAAGAATACCTCATTTTTTCCTTTTCTTGATTCGTCAACCCATTTAATTCTTCAACGTCT
Source organism: Polygonum maritimum (assembly GCA_963924305.1). Taxonomy (NCBI): domain Eukaryota; kingdom Viridiplantae; phylum Streptophyta; class Magnoliopsida; order Caryophyllales; family Polygonaceae; genus Polygonum; species Polygonum maritimum. The sequence goes on along the minus strand of OZ002733.1, from coordinate 9,946,958 downwards.
GCTGCACTATCCATGATAGGCTGATGTTTTTTTCTGTAACTCTGTTTGGATCTTGTTTTCTGGTTTTAATGTCAGTCCTCCAATCATGTATGATTGTATTTGTAAAGCTTTGTGTTCAGATATTTGTTTGATACTGAAGAAAGAAAGAAAGAAAACATTATTTGCTGGTCTGTAATTCTCCTGCCTTCATATTTTTAGGGGGAGGTCTTTGGAAGTGATCAAATTCATTTAGAAAAGATCACTTCCAATGTCATTATGCTATAAGGCTATAACGAATATTGCTATTAACCACTACTATTAGCAGTTGACAGCTGATCTGAACTCATGAAATATTGGTAAAGCACTACACATCAATGCTCTAAGAAGAAAGGGAAATGGTAAAGGGTACATTGGGAAGCAAGTGAACTTTTGACAAGTCATTGCATTGTGTCTCAAAAATGTAGTGGCTTCCCACAATTTCAAAATTCAAATCATTGATTAGCACGTGAGGGTGATGGCACAATTGAGCTACCTTGTTCTCAGGGCAAATCTGAACAGCATCAAAACAAACAAAGATGGAAAAGTTAAGAATCTGACTAATTTTCCAGGGTTCCGATACAGAAATCTTCAACCAGCTGAAATGCTCCCGTGCCATGCTGTGGCCTGCAAAACCCAAAATTTTCTTTCATAAAAGATCATCTTATTTAGATTAAACTGACAACACCATAAGATCAATTTGACAACTTCAGATTGGAGAATAATAGATTAATATAAGCGTCGATGTGCACACTACCATCAGACCAACATTCTTATACCTCTGGAACCTATATGTATGACAGGCCACTATGCCAGTTCCACAGGACACCATAAGTTAAAAGTACTAAGAGAAAAGAAAAAAACCAAACAAAATTAACAAGCAAGAATTGAACAGCTCCAGAGCAAGATCGATACCCAAAAAATCCTGCTGTTGAATCATCTCCAGCATGAGAGAAGATAGCATCACCACCAGGGTGCTCCTCGACATAAGGTGTTACATCATATACCTTAAGATAGATGAACCAAAATCAGGAAAAAAGGAACAAGTCTTGTCCAAACAAATCCAGTCAAATAAATTAAGAGTCTCTACAAACCTTATCTTTGAGAATGATCCAACAATCTGTCCTCTTGTTGTGCAAGGCGACTTCAGCTTTCGTGTAACTCCTGGGACCCTGATTGTGAGATGAAACAAAACGAATGTGAGTCATAGCTTGATACATGTACCTTACACAGAAATATTCACGACTTCATTTCAGTATTTATGGCCTTTTAGAAATGCAACTGGACTAGATAGCAAGGCTATCGAAGCAACTTCAACAAATTCAATCAGCAAGTTCAAAATTTTACCAGCATTTGGAATATGGAAAGATAGTTGAATCAGCAAGTTCAAATTTTAACCAGCATCCAAGGTGAGTGATAACATGGCAGCAAAAATATTCAGTTCTAGAAATACAATGAACCTAGTGATCAGTTCTTCCTTCAATTTACATCACAAGGAGAGCGATAACATAGCAGATGAAACATGAAAAGTTAAACAGGTCAAGGAAGTGTCCACATTCATTAATCAAATTCTCTGCAATCATCCCCAAGCTAAAAGCTAAAAGAGAAATATAGGGCCTTTACTGTCCAAATATAGAAAATTGCCAATCTATATCTTTGTATCTTCCTCTTTAAGCCCCTCTCTATCTCACAACTAAACTTTGCAAAGGATTAAACAAGTCAAGTAAATGAGGTTCTTAGTGACAATCTACAATATGGTAAAGTCTCTTCATCCCATACTCAATCAGCAATCCACAATTAAAATCAAACAAAAAAGCTCAACTGCTAGGCTCCATCTTAAATCCAGCACAAACAGGGAAACCAGTATGTTGTAAAAACAGGAAGAAGGCACTATGTTATATCACCACTAAAGCGAAAATCCAAAACACACTCAGCAGATTGAGAAATCGGATAGAAAGAGTACCTTAGGGGCAGCACTCGGCTCCTCATTCTTTGATTTACCTGCATTTTCCAATCAAATTCTTACAACAGATAATCCGACGACTATATCGCCACTCAAGGAAACTACTTTTTCGCCTAATCGAGCATATGGGCAGCTCGACATTGACAGAGGATAGAGGCAGTAAGATTACCCGACTTAAAAAGCGCAGGGATCAGAAACACAAGGGCGAAAAGGACGCCCAAAATTGCTGTAACGGAAACAATATCCATGGGGAAAGAATCGAGCTCCAAAGAAAAGGAAAAGGGCAAAAGGAGCACAAGTACGACTTCCCCGACGACGGGAGTTGACTAGCTTGTCGCCGGAAGATCTAGCCGGGGAGAGAGAGAGAGAGATGGGAGTGGAGATCGGAAACGGAGTCTAATCAAGTCTGGAGGTTATTTTGGATCGGTGACTGAAATCGTGAGTTTTAGCTTTGGGCCTGTTGGGCCGTACACGGCCCAATTTCATAACACAGACTCTGTTGAAGGATTGGTTTCTCTCTCCCAATTAACTTGGTTTTGGTTTTAGCCCGCCAAGACAACTTTAGAGCCAATACGTACGCATACCAAAAATTTGTTTGATTTTGTAAGCTGAGGTATTTTTTATTTTTTTTGAGCACTAAGCTGAGGTATTTAGTTCTCCATATATTACATTTTGAGTTCTCATTTGGACTTTTGGAACTGATGTTCTGTTAACGTTGCATTGAATATTTCTTATGATTTGAGTTCATCAATTGAACTCATCACAATTTCCAAACTATTCCTCTACATTCATTTCCGAAAAATGCTTCTGTACATTTACATTCAAACCCTTGCACGGAGACGTATGCTCTTTCTGTTTGTAGAAGAATCTCTCATTATCTCTAGCAGGTTGAAACTAAAAATTCATCACTCAGACAAAAAAACCTTGCATGGAGACGTATGCTCTTTCACTTCGTTGCTGAATCAAGCGTTTTGGGGTCTGCAAAGCTTGCTGAGATCTTCCCTGTTAGCAAACCAGGTTGGAATGATGGCGGAGATGTGAGGGTAAAGATCCCTGCATGTACTCCTTATGGTTGATTGTACAACTCCAGTAGCAACGCATATATCCCATCAACATTTATTCTGAGATCAAATTCTACAAAATAATTACAACCTATATAGAGTTAGGAAATCAGTTTACAAACCTTTTATTGGCGTTGGCATCTTGTCTTTTGAGAGTTGCATTATGATGTATATAATCGCAGCAACAATTGATGTGGGATTTCTCCTGCAATTGAGGACAAGGAAAATGTATAACCTCAGAAAAAGTCTACATCTTTAAGGCTATTTCCCAAGGTAGGAAACTGAAAGAGATCCCTTAATTCAACTAATATTTGATGAATATCTAATCCCAGAAAAGAGCTCACAAGATTGTCTAAGCTACAAAAGAAGTATAAAACCAGCCAAATTCGTTACCTGATATCAAACTTATCTGATTTCTGAATGTTCTCAACTGCTTCTTGAGCTGCCTTCACTGATGTGTTGCTCATGCCAAGGTGAGAACAGAAACGCCTCTGCAAACCCAACAATGTAAGGTTAAGTATCACACATAGATGACATAAGTATGATTAGATGAGTTAAGATTTTTGACAACAATACTTACCAGAAAGTCTCCAGCTTGTATGGTTCCAATGCCCACGTGACCCATCTCAACTTCCAGCCGTTTCACTAAAGACGTTTTAGCTCGGAGAATCTCTTTCACCTTGATCCCATTTGTGACAGAACAGATTTCTAGATGAAATCCAGGGGATCAAAAAGCTAGTTCAAAAACAAGCTTTGTAAGGAAGAATTTCATGTACAAAATATAGCTAGACATACCCTTTGCACTACGTGGCCTGTTTTCTTGAGAACAAGCTATGTACAGGCAAGCAGCCATGATTGCATCATGATTTCTTCCTCTGCTATGCTTCTGATCTTCTGCTTTCTTATAGAGCTCACTTGCTCGGTACTTTACATGGAAGTTGTCGGCAGAAAGCCCAGCAATGTCAAAGTAGCTACTTTGAAGTGATGATAGAATTGAAATACAAAAAGGCCTTGGCAAAAGGTTTAATTAGGTTCTCAAAATTACATCCTCAAGACCTCTCCTCAAATTTATAAGTTCTATCACTCTAATGTATTTTACAAGAGCAGAAGAAATTCCCCTCCTTTCAATTCAGTGCTTAGCTTTTGGAAAGATCGCAGCAAGGGAAGCGCAAGTCCAGAAGGGACGAGTTCATGATACAACAGAAGCAAAATCTATGTTTGTCTCATAAAAGTAAAGGTATTCGGAGAGGTGCGTAAAGAAGTTGTATTCTGTTACAACTAAAAGTTTCAGTATTACCAAGCTGCAAAGCAGCAAGCCAATAGCATACCTTTATAGTTGTAGCGAGACCCAGCCTACAAACAGAAAGAAAAGCCTATCAACAATTTCTTTCAACAGTTTCAAGCACTGTAACAAATAGCTTGGACTGTAGGACAACACACATGTCAGCAAAGATGGAAATCAATGCAAGAAACATAAATACCAGTAATACAGTAACAATGGACCAATGGTACTTGTAAAACATGAACTTGACATGAAACATGCATACTATATCTACTCATACTACACAACACTGCAAAAACAAACATTCAATAAATATGTACACATGTATTATTAGTAAACACAGGGGCAATAAGGCAAAAAGCTAAAGCATCACCTATCAGCCATATCGGCGATGGTGGTGAAGCCAGCAATGAGATATGATGATCGTTTGGTCTGATTGAGTTCCTTCCAGGGAGAGAATGCAGCATTGGGGGCATTGTTGGGTGAAGAGATGATAGTGGAGAGACGAGCTGGGTCCTCCAGTAAAGCGGTGGTGAAGGTGGTTGGTTCGCCCACACGGACCGGACCGTTGTTGTTAGAGTGAGATTCGTCGGAGAAGATTCTCCATTCAGGGGTGTCATCTATGCAGTGGGACTCCAAAACAAGGGCGCATTGTGTGCAGATAATGTCGCCTGAGGCGTGATCCCAGACCACATCTGTCATCATCTTGCAGTCTTTGCAAAAGAGTTCGTTTTCCATTGATTTGGTTGATCTCTACTAGTGCTTCTGTAGAGTTTCAGATGTATAGAGTAAGCGTTTCTGTTTTGCAGAAGATGAACTTTTCTTGTACTATCAAATTAACTATGCGGAGTTATTTTTCCTAACAAATCAAAATATAGAATCCCCAATTCAATTTCAAGAAACTTGATAAATCACAGCCCTAAGCCAATCCGCGGAAAGTCGATCGCTCAAGAAAAGCCCTAATCAATTGGCGGAAACTCAATCGAGCAAACCACTAATTCATTTTGCGGAAAACCTACAGAGGGATGCTAAGGAAGAGTTGAGAGTGGTGGGTGATACGAACCTATACAAGATCATCGCCGTCGAGGAGAGAGAATAAGAGGAGTGTCCGTTCGCCGAGAACGAGTCAACGAGAGGGAGGTCCAGTCTGTGAGAGAGTATAAGATCGAAATGTATTCTGAACTTCATCAATCACCCTTGTATTTATGATGGATGTCTCGTTGCTATGTTGGCATACGACGTCGTTTTGATCACAACTTTCCCAACCCGCCAAATTAAACATTCAAAAAAAAAATATGAAAGTTGTTCAAACTCAAACCTCAAGGTTTTATCTAAAATTTCTCATCAAAGAATATACAATTATTGCATTAGTAGCAACATCGCGATCAGTGTACTATGTTTTAAAAATTCGTATTCATTCGTTCATTCAAAAAGGTTTTATTACTCCTTCAATTCACAGAAAGTGTCGTTTAACCCTTCGAAAATTGATCCATATTATGTTTCATTTTAGGTTTCTAAAACAATTAATTAGAAGTGAGTTATGGAATTTTTTTATTGGAATGTGTTTTTATTGATTAAAGGTATTCATTCATTGGTCAAAAAATATGATGAGTTATGGAATTTTTTTATTGGAATGTGTTTTTATTGATTAAAGGTATTCATTCATTGGTCAAAAAATATGATGAGTTATAAGATTGAGAAAAATTTTACTCCTTCCGTCCCCGAAAGTTTGTCCGCCTTTCATTTTCGGGCGTCCCAGAAAGTTTGTCCATTTCTATTTTATTTCCATTTATATCACTATGCTTTTACAATCTTATCCTCATACAATCTCATATATTACCCCCATTATCCAACTTTTCTCTCAATTTTATCACTTTTTCCTATAAAATTGCAAAATTATCCTCAACCAATCTTACAAATTACTCATTTTTATACCTTTTCTATCCACTTTAACACTTTTTCCCATCACTTATCAAACCTTTTCACTTTTCATTAATCCACGTGCAAATATGCTTTATGGATAAATTTTCCGGGACGAAGGGAGTAAGATTTTGAGGTTTATAATCACCTTTCTTAAAACTTGTGTTTAAAGTTAAAACGCCACTCGTTTAGAATATCGGAGGGAGAATGTTTTAAAAATTCAAAAAACAAAACTAACTATAAAGCTTATAGACATAATATACACTTGAAATGGAGAGATATCGAATATATAAGATATAGTATAACGTACGTGCAAACCGTATCTAAAAAGAAGTCACCCAAAAATTTAATTTATCCTACAAAGTACATGCAAGTATACAATGTCTTATATCAGAACATATATCTTTATTCATACTAAATCTCAATTCACAACCGATGGCTATATGATCGATCGATCCTGATGAAGTTGCAAAAGGAACAGCTTTCACGAAACATTATTCTTGGCCAAAAGTGATGTTACCCTCTCTAGTAGCAGAGACATATATTCCAAAGCATAGAATAGAATAAAGTAGGCTTATCACAATACTTAACTTTGATTGATTACTGTGTACCCACTATTATTCCTTTTCCTCTACTTATTTTCACCACCTCTCCTCTCATTTCTCCACACGAACAACAAGCAAAATCAAGTATCACACATAAACCAGAAAACACAACCAAAACTCTTAGACCAAAAAAAATGCAATGGTATGGAGCTTCAAAGCCCAAGGAAGTACAACAACCACGACCACAACCCCATGAAAGCCGCGTAAGCCGCCAGCTTCTGATGCAGGTCCCCAAGTGCACGGTCCACCTGATGGACGAAGGAGAAGCCGTTAGGATCGCAGGTCCATCAGACCTCACCATACTCCGCGTCGTAGACAATAGCCTCTCCCTGGCCACCATAGTCAAAGTAGGCAAGGACCTGCAGTGGCCACTCACCAAGGACGAGCCCGTGGTGAAGCTCGATGACCGCCACTACCTTTTCACCATCCCGGTCAGGGGAGGTGACCCCTTGAGCTTCGGTGTCGGATTCTCCAAGCAGAGCAGGCCGCAGCTCGAGTCTCTCGACTCGTTTCTTCGTCAGCACGCTTGCTTTTCTTGCGCTTCAAGTAACGGTGGCGACGGTGAGATTGACTGGAAGGAGTTTGCTCCCAAGATTGATGGTTATAATGGGGTCTTGGCCAGGGCGATTGCTGGCGGGACTGGACAGATCATCAAGGGGATTTTCATGCTTAGTAACGCTTATACAAATCAGGTTCTTGTTAACTTTGTTACTACAAATTAAGTCATAATTAACTAGGTAATTAATTATGAACCTTTTATATTAATATATTTGTACTTGTGCAGGTTCAAAGGGGAGGGGATCAGTTGATCATAACACAAGCCAAAGAGGATAAAACGAAAAGAGGTGGTTATTATGGGATGACAAAAACACAAAAGCCAGCACAAAGCAAAGGAGGAGGAATGGTGAGCCTAAGAGGTCCAAAGAAGACTCCCCAGCTTGATATGAATCTTAGGAGGTAATTAATTGTATAGATTAAATTAGTATGGACCAATATTAGTGAATTGATTACTATATATCTCCACAAAATTGTGATTGTAACAACGTAGAAATTGTGAAGGGCAAGAAAACTATCGGAAGCCACGGAGAATATGAGTAAGGCCATGTTGGATGGTTTGGGTTTGGCTTCCGCCTCGTTATGGGGGCCGTTGGTTCAATCGAGAGCCGGCCAAGCGTTCTTCTCCTTGATGCCCGGAGAGGTCCTTTTGGCTTCACTTGATGCCATAGGTATATATGGTCACTCGATCTCGCATACTACAAAATATAGGGTCATGCAAGATCAAAAGTTTCTTACACTTCTAAGCATATATATTTGAACTACCAAACGTTGTTAATTATGGTATAATAACAGTTCTGGTCCCGAAGATGTCGTTTTTTCTTTTGCTCTCTTGGTTTTCTAACTGCCGAAGTTTTGGAAAGCAGATAGGATCCTGAATGCAGCGGAGGCAGCAGAGAAGCAGACACTGCAGGCCACGTCAGGGGCAGCTGTCCGAGCCGTGGAGAATAGGTTCGGGGAGAGCGCAGGGGAGGCGACAGGGGACGCTTTTGCCACAGCGGGCCATGTTGCTGGGACAGCTTGGAACGCGTACAAGATAAGGAAGGCGTTCGTCCCTACTTCGTCGGTCTCATCTGGAGTCGTCAAGAGCAGTCAAAATGTCAGAAAACTCAAGCCTTGATGTGTGTGGTTGGTTTCTTTCCAAAAAAGAAGAAGAAAGGTTGTATACCTCCGAGCTTGTTAGTACGTGTGTGTTATGATATGATTTTGTTTGGCTTTGAATTGCTTGAATGTAAGAACACATGATTATCCATCCATGGTTTGATCTATGACAATGTAATTTACTAATTTGTATAATGTGTGGATCATGGTTAGTAATCATGCATCAATGACCCAATTAGGGTTCTATTTAGATCGTATAAAATTATACATTTTCTTGTGTTATTTGTACCAAATCGTACTATATTTTAAATAAAGCCTTAGGGCCCGTTTGGTTGGCTTAAAATGGGCCTTTGGTAACGGAATGAAAGACTTGATTCCGTTCGGGCCTGTTTGATGGGCTTTTTTCATATTTTTTGATTGAGGAAAAGAAGGGAAACAAGAATATATCCTTTTCCGTCGGAAAAAGGGGTTCCGCCGGAAAAAGGGGCAGAAACAAAACGTTACCTTCCTCTTTTCACCCGACACCTCTCACACGTCACGCCCAACTCACTCGACGCTCGATCTCTCTTCTTCGTCCCCTTCCTCGTCTACAAGGGCATCGTCTGCGAATTCGTAATCCCTCTCTCTCCTCTTCTCTTTCTTTCTCCCATTCCTCTTCCATTCCACTTGCAATTCCTGTTTTTGTTTCTCTGATCGATCCAATTTGAGGATTAGGGTTTTCGCTACATTAGATCTGATTTGAGTGTTGTTGTCATCTGATGCATTCATTTGAGCCGTCTTTTCTTGTGGATGTAGTTGTCTTTTCCATTGGATGGACGAAAAATTGCAGCAAACTGAAAACCCTAATTTTTTGATTTGGGATTTTTTTTCAATCTCTTACCGGTGCTCCCTGCCAAACAGTTTTGGGTGGTAACGGTTTTCCTTTTCATTCCCTTCATTTTTTCAATCCATTTCCCTTTCCGTTTCAGCCCGAGCAACCAAATAGGCCCTTAATGTATTTCTAACAGCCCTATACTTTTTTTTGTTGTTGTTAATGTCGAGTTGATATTACGGGGTAAAAAAGTTGTGTGGGAAGCCAGCAGCCCAAATGACAGCATTAGTTTCTTTTTTGAGTCCGAATGACAGCATTTTGTTCTTTATAACCCAAGTAGACCTTTTCAAAATTGAGCCATAATGCCGCCGCATCTATGTATCATGAAAAAAAGAGACAAAATTTGGTAACTAGTCTATTTTGGAACATTTGTGAAGTAACTAGGCTATAGATAAAAAAAAAAGGAGTTAACTAGTCACTTTTCCAAAATTACCCTTAAAAAAATAAAAATTACAAGATGACATCACCAAAGGCAAATGGTGACATCATCACCCTCTACCACCATCAACCTTTGACAGGATGTTGACCGGTGTTGACCAACCTGTCATCATCCCAAAACTTGTCATCGCGTACGAAAACTTATCATTGCTTAGAAAAACTTGCGATCGCCTAAAAAAAGTGTCATCGCATACAAAAAACTTGTCGTCGCGTAGAAAACTTGTCATCGCTTATAAAAAAACTTGTCATAGCGTACAAAAAACGTGTCGTCGCGTATAAAAACTTGTCGTCGCGTACAAAAACTTGTCATCACTCAACCTATCATCACGTACAAAAAACCTATCATCACGTACAAAACTTGTCATCACTCTAACTTGTCATCACGAATGCAACTTGTCATCAGAATTTATTAGTATGCCTATGTGGGATTTGAACCCACATTATTGTGCGTAAGCACGTTGCTCTACCATTTGAGCTAATATGCCATAATTAAAAGTAATATATAGACAGATTAACCACAACCCGTAAAACAAAAACAAAACCTGTCATCGATAAAACCCATGAACACAAAACCTGTCATCGACAAAACCCATAAACACAAAAACTTGTCATCGACGAAACCCATGCACAAAACTCGAACGAAATCATCCCAAAACATCAATCAACCATCTAATTCACATCACAAATTTGAGAAAGAGATAGAAACTCGAACAAAATCGTTTCAAAACATCATAGGAGTTTTGTGCTAGATTCAAGAGCTCAAATAAGCATGTAGAATCCGTAAACAAGTCAAACTGAAACCAAAACATTCCAAGCAAATCGAGAGGGGCAATAAATCAGAGGACAAAAGTTTTCTTAACATACAATTTTTATTTGTTTTGTCCTATGATTCATGAGTGCTAGATGCAAGAGCTCAAATAAGCAAGTAGAATCCGTAAACAAGTCAAACTGAAACCAAAACAAGACCTCAAAATCGTTTCAATTGTTTTGTCGCATTCCAGATCTATTAACCAACAGGATTAGCAAACTCAATTAATCAGAACGTACAAACTGAAGCCAAATTAAAACTCCCAAATTCAACACATAGGGGGGATCAAGAAGTCAATACCTCACAGGTGGAGAACTCCGTAGACTTGGACTTTTCGTTCTCGCTGAAAATCCAAGAGTGGAGCATAGGAGTATAGGTCGCCTAAGCTCCGTACTTCCGGCAAAGCAACCGGAAAGGAAGCTCCGAGCAGACGACCATCGGAGCTACGACGAACTTCGGCCGACCGATTTTGTCCCAGTGAGCCCACGCCCTCTCAATTCGAGCCTCCGCGCTCAAATTCCCATTCGGAAGCCCTAGGAACAGTCCTCCCCCTTCTCCTCCGTGCTTTTCGAGTTCCGATTTGGCCTCTTCCCGTTCCAATTCACCGCCATCGCCGGATTTTGAACAACGAAGAAGGTCATCGTCGGACGAAATTGGGGCGGAGGTTAGAGTGGCCATTGAGAGTTTGTGGTGGAAGGGAGAGAGATGAAGAAGTTGACGGCGGCCGGAGAGGAGAGAGGATCTCATCGGCGGTGGGCGGCCGAATCGGCATTGAGATTTGATTTTCCAGATCTGAAATTGGGAGGGAGAAGGGAGAGAGGAAAAAAAAATGGGAGGGGAGAGAAAATGAAGGGGAATGGGGGCTTATATACCGACCAGTTAGTTCATTTTTTTTTAAAAGAGGTCTAGTTACTTCTTAAATGTATGAAAAGAGGCTCCACCACCATCTTTCCTAAAAAAAAGATGATTGCGTACACTTGACTTAGACTTTTTAAAACAGGTTTAAAAAAAAGATTTTCCTTCACCAAATAAATGTTTTACCAATACAAGTCGTTAGTAGCTTTTTGTATTGAAACCTGATCCGAAACCAATGGTTTAAAAAGAGACTCGACTCAATCGATCGACTCAATCAATGGCTTAATTATGATATTCGTTATATTTTCATGAAACTCTCCGTGAGATATTATCCTCTTCGCTCTCATTACTCATTAGTTACTACAATATCATTGTCAAATTATAAATTATATTTTGTATTAATGGAGTTCTCCCTACCAACAGACACAGTGAACTTACAACAACGTACTCAAGTAAAAAGTCATCAAACTCGAAAGTGATGGTTCTAGAGAAATTAATTAAGTGCAGAAAAAAGCACCCACGTAGTTTACACTTTACACTCACGGCCGCCCACTAAATCCCACGGTAGATTAGATAGATACTACTAATAAACTACGAGTATTAAGGTCCAGATTAGTCATTTTAGAGAAATCTTAAAAGTTTGAAGAATTTTAGACATTATTGTACTCCAATAGCTTCTCTATCACTCTCTTCTCCAAATATAGGGGATTTTCCAAGATACATTCATAGTAGTTATTTCTTCCTCTAAAATGCATTTATGCTAATAGTAGAAGGTTTATATAAATTGAGTTGTAAAATTTAGGTTTTCCCCTATTTACGGTAAAATTCTTTAGTGTTAAATATATAATGCAAATTCATCATGTATATTATAAAATATATGATTTTAATTAACATAGCTTTTCGTGAATGCATGAGCTTTTTGCTTATATAAGTCGTAATTTTATTGAGTTTATGTGTATATAAGTCATAAATATTTTAGTCGGTAAGAGTAGTATATACTCTTTCCAAGACTTAATTGTGAATGCATAATTTTATACTTTCTTATTTATATTTTTTTTGGTTGAATTGGCGGCACTCTCCGGCCCCTCGAGAGGGCGTTTACTTTCTTATTTATATTATAATTACTTCTTTAGTATTAAAACAAAAAAATAAGTATATTTACGGTAAGTTTGTATATTATTTTCATTTCTTCATTAGCTAAATAAAAATAGTACAGTAAGCATTGAATTCTTCAAACTAGATAAGAGGTTGAGATTAAATAAGAAATGTTAAATTTTGTAAAATTGGAAAACTGTTGGACTTGAAGTAGAAAACATTTGAAAAATATAACTTTTACTTTTTCATTTTGGAGAAAAATTTAGCACATATTCTAGAGATGCTCTAAAAATATACCTTAATTTTTTTGTAATTTTATAAAGCAAAACCATGAAAGTGGGCCAATTATCTCAAGCGTACGTACGACTCGTACGTGCGCATAGAAATGGTATTGAGAAATGAGGTGAAAATTGACTTTTTGTTCTTTGACAAACCGGCGGGCCTCTTGTGTAGGTTTAGTTTAGGTACGTAAGATGTTTAATTTAATTAAGATCTACTCTAGTTGTGCACTGCTATCAGTCCCGTTGCTTCAAGGCACGATTTTAATATAAATAAAAACTTTCTTTAAATTTTATATAATGTTATTTGAAATGATATTTTATTTTTAGAAAGAATAATTAACGTGCAAATATTATGTGGAGTTTTGGGCATAAAACATGTAAATTTTGATTATTTTATGATGGGATTTTTAATGAAAATGATTTTTTTTAAAATGAATGTACGTTTTTTATGATAGCTTTTTATTGTAACATCTTCTTAATATAGAGTTCTAAAACCAAATATTATCATAAATAGCGTGCATGATTTATTAAGAAGAATAATAAAAATAAAAATTAGTAGATAAGAATATTTATAGAAAAATAATGTATAAAATTAAAAGTTCAATTTTTTAGGAAAAAATTAAAATGGAAATAAGTAGATAAGAAGATTTGTAATATGTGCTCTTTTTATAATAAAAAAATTAAGATTGATATTGAAATTAGTAGATGAGAAGATTTCGAGAAAAATTATATATAAAATTTAAAGTTTTATTTTTTTTAGGAAAAAATTAAACTGGAAATAAGTGGATAAGAAGATTTGTAATATGTGCTCTTTTTATAAAAAAAAAATTAAGATTGATATTGAAATTAGTAGATGAGAAGATTTCGAGAAAAATTATATATAAAATTTAAAATTTTATTTTTTAGGAAAAAATTAAAATGAAAATCAGTAGATAAAAAGAGTTATAATGTGGGATCTACAATGAAATTTAAACTAATTAAATTATTTTAATAAAAATAGATGATACAATCGAATGATAAATTGACACGTATCGTGCTAAATATTATTTTTAAACTCCACTTTATTGTATACGGTAATACGGAGTAGTTAATGATTGATTTATCGTTACATGTAAACTGCAGCATGCAAATGTCATCCCCTCGTACGCACACATTGGGTCAAAGTTGAAGTGTTACTAGAAGGGGGTGGTTGATGCAAAGATTGCAAACAATCTTTTTGAAAACGCTCTCTTTTGTGCGATATGTCATCAGCCGTGGTTACTGCTCCGGAGGGCCATGCTCCTCCGGTCGAGATGGTGGTTGACCATGATCATGGTGGGCTGCCTCCAGATAAACCTCCGGACAAGTCGTCTTCATGGCGGGACGTCGTAACGGGGGGAGCTCAATACCCGCAGACGAAGATCAACAGGGATTTCATAAAGGGGAAGACGAGGCTTAGCTTCCCTAAGGGAGAGTTGGGTGATCCGGTGTATAACATTGATGAAGAAGTGATGGAGGCCTTGGCGTCCGTTTGGAAGAATTCTGTCGTAGTGAAACTGTTAGGGCATCCGGTGGCGTTCCCCATCATGGAAAGAAAGATCCGAGAGATGTGGAGGACGGATTACCGAATGCAGATTATGGATCTTAAGCATGGGTGGTTTTTGGTTCGGTTTCAGAGAGAAGAGGATTACCTCAAAGCGCTCACTTATGGGCCGTGGACGGTTTTTGGTCGTTGCTTGATCGTGAAGGCGTGGACGAATAAGTTCAGAACTTATGATCCAATCCTTACTACGCCGGTGTGGGTCCGGATCTCCGACCTTCCTGTCACCCTGTATGAAGAAACTATTCTTTTGGATATGGCTCAAGGTATAGGCAGTCCAATAAGGGTTGATCAGAGAACGCTATTCAATCGCAGAGGCAACTTTGCTAGGATTTGCGTTGAGATCGACCTTGAAAAGCCCCTAAAAGGAACGATCTGTGTTAATGGCGAGACTTTGTTGATCGAATACGAAGGCATCCCCACGATTTGTTTCGATTGTGGCCGGTTTGGGCACTTGAAGAGTCATTGTCCTTTCCGCCAGGATGTGTCAAACCCAGGGAATGTCCAGGGAAAGAATGTTAATGGTCAGCAGGTTAGTTCGTCTGAGAAGGAGAAGAATACGCCCGAGCCGAATGGTGGTGATAAAGGTGTTATGCCCGGAGACGCCAGTGTAGCGGCGGTGCTGCAAACTCTAACGGCAGATGAGGCGGCGAGATCAGGCATGGGAATCTACGGCGAGTGGATGATCCCGAAAAGGAAATATCGATCGAATAAAGGAAACAATAAAGTCGGGGGAGAGAACAAGGAAAGTAAAACCGAAAATGGTAAGGGTGTCCAGGCCAAGGATAATGGACGTAGGCATGGGAAAGGAAAGGATCATGGTGGCGCGTCCACCTCGGTTGAAAATCGGTTTGGTGCGTTAGTTATTGCTGAGGAGGGAGTCTCGGTCTCCAAACAAGGCAATAGGAATGAGAAAAAAGGTAAGGAGGTGGAGCCAATTAAGGAAGGGCCGAAGGAGAAAGACAAGAAGAAGATGCAGAAGGAGGATTTGCCAAAGATTTCCGCCTCAGTGCCGGAGGATTCTAGTATGGGGATTACGATGATTAAGAATAAGGTTAATGAGGCGATTTTCCCAGTTTTCTCGTCAGCTGGGCAGGTGAAGGCTTGTGTTGACTCGGATATGCAGAAGAAAAAATACAATAAGTCCGATCGTAGGAGGGGGCCCAATTCTCCAAGTTGTACTAATGATTTGGGCCTGGTGGCCACCATTAATGGGCCGGTTCGTGTGTACAATGGAAAGAAAAGAAGGCAATCTGAAATTACAGATTTCGGTAACGAATTCAACACTACCACTCCGGTCGTGCCAATCTCTGAGCAGCAAGGGTTTGATCCTGGCGATGGTGGTGATCGGTCTAAGGAGAATTCGGTGGTGAAGGACTCCGTGATGAACATGAATCCGTTGTTTGTTGTAGAGGAGAACGCTTCTCTTGAATCGAGTGATGCGGTTATGGGTGAAAGCAGTGTTGCCCCGTCGGGTAATAGCTGCTGATTTCCTTGATCCCCTATCTCTCTTGTTATTGGTTTTATCCATGAATATTCTTATGTGGAATTGTTTTGGTGCAGGCAAGGCCGGTTTTCGTAGGGCGATTAGATATATGTGCAAGCACTTCAATGTTGATGTCTTGGCGCTTTTTGAAACAAGAATTGCTGGGGATACTGCCCAGGCTGTGTGTGATAAAATTGCCAGGCATGGGCTTACGGAGTGCCGTAGGGTGGAGGCGAGAGGTTTCGCTGGCGGTATTTAGATTCTTTGGAAGAACGGCGATCTCAACCTCTGCATCCAATCCCAGAATGACAATTTTATACATGCTTCTGTGAACTATGGAGGGTCCTTAATCCATCTCTTTTTGGTTTACGGGCCACCATCGGCAGGCAGAAGAATAGCCTTTTGGCGAGACCTTGAGGAGGCGGTGAAAGCGGTCTCGGGTCAAATCGTCGTCGGCGGAGATTTTAATTGTATTCTCTACAATGAGGAGAGGGATGGGGGTTCGGGTGGCCTCCACTCCGATTCTCATGTGTTTCATAAATGGATGAATAATCTAAACTTGATTGATGTGGGCTTTGCAGGTCCAAATTTTACATGGAGCAGACGGATCTCGGCTTCTTCTTTGGTGCAGAAACGATTGGACAGAATTTTCATGAGCACTGATTGTAGAGTTCGTTGGCCCGAGGCTAAAGTCAGACATCTGCCTAAATATTGTTCTGATCACTGTCCCCTGTTGTTTAGTCTGTGTCCGGACCTTAGTTTGAATAAGTCGAGGAGGCCGTTTAGATTTGAGGCGGCTTGGCTGACACATCCGGAGTTCCACAAGAAGATTCATGATAGCTGGCGTGCTGAGGAAGAAACTCCTGCTGCTTTAGCTGGTCTGAAAGAGGATCTCGTTATTTGGAATAAAGAGGTGTTTGGGAACATTCATAGGAGGAAGAAAGAGCTAATGCATAATCTGGCCAAAATTCAGACTAGGATTGCGGTGAGGGCGTCGGGCCCTCTACTGGATACAGAAGCTGAAATTCAAAAAGAGTTGGACCTTGTGTTAGAACAAGAGGAGTTACTTTGGTTTCAAAAATCCCGAGAACAGTGGCTCAAGGATGGAGACCGTAACACGTCTTTCTTCCATACTTCTACTGTGATAAGGAGAAAGTACAACCGTATTGAGGCGCTCAAAGACGACGAGGACTGTTGGATTGATAATAAAGAGGAGCTTGAGGGTCTGGCAGTTGATTACTTCAAAAAGTTGTACTCGTGTGATGGTAATTACAGCCTAACCTTTCCGCTCATTGATCAGACTTTCCCTTGTATTGATGGGGAAATTATGGCAGGTCTAGCCGAGAATATCAAAGACGACGAGGTGTGGAGGGCCATCAAGTGCATGGGGTCGTTTAAAGCCCCGGGTATAGACGGTTTTCAGCCTGGTTTCTTTCAAAGTTGCTGGGCTACTGCTGGTGGGTCAGTCATTAAGTTTGTTAAGGATTTCTTTGTCTCGGCTCGGCTGCCTACTGGTGTGAATGACACTTTGATTGTTCTTCTCGCCAAGGTTGCCAAACCCGAGCATATTAGCCAATTCCGCCCTATTAGCCTTTGTAATGTGATATACAAGGTCATTACCAAGGTTATAGCTAACAGGATCCAGCCCATTATGTCTAGTATTATCGGTCCTACTCAAGGAAGTTTTATCCCGGGAAGGCTCATAACCGATAACATTGTGATAGCTCAAGAGGCGGTGCATTCTATGAGAAGGAAGAGGGGTCGTAAGGGTTGGATGATTATCAAACTCGACCTTGAAAAGGCGTATGACAGATTGAACTGGAGCTGTATTGAGTCCACGATGAAAGTGGCGGGTTTCCCTGATCGTCTGACTCGTTGGGTCATGGAATGCGTCACTACTACGAGAATGCAAGTGTTATGGAACGGAGAGGTTACGAGTCAGTTCACCGCTTCTCGGGGTGTTAGGCAGGGTGATCCGATCTCTCCGTACCTCTTTCTTCTCTGTATTGAGCGTCTTAGCCATATGATTATGAACGCGGTAGAAAAGGAAGGTTGGAAGCCTATTAAGTTGACGCGGTCGGGTCCGAGTCTGTCGCACATCTTCTTTGCTGATGACATCCTGCTTTTTGCGGAAGCTTCCGTTGAACAAGTTGTTGTGATCAAGAATTGCTTGGATCGGTTCTGCTCGTTTTCTGGGCAAAAAATCAGCATTAGAAAATCTAAAATTTTTGTGTCCAAAAACGTGGGCGGTAGATTGAGAAGGGACATCCAGAGAGCTAGCGGTATTGGTGCTACTTCAGATCTGGGTGTTTATCTTGGCATGCCAATCTTGCACAAGGCGGTGGACAAGAACACTTTTGATTTCCTTATTGATAAATTCAACAGGAAATTGTCTGGTTGGAAGGCTAAGACGCTGAGTTTCTCGGGAAGGGTTACGTTGATTAAATCTGTTTTGAACTCGTTACCCGTCTACTCCATGTCGTTGGCTCTTCTCCCGATCAGTAGTTGCAAGAAGATTGATAGAATCAGTAGGAAATTTCTTTGGGGAGTTACTTGCAATCAAAGAAAAATGCATAAGGTAGCTTGGGACATTGTTATAAAACCAAAAGAGTTTGGAGGCCTCGGTTTAAAATCCATGAGAGAGCTCAACCTCGCTATGCTCGGGAAGCTCGGTTGGCGTTTTTTAATGGAAGAAGACAGCTTGTGGGTGGATGTGCTGAGTAAGAAGTACGTCGGGACAGCGATGGGGAAGTCTTCCTACTGCTCGCACGTCTGGAAAGGTATTCGGAAAGGACTAAACGAGGTTGTTCTGCCCGGAACCAAATGGATTGTTCGTAATGGCCACTCGACTCGTTTCTGGGACGATGTTTGGCTTGTGGATGGGCCGCTTAGGGAGTTTGCTGCTGATGAGATGAGTCCGGTCGGGACGGAGGCTTTTGTCGCTAGCTACTGGGATGAGGAAAGCGGTTGGGATTGGCAGGTTCTTGCGTCGTTGTTACCTTCCAGTGTTCTTCTCCAGCTGGCTGCGGTGTCAATGGACCAGGGAAGCGAGATGGCAGAGGATGAGTTATGCTGGAGGTTCAGCAGGGATGGCGAGTATTCGGTGGCGTCGGGATACAAAACGCTTATGAGCATGTATAATTTGAAGTCTAACGATATGCTGATTTTCCGCAGGATTTGGCGCGCTAGAGTGCAAGAGAGGACTCGGACCTTCTGCTGGCTAGCTTGTATGGGGGGAGTTATGTCCAACCAAGAAAGAAGGCGTCGTCACCTCCCTACCGACGGTACCTGTGTGTATGGGTGCGGGGAAGAGGAGACTTTAGAGCACTTGTTTCGGGACTGCGCGGTGGTAAGAAATATGCGGAATAACTTGTCGGCCACTAACTTTGTTCCTTCTTTCTTTCAAGACTGTTTTGCAGTGTGGTTCCGCGTGAACATTGTGGAACAAGTGAGGGTTGGAGATTTGGAGTGGTGTGCGATCTTCATGACAGGGATGTGGTGGTCATGGAAGTGGAGGAACAATATGGCTTTTAGAAGTGAAGCAAACGCTACTGAGAGATCAAGTTTTGTGTTGGAGAAGACCTTGGAGGCGGCCCTTGCTATGGAGCGGTCTGGTGCTAGCGACAACATCAGTAGAGAGGAGATCTTGGTGTCTTGGTGCTTACCGACGGAAGGATGGATAAAAATAAATTCGGACGGGGCTGTTAGAGGAGGCTTGGCGGCTGCGGGAGGCGCGCTTCGGGACGACTCGGGTAAGTGGTTGGGGGGTTTCGTTCATAACATTGGTGCCTGCTCGGTCCCAATGGCGGAGCTTTGGGGAGTATATAATGGGTTGAAGTTAGCTTGGGAGATGGGATTTCGTAAGGTTTCTCTCGAGTCCGACTCGCAACTCGTTATACACTTCCTAAAATCCGGTGTGAAACAGAGCCACCCGCTTAGCAGCTTAGTCAATAAATGTCTAGGCTTTTTTAGTAGGAACTGGTCTATCCAGATCCGTCATGTGTATCGTGAGGCTAACTCCGTTGCGGATCGCCTTGCTTCTAGTGCTTTTGATTTTCCTATAGGATGCCATGTATTGAGTGCCCCGCCTGAGGGGATTTTTTTACTGCTTTATGATGATGTAAGGGGTCGGGCTATCCCCCGTATGCGGACTACTTAGCCCTCTTTTTCATTATTAATAAAACGCTCCATCGCGAGCCGGAGAGTGCCGTCTCTCCTTCGACAAAAAAAAACACATTGGGTCAAAGTCAAAGTTGAATTTTTTTTGGTTGAAAAAGTCAAAGTTGAATTAAGTTGCCGTGTCTGCAATTGTTTGTATATCGTATGAAACATTATGCGTTATGACACACAATTTGTATGAACCTATACTAATTATGTATGTATGTAGTAAAAAAAGAAACCCATTTTTGTCAAAAATATACTCCCTCCGTTTCACAATAAGTGTCGTTTTAGCATTTAAAACTTGTTTCATAATATGTGTCGTTTTAGGTTTTCAAAGTGATTTATTAGGGGTGAATAATGATAATTTTTATTGGAATGTGTATTTGTTGACTAAAGTTGTTCATTCATTGGCTAAAAAAATGTAATGAGTGGTAAGATTAAGAAAAAGTTGTAAGTTTTAAAGTGAATGATTGCTTTTCTTAAAAACTGTGTCAAGAGCTAAAACGACACTTATTGTAAAATGGAGGGAGTAGTATTATTAATCTCTTATCGGTTTTTTCTATTCTGTATCAAAAGAATAAACTTTTTGTTTATGGACACTAAATACCAAAAGAACGTATAGTATAAATTTGTTGTAAAGACGTTTTGATCCCCTAAATTACTCTGAGCATTTTTCTTTCTAGAAAAAGTGAGAAGTCTTTCATTCATTTATAGACATTGAAAAGTGATACTCCCTTTGTTCTCGTAAAATTGTTCAAAAGTAAAATGGGCACTGTTATTTATGCATGGATTAGATGGAGTGTGAGAGTGTGAATTTGGTGGCCCACAAACACTTTCAACCGAGCTGCTACTCTAATCAAACAATGATTGTCCAAGGCAAATTCATCCCAAAGTTCCACATAACACACATCAAAATGTTGCAAAAAAAAAATCATTCCAACTTTATGTTTTGAGTTTTGGGAAAAAATAATTTCTTGTTGCCTCAAATTTCATTTTAATGGAGTTTAATGGTTGTTGGGGTGAATAATTTTGTGTAAAGAGAGAGAAATGAGGAAGAAAGAAAGTGTAAAAGTAGGTAAAAAAGTGATAGTGTAAAGGGGTAATATTGTAAATTTGATGTGATATAAATGGAAAGTATGTAAAGGTGGACAATCTTAACGAAACGCCCGAAACGGAAAGGCGGACAATCTTTCGGAGACGGAGGGAGTACAATTAATTCTAGGTTAATCTTAAGATTAGTAACATTCAAGTCAGTAAATTAGAATTTGTTGAACTTCAAGATTAGTAACCCTTCTTATCTACTGATTTTCATTTTAATTTTTTTAAATTAAATTTGAACGCATATTGGGTTGACCAGTTGAATTCGGGCCGTTCGGGTCGGTTTCGGTTCGGGCCGTTTGGGTTCGGGCTATTTTGGTTCGGGCCATGTTTCGGTCCAATTCAATTTCGGTTCGGGTCGGTTCGGTTCGGGCCGATTGAGTTTGTGTCGATTTCGGGTTTATTTCGGTTTGGGTAATTGCGGGTCGGGTTGTGTTCGGGTTTGGGTTACCGCCGGTTGAGTAATATTTGAGTGCAATTAGAGCGGGTCGGGTTATATATGTTCGAGTTGTAGTTAATGACTAACACATATTCGACATCTTAATACGTTATATTGGAGTTTGAATAAGAGTAATTTGTGGATTTAGTTAAAATGGACGGAGATTTTGATAGTTTATAATTGTTTAATTGTATTCATTAGTTGGTTTTACTTGGTTGGTAAGACTTTTATGCTTTATAAATTCTACAATTTAAAATTCTCAATTAAATTGTGCTTTAGAAATGTCATATTATATTTTATTATCATTAATTACTTGATCCGGCCTTTTCGGGTTCGGGTTATTATGGGTTCGGGTCATTTCGGGTTCGGGCCATTTCGGTTTTGGTCCCAATTCGGTTCGGTCTTAATTAGGTTGGGACGGTTCGGTTTTCGGGTTGTGTATTTCACTAAGTTTTCGGATTTGGTTTGGGTTCGATTCGAGCGGGTCGGGTCGGTTAATTCCACCTCTAAGCACAAGGTATTAGTTGAGAATTTTATGATCATACTAGCTTTGTTTTTAGAATATGTAAATTATATTGGTATTACAGTATCTTGAATAGCGTTCCTAAAATAGAGCTTTATATTATGATATTATAAATAATTGTAATATTCAATTTGAACGCATGATACCAGATTACCAGATTTAAAATTATTGTAAGATTCAATTTGAACGCATGTTGGGTTGACCAGTTGTAAAATATGAGCTTCTCAAGGACCAAAATGGCGTACCTTTTTGTTATCTAACCTTATCGTAGTCACACAATGTTATCTAAGCAACTAAAAAGCAAACAATTGAATAACAATTCCAAGTTTCAACCAGATAATAATACAATGCACCTTCCTGGCTGCTTGTATTAATTAAAGATGCATGCAAGTTGCCCAAACCCACTATAAAAACACTTAAGATCGACCTCCATACATCCTAATTACAGCTACTTACACACCTTAATTAATTCAATCTCTCTTATCCCCAACAGTCCAACACCACCACCGTTAATTGCATCAAGCTAGCTAGGTTCAAGATCTATGGCCGCCGGAGGTGCCACGTGGTTCCCGACGTATCCTTGGGTTGATCATATGTTTGACCTCGACGAGGCATTGACTCTGCCAGTGTGGGCTGGCCTGCCTTCCGCCACCGGCTCGGCCGAGGAGCTGGCGGTGCTCCCGACAGCGACGGAGGCGGACGTGAGCGGCGTCGCATGCTCCATCTGCACGGAGGGGTTCGATCCCGGAGAGGGAGCCGGAAAGCGGGCCCCGGCCATGTGGACACGTGTACCACTCGGGTTGTATTTCCTCCTGGCTTTCTCATTGTAACTCCTGCCCGCTCTGCCGGGCACAAGTACTTGTTATTCGCAAGTAGTTATCTGATCCATCATACAACCATCGATCTATTGACAATTGACTACTCGGTGTAATTAATTTGAGTACTCCGTATTTCTTTATTTTTCCCGCAAAAATGAGAAAGGGTACGGTTGAGAAGAATAGCTTTGAGCTTCTTCTTTTTTTTTGTCACAGATCGATTAGCCTTGAGTTTCATGTCTGTATATACAATTTAACAGTTTATAACAACGTACGAAGTTGTTGTATACTTGCATCTATGCTGATTAGAGAGGTTACAATCTATACTATATATTAAAACTGGAGAATTTCGAGCCTCCACGTTAATTCTGACCCCACTTGATTAACAATTTTATATGTCTTATTTTTCCTAACTATTTAATCTTTAATTTTATCTTTTTTCTTACTCATCAAATATCTATCTTTATTATTTATCTTTAAAATTTCTTTAATTATCTAACCTTTAATTTTATCCTTTTTCTTACTCATCTAATATCTATCTTTGAAACAATATTATCTATCTTTAAAATTTCCTTCTATAAAAGATACATATTAATTAACTTAACTTTTCAATTCCCATTTTAATCTATTTATATGTAAGAATTAATATATAGTATAGATTATAGTAAATACACAAATTAACGAAAAAAATGATCATTACCCGTACATAGTACGGGTTTTCAACTAGTCTAATTGAATCCGATAACAATCCGGAATTGTAAGGTTGAAATCTGAATATTTGAGCGTAAAGTCTAAAATAAGGTTTGAGTTTTATCCAGAGTGAGGGTTGTATGATGGATTAAGGTTTGAGTTTTATCCTGAGTGAGGCCGTTGTATGCATGGTTGTTGAGGCATTGAGCATGACGGTTGTGGAGTATTTTGCCATTGGCTTAGAATGAGGCTTGGAACCAGCTCTCAAAGCCCATGCTTAATGGCCAAGCTAAGCTCTCAGAGCCGAGAAGCTTCCTAACTTCGCCATGAAACCAGCTCTGAACGTTCCAACATGGTCAGGGAGTATGCCGCCACCGCTGGCTATCCTAAGATTGCCTTCAGAGGCCCCGCTCATGTTCATCTTCATCCATCCATTCTCCAGAGGGTTCCTTTTATAAATTTTATTATGTGGAGGATAGTTTGATACTATATCATGGAATAGAAAAATGATGAAATAACTCCAATTATATAATACTCCGTATTACCTTCCTTCGTGTACTTCTATTTGCCCTTCAAGCATTTTTCACTAATGTTAAGACAAACCATTAAAATACTCCTATTAAATGATGAATACGTAATAATCTCTCTCCTTAATTATTTGTTCCAACCTAAACTTTTCATACTTGCTTCATTTATTCAATAGACATATCTAGAGTTAGAGGAGAGGTATTCAATTAACTAGAAAGTTTGCCCGTCCGGACGGACAATTTCTTTCACCGTATTTTTCTAGAAGGTGAAAATTATAATATTCGTCATAACACAATTTTGTCTAATTAATAAATTATGTAAATATTTTGTATTGAATTGTCCAAAAAATAGTAGATAAAATAAATATAAAATATGAAATTATTTTATTTGATTTTATTAATTTCTTATGATAATTTTTTTGATAATATGACTTTTCTATTACAATTAAGTTTTTTAGCCGAATGAACATTTGTATGGATTACTCTTTATAATTTTATAGACATTTTGAAGGAAATTTAAATCGAAAGCATATTGTTAGCTCTTTAGACTTTACATTCTCACTCAAAAAAGAAAAAATGATAAGACTTTGCATTCAAGTTACAATATTAATATATTATAACATGATATATCTATGTAAAAAATTAAACATAGTAGCATGCATTCATAATCAATTACAAATAAAACAAATAAAAATAAAAAAGTATAAAAACATGCATTTATTTGACAAGGAAAAGAAAAATAAGAGTTGTAGAGATAGATCATTCACCCAAAACAAAACAAAAATAAAAAAAAATAGAGAGAAGTCATTAATGTGACAAGAAGGGGGGAATTTTAAGTGTTGTATAGATAAGGGATGTACGTACTCATTTTAAGATAAATGGAGGATTAGAGTGGATGTATTCAATTACCAAGATAAAATATTAAGGGTAAATTTATCGGTACTCCCTCTTTGAGGATTCAATTTAGGTGACCTTCTCGAAACAGCTACCTAGCTGTCTTCTCCCTTGATAAATCCTACGGATATGGCAATTTAGGCAAATCCTTTTTGAGTTGTACATGCTCTTTTTGAAGGCACTAATTGATACAATTGCATACGTATCTCCTGCGCAAGAGTCATAAACGTTTAACATGCAGGCATAGACTGTATAGATAGAGTAAGTTAGTGGAGCAACTTTTGTAAACAAATCATTTAAGAACATACTTCAAAAATGGAGCATAATGCGCATGTGGGTCATTAATTCCATCATCCATGCACTGCTTTTTGTCCAAGTCATATTTGGAGGAAATGCAAAATACTCGCGTTTATGTGATCGAAGAACATGTGCTTGACCTCCCTAAAATATCATTTATGTTAGTATGTTACCGTGTATGACCCCTTTTTGTTTACCTAACAATTAGTTATATATACACGATCGATTACACCCATTATCCAAAATAAAGAAAAGATCTTTCAACCAAAAAAAAAAAAAAGCAAAGATCCAACTAACTTATGATAAATGCTATCAATTACGCACCTCTGACTTAGGGACCCAAATGCTGAAGTTATTGAAATTGATATCAAAAAATATGGAGAAATATCAGTACTAAAAATTGAAACCCTTGCACTACGTGATGTTATACGAAAAGCCAAGGAATTAGGAATACGAAAACTAGAAATTGAAGGAGATAATCTTACAGTCATAAACTCTGTTAAAAAACTAACACAGAGCCCATGGGAGATTGATATTCTCCTCTCTGACATCCTGGTCTCATTAAGTTGTTTTGAGACCGTCATAGTTACCCATGTGGGCAGAAACTGCAATGTTGTGGCCGATAAAATTGCTAAGTTGGGCCATAGCCTCCATGTGGGTTCCATTAAGAATCACTTAGAGCTTCAAGTTCTCGTCCGTCAGGACGCTATAGGACATCCTCCTTAAAGGGGATCTCCTAATTCTTACCTTTTTAAAAAAAATAAAAATAAAATAAAATTACGCACCTCTGACCGGTCTCTCTTTATTAAAACCAGCAACTTGGCACCCATTTTCCACATTATAAAAATCCAAACCCCCTATAAAAACACCTCTCACTTCACCACTTCGATCTCAATACTTCTAATGTACAAACTCCATCATTTTCATCACCTTGCTCTAAAATCAAGAGCTTTTTCCTCCTCCGCCACCGTGGTGAAATCAAGATCTATCTATGGCCACGTGGCTGCCTTCGTATCCCTCCGTTGACCACATGTTTGACCTCGACGAGGCTCTGACTCTGCCGATGAATTTCCCGGCGGCTGAGCCAGTCTTCGGACCGGTGGAGCTGCCGGCGGCAGGGGAGGCCGAAGTCAGCAACGCCGTATGCTCCATCTGCACGGAGGGGTTCAAGACCGGCGACGGAAAGCGGGCCCCATGCGGACACGTGTACCACTCTGTCTGTATTTCCACGTGGCTCTCCCGTTGTAATTCCTGCCCGCTTTGCCGTGCTAGAGTGCTTCTTACTACTTAATGCGGAGTGTAATATGTTTCCTGTAATCATAATTCATATGTTTTGTTGTTAATTTTTCTTTTATTACCACCATGAAGAAAGCCACGTTCGATCTTCTCATAGCTTTATAGCGTTTGAGTCGTAGGAAAGTTTATATATTACAACTAGTAGTCTGAGGGTTATTTGCCATACACGGAGTATGTGTTTTATTTGATGAAGCTGGTTAAGGGGATCTCATCTTCTAGCGAGAACTCTTTTGAGTCCCCGAGCCTTTCCTCAGCAATTTTTCTATTGAACACCCTAAGTCATTATGAAAAATAAGTGTATATTCATAATCAGCTAGCATCCGCAGCTTCAATTTAATTCGCTCATATATATAATGAGAACTAAGTTGCCAAATTGACCTTTACACGAATAAATATTGTGCCCGGTTGATGGAGACAAGGTTAAATATCATAATAGAGCTCTGATCTGTATGTTAACATACGTTGCCTGTTTGACTTTCAATACATTAATAACGGAAGGTTGGCCCGCAATTTAATTCGAATAAACCTATTTTCTTACATACACAGATACAATCTCCCTTAATTATGACATGCTTCCTTACGCAAGCGTTTCATTTTTATTATAGAGATACAGTATATATATGGTTAGGCAGCCCATCAGGCTACTTGATAATGTAATTACTTTAGACTATATCTCATAAAAAGGTTGCCACAGATATTAATCAAATAGTATGTTTTTTTTTCCTTCAGTAAACGAGCTAATTAAGCTTTCAACCAAAATAAACTAGCTAATTTTTTATTTTTTTTGGTCGAAAAAAAAACTAGCTAATTAAGCACTCCGGTCCTATATCTCAAGTACTGCTACATTAATTAATTGATCCAATGATCGACTTGGTCAAAATGTTGTGAATTCAACGCTTTGAGGGCGGGATTGTCCAAATCAACTCTAAAAATAATTAATTATAATAAATAAACGATTACGGGAACCTAATAATGGAGTAGTAGTACACTTGATTGATCGATCAAATCCAAAATAAAAAATTAAATATCAAAAAATAAACTCTGGTCAGTTATAAAAATAAATGCTGGTACAAGGGAGTATGTTTTTCAAAGGGAGTATACGTAGTAGATAGTGGATGGGGATGTTAGACTCATAAACATAGGATCCTGGAGCTAGCTAAAGGCACATGAATTGTAGGGTGTTGATTGCTCATATCCGGCCCTCTGCTCAAAATTTGAATACGCAGCCCCATTTATAATTGAAGGTAGCTTGCAAATGGGAAATCACATACTCGCTACTGTATACTACATGCAGATGATGCAGCTGCTAGCCGCTTCTTCGTTTGGTGTTCCCCATGCCATCTCCTATTGTACACGTGTCACGTACCCAGCATCAGTCAATACATAATGTACCTGCATATCCTTGTGTGCGTGCTGGAGCTAGCTAGCTAGTGAACCTCTCTTCAGTTTCGGTAGTCTCGAGTCTATCTTCAAGTATGCGCACATATGACCTAGAACACATGTCAGGTGTGCCCTTTACAAATTTGTTATCACGCGCCCGTCCCAATTTAAATCTGCTCTCCTACATACATATATAGTGGCTTACTCGCGCGTTGACATGTCAATGATGTCCCAACCATGGTAAATAAGAGTCGGAGGCTAAATTAAACCAACTTTTAAAAACCAATCATCATATCATCCAAGGCTAGCTGCTAAGAAGACAATTTAACACGAACCCGGCCTAAAAGAGGTAACGGCCACTACGTGCTTGGGAATTTATTACCGTAATTTTACACACATGAAACAAAGTCAGAAGTAAACTCAAAAGAGTCTTGTACTTGAGAGCTGGTATTGAAGCCTTGCTCAGCCACATAAAGGACACCTTTCTAGTGAGGCTTTTCACCGATAACTGCGGTAAGCAGGACTGTACATGCAGCTTTCCGCATACTTGACCAGATCTTCTGGCCGTGGAAGCCTGGATGCCAATCCTACATACACGTACAACACAAACCTCAACCTCACTTTCCCACACTTGTGATTGCTGACCCATTTTAAGAGCTTTAAGGTATAAGAAATTAAGAGGCAACACTTACCAAGCTCATATGCCTTGGCTGCAACATTAGCTGCAATATGGGCCGATATCTTCCTTATATCGGAGAAAGCAGGATATATCATCCCCTTCTTGTAGTCCTCTTGGGTTACTTGCCCTGCTAAGGCTTCGGCTGTTTTACACAACATAAACATAAGCACTCCTAATCAGCAAAATTTATGTTCTTGGGTCACTTGCATATATGATCATGCATGTATGTACTTACACGCAGCTAGTAGCATTTCATCATGCACTCGAATAGCGCCACAGCTGACCACTCCCATACCAAATCCAGGGAAGATATAAGCATTGTTGGACTTATAACATGGAAATGACAAAATCATCAGTTTTTAGTGTTCGACAAACTCTAGTTTAAGAAACAGCTAGGTTTGTAGGAGAGTATTGGATGTGTTCATTACCTGGCCCGGAACAAAGATCTTGCCTTCGTACTTAACCGGGTCAAACGGACTCCCACTTGCAAAAATTGCACGACCCTGTCCATTTTGAACATAGCCCGGGAAAAAAGAAGCACAAAGGTTGACAACACTAGAAATGCAAACATGTCAAGCCTGACTCTTGACTATATGATCTAGACTAAATCCTTTGCTGAGAACTCCTGTTAGGGACTTGAAATTCTGAACAACTTAATGATACTGCAATATATCTATCAAGTTGTATGCGTTCAGCCTTAGTATCCAAATAGAATATTGCACATAGGTTAGTTGAGCCCCCGAACTTATTGCATCTTTAGAAGCACATAGAGCAGCTAACACTAGGATTTCATTTAACAACAATTCATTTAGGATTTACCTTGCTCCATGTGTATGCTTCTTCAGCAGTGCACTCTGATTGGGAAGTAGGATTGGAGAGTGCCATAATCAGAGGTTTCTACATGACATCACTTATATAAGATCAACCATATATGCTAACGCCAAATTCATCAAGTACATGTTTTTACATAAAGTACTATGCTATAGGAGAAGGGTTACTTCGTTTAAGGAGCACATGGCTTCAATGACTTCCTGTGTGAACGTTTTGCCAACTCCAGATGACCCAATCAAGATAGTTGGCTTAATGGCCTGGAGGGGAACGGAAAAAAACAAGCTTACCAAGGATGTTCTGAAATAATCTACTAAACAAATCAACAAAGTATCCACACCTTGACAGCTCCTAGAAGATCACTGATGGGTTCATGCTCATGAGCCCATCTCTTCTTGAAGTCCTGGAGAGAATTCTTCCTAGAACTCACAATTAATCCCTGCAGATACAAACTCATTCTTAGCACAATGAGAAATCTGAAACTGCCTTAAATATGCGAGCAGCATTAATTGCTACGTTCAGCCAGGCGTCGTAAGCAAGTTTCTTTGACCTTTGAGTCCACAAGCCAAATCTTCTTGCGAGTTTCCTCTAGAGGAGCATTTGTCTGCAAGAAGGATCATGTCAGATCATTACCTTCATTTCTATAAATGGTTATATTCATGGAGTACTATGACTGTTTAATATACCTGTTTCGACATCTTGAGAGCAATAAGCTCTGCGATGCCTGTTCCAGCCTGGAACCATGGAAAAAGTACGTGAGATTCGGGCTATTAGCTAAACAATGATACCGAATTATATAGTAGTTGTCTTAATTACTTCTCCAGCTCCAAGGAATAAGAATGTGTGCTCCGCAAGAGTCCCGCCAATCAGCTTCAGTCCTCCAACCACCCCAGCAAGAACAACGGCCGCAGTTCCCTGCAAAGCATCAAATGTAAGCACTCCTTGGTCAGCACAGAAATGTTGACATTAGCAGAAGTTTTGGCTGACTTGTGCACCACAACTGTTCTGTTAGTAGTACCTGTATATCGTCATTGAAGACGAGATGACTCTTGCAGTATTTTTCGAGCAACTTAAAAGCATTGTGGTTGGCAAAGTCCTCAAACTGTAGAACATTATGCATGTAATATAAAAGAATTGAGCCAAGTGTAAACATATATTACAATCCTAACCTGTATAAGAACAATATCCATGTAACTGCAGAACTTTTTCTGTGAATGAAGAAAGCAGATGAGGGTGGAAATAACCTGTATAAGAACTTTTTCCCCATAGTTTTGCTTCACAGCAGCCATAAATTCGTCCAAGAGTTCATCATATTCCTGGGAAAATAAGTCAGAATCTGATATATAAACTCTTGAAAGTTACTTTTTAACTGAACTAGGATAGCACAGACCTTTCCTGTGGCCCTCTTTTGCCTAAGCCCGATATAAAACTCATCATTCAACAACTTCTCATTGTTGGTACCGACATCAATAGTTATGGGCAGACACTGGAATCATACATAAGAGAAAATGCATCAGCAGAACACAGCATAGAAAGCACATGTATAAGATCGATCTCATTATTGAACGTAGAACCAGCAAACTATAGTTGCAGGCCATCTATAAGAATGCCCATTTCAGCATCAAAGTAACAAAACAGTGAGATGAATCTTTTCACAAGAACACTTACTGCCGAAGGCCGAACGCCTCCAAGTGCTGTATACAGAGCCAATTTCCCCACAGGTATCCCCATTCCCTGTAATCAGAGCAAACCAGCAAATTAAAGAACAACTAAATCTCTATTCAAATTTCAGCGTGCATCATAGAATTGTGAAGGTAGCTTGCAAGTAACCTGACAACCAAGGTCTCCGAGTCCCAAAATTCGTTCGCCATCAGTAACAACAATGACTTGGATAGTCTTCTCAGGCCAGTTTCTAAGCACCTCAAGGATCATTCCCCTGTGAAATCCAACCATTTCGTCTTGTCAGTCTGCGTTTGTGTAAGAGAATCAAAATGCAAGTACAAGAAGGTAACACGCATACTTCTCTTTAAGGCTGATATATAAACCCTGAGGACGCTTGAAGATGCTTCCATACTTCTGGCAAGCCTCACCCACGGTTGGAGTGTACACAATGGGAAGCAATTCCTCAACATTATCAATAAGAAGCTTGTAGAATAACTTCTCATTTCTTTCCTGCAAAACAAAGACCAAGCATATTGATTCAATAGAAAAGACAGCCATAGAAATAGTACAACCAAGTTTGAAGTCCATACGACGCTTATAACTAAAAGCAAACATTCACCTCCAGGTCCATTAAAGCCATGTACTTCTGCAATGGAACCTGATATTGGCGAATATTGTGCAACAGCTTCTTCTCCTGCCAGAAAGGTAACACGGATTATCCAATGGGCACTGGATGCTACATCATGTACGCAAAGTGGATGGGAAGTTATGGAAAAAACCTGAAGCTGCTGACTTAAAACAGAAGGTGGTAGAAGGCCGCACAGATAGTGAGAACGTCGCTCTTTCTCAGTGAAAGCAAGGCCTTTGTTGAAGTGCGGATCTCTCAACAGAGTATACCCACTATAACAACATCAAACGCCATTTATCTCTCATCAGCCATGCATGCACACCTTATGATTAATTCATATGTATCACTCACACTTGGTTAAATACATGTTTTAAGTCCATCAGATATAATTAAAACTTTAGTAGGTAAACTTTAGTAGATCGATAAATTGGCAATGAAAACTTTAGTATGTAAGAATATATATGTACAATTTTGATCTCAGACATCACTAGATTGATAGTAAGACATCAGGTTCATTTCTCTTTAATTTTATAGAGTCGGAGTAGGCCAGAGTTGTAGTGAATTAATTAAGCAAAAAGTGATCAAGTTGATTTCTTGTGGTTTCTTCAATTCCCCTGATTAAAGCCTGAGAATAAATCAAAAGTTGGGGAGGCAAGCAACCTAGGAACCTGAGAATTTCATACTCAAAAGTCTCGTAGCATGTACAAAACTTGATGCTACATACATACCAGAATATAAACCAGCATTGCTTGTAAACGTGACAAAGAATCAAAAAAGAAGCCGAAAACAGAATAATTATGACCTGGCAACAGAGAGGGTCCAGGGGGTGACGAGCTGGTCCTCAGTGGCCCGATCTTCGCCGTAGACGTCCTCAACCCCGCCGCCAGCGACGGAGTTGACATCGACGAGATCGCGCCCCTTGCCACTCTCCATCCTCTTGCGACCTCTTCCTCCGAAAATCCGGCCAAGGTTACTGCAGCAAGAGCAGCTTGCACCGCCGGAAGTAGAGCGGTCGGGGCTCGACACGACGCGTCTAGCGGCCTGCTCTGACCAACAACGTCAACGATCAATTTGTGGTATTCTCTTATGAAAGAGAGCAGCTTGAATCACTCACTCAGTAGTGTACATGCAAAAATATATGCAAGTCTCGGTTTAAACATGAAATCAATATAGCGCTAGTTTTTGGTCGGACAATTTTGGAGTGGAGTAGGCCGGATAATGGCACGTTGTTGCCACTTGTCATTCAAACCGGTAATCAGAAATTTGAGTGTGACAGGCATGCAAATCTAGTAATTTTTGCGATATTAGGATAGGGTGTATTAGTTACCAGGGGGTGACTTAAAAAACGAGTTGGTGAGCTCGTCATGGTGTGCCTGATTACGTACGATCGGTGCTTTGAGCCTGTGACTATATGACGCCTCACCGTGCTTCGTCCGTTTGTGTGTGTGTGTGTGGGTTGAATTGGGTATGGATTGTGAAAGGAAATGAAGAGATCCACGTTAAATGCAAGTGCTTTGTGAATAAAATAGCAAAAACAATACCCAGCTAAATCAATTATTTAACAAATCTGGCTTCCTTTCGAGTACAGACACCTCTTTTAAATGCAAGTGCTTTGCGAATAAAATTAAAAAAACAATACCCAACTAAATCAATAATTTAACAAACTTGGCTTCCTTTCGAGTACACACACCTCTTGTTCACCCACCACTGATGTATGGACTATTTTTCATGGTTTAGAAATGAAGCTTCAGCTGGAGAGTGGAGATCGATCATCTTTCTATTGAGTACGTACGACTCGCTAGAGACATGTAACCTCCTAACTCCTTAAGGGTTAACTGTGCTGACTCACTCGGATTTGTTCTTCATTTGATGTTTTCCAATTCCCCGCCTGATTCTATGTGACGGGATTACTTGTTTATTTTGTAGCAACGGCCTTGCCCTCCTCTTTCACACACCCAAAAAAAGAAAAGACAATAAGGTGTAACGCTCCACACATATATCAATTGTAAATTTGTAATCCTAAATCATTTCACTTAACTGAATGCCGATGATTTGCACACATCAAAATACTTCAATAACAAACTTCAATTTGCTCAAGAAGAAAAATACTCACTTCTTTTCATGACAACCAAATTCATAATAATCATTCATTATCACTGATTTACATGTACAATGGTGAAGGGTGTCTGTAGATATATTCAAGGGGGCGAATGAAGAAAACTTGGAATCAGTGAGCTGAATAAGTTCAAACTAAGTACTCTATGGGAAAGCATGCCTCAGATTTGACAAATAACTAATTTATCAAGTACTTACAAAGAACAAATTGGGATCCTTTAACAACAATTCTTCGTGTGCTTCCACAGTTCCAGCCACATTTATCCGGTTTGTAAAACTTGCCCGGTTAAACACACTATATGTATAACGAATGTAGACGTTGCTGAGACTGACCTGCTCATCTTCTTGAAACTTCTAAAAATCAGAACAAACCGAGAAAATTTCCTCAAGCCACTATAAGTATTATGGTAAATTGGGTTGCGAAAGTCCCATTGATTTAGCAAGTTCTTGAGCAGAGAGGTTATCATCTTGCTCCTACAAATTTTCACACATGAGTCAATATCCGAGAAAAAGACAACACAAAATAGAATAATGTAAACTTAGCCAGCTTATTGGTACCTGAAGACGATGGAGAAGATACATCAAGAAGAGATGCACAAAAATCTGCAAATTCGTGAAATATATTAACTCGATTCGAAGCCTTTTAAAATGGGGCTTTCGGCTTTCCCAATGGATCAAGAATCCATAAAAAGAGAACTAACGGTCTTCTTTTCTTTTTCGTTTTCTGTACACAAATACACACGCTTTCCTATTTTCATTCTAACTGGACCTGAAAAGGTTAGAAGCTTTAAGGCAAGGCATTCAGACGGTTTAAGGCTTTTGAAGCCAATTTAGAACTATGACAAGTTCCCATCCCTGTTGGATGCTCTGCACTAGTTTTCATGTGTAAAGCCAATTTAGAACCATGACAATTTCTCATCCCTAGTGGATGCTCATACTAGTTTGCATGTGTACCCTGAACCTTACCCTATCATTAAAAAAAAAGATCTGAAAGGATGAACAAAGTACCAGGTAGCAAAGCAAGCTAACTCTAGCAGTTGGATATCGCCAGAGAAATTTTGTAGCCCTTACTGCACCACTATCTAACAGCTTTGCTGCCTTCCTCAGCTGCATTATAATTGATTTTAGCACACCAAGAAATATAGAAAAAGATATCAATCCGTTGTGAAAATAAGTGAAGTACCTGGTTGCTTGCCCCAACTAGATGACGCTGATGCAGAGGGAGAGGCCTGCAAATTGAAAATTTTAGACAGTTGTAACCTTAAGAGTTGTCATTTTACGTCCCAGATTTATAAAGGTTTATCAATGCACTCACTACTTGACTTGAACCTAGAAAGTAACATCAGGGTGTTGATAGTATATATTACTAAGCAGAAATGGGAATAAGCATAATCAAGCTTTCGTGTTTGTAAAATGGGAAAGTTACATTCAAGTTCTATGGGATTGAGCGTATTGACCAAAATGGAATCTTTCCTAGCAGTGTTTAAGTGACAAGCTTCACATTGAGCTCAATGACTATTAAGAATGCCAAAGAATTACAACAAGAAGAAAAAAACATACTCAAGCTCTCTCATGTCTGTATCTTCCTCCCAAGAAGAAGATACCCGACGAGGTACGCGGCTTCTCTCTGCTTCAGCCTGCTGCGGGGATCACAAGAAGCCATATTTAATTAGATGAGCGACCAATTGAGTAAAATGAAGGTCTTTTCATTAAATTAGCAAAGCAAAGAAGACCTGTGTTTCTTGTATGCGCTTAATTTCCTTCTCCAGCTGAAATTCAGCAGCAGCCTTTTCACTTGCCATTGTTTCTAGCTGTGTTTGCTTGTAGTACTGTTGCCAAAATAATCATCATAAAGTATTTCAATAAAGTAAGAGATATAGTAAGATCATATGTAACCAAAAGAGAAGAGGCAAACCAATAAATCTGTTAATTCACGGTATCGCTTTTCCAACTCTATATGCTCCTGCCAATCAATCAACATACAAAGGTAAGAATGTCCATGAATTACAGACACAATTGCTACATTTAGTATGCTTACTAATTCAACATTGTTCAGTGTAGTTTTGAAAATAATGTCATCACTATCAGATCATAATCACATTCAGCATCTATAGGAAAAGAGCATGCTGATTGTTACAAACCTTTCACAACTCAACTTAACAAGAGAAATAGTGACACATTAGCTACAACTTTGATGAAAAAAAAGGACAAATTAACTGCACCTGACGTGAATAATGCTCTGCATCTCTCTTCATGGCAGACATTTCAACTCTCATCTTTTGTACTTCAGCCTATGAACAAAAGGTGTAAGGACTAATTTCAGGATCTAACCGAAAAACAGATTAAAAAAAAAGTCAATAGAAGCTTCAAACCTAATATAGCTCACCTCGAGAGAAGATAGCTTGCTCTCAGCATCTCTCTGCCCGTGACGAGCGCGTTCAACTTCCTCCTGCCATGCCTGAATCTTCATCATCGAACATAAATTTAGTGTCTTATCATAAATCTCTACATGCAAATTTTGATGCAGCTTACAACAAATTTTTTTGTTGATACTTTTTTTTTGAGCAATTTTTTGTTGATACTTGGATGAATATCATTATGAAATAAAAAAATAAGCGTACATCAGGCATACCCAGGGTAAAGTTAGCTGTGACATAATAACCAATTAACACTACCTAGAAAGTTATTGCATATTATACTATTTCTTGGTGATTCTCCTAACATTTTCTCCAGGCTCCATAAATAGATGGCTAGCTACCAAAATCAATTGAACCCGGTACTTTATACGAGGCTAATTTCTAACTAGAAGATGAGAAGCCTCTATATTTCTTTGAAACCTAAAGTAACAAATTAGACCACTTAGTAAATACACAATTGAAGACTGTCAGATGCAGGTCTAGCAACCCTGACAAGAAAGGTTTGTGACATCCATCTATATATAATGTCAACATCCAGACATGAGCTTGTAGAGATCTATATCAAAAGTTTATTTGCAAACAAAAATATATTTGGCCTGAAATATTATGTTTAACATCAATAGCATCAATACCTGGATCACTTGATTAGTATCTTCAGGGGTCTTTTTTTGCCCACGCCGAACACGAGCCTCCATATCTTGCAATTCTTGATTCAAAGATGAGCACTCAACCTGATGAGAGCGGTAAGTAAGTCTCGGGAGAAGGCAGAAACATGAAGTTTACAATGTAAGAAAGAGAGATCAAGTAATTGCTCTGAAGAGCATTGATGTTATCCACCTCAAGAAGTGCTACTCTTCGCTCAAGTTCTGCCGCTTTGGCTGTCCTCTCCTCTACAATTCTCTATACAAAAGAGAATTTAGAAGTCCAAATGAGAAATATAAACACACAAGAAAGTGGTGCCAGGATAAAGTAACAGGAAAGCTGTGTATGGTTGTCAGAAAACAGAAGAGCATAAAATGCATCAGCTCAGATAAGAAAAATCTAAAACAAAATAGCATGATATGATCCTCTACATTTACAGGATTATGATCAGTGCTGTTTTGATACTAATGATGCATCATCTCTATCAGAACCATCTAAAGAAGAATAGCATGATATGGTCCTCTACATCTACAGGATTGAGAGTTGTGCATGTTTGCTTTCAAGATTCTTATCTTAACTACATTAGTATAGCTTTGTTATATTTACTAGTACTCATAGATTCATCACATGAACTATATAATGCACTCTAAAATTTAAATAATTAGTAATTTTCTTGAAATTCTTATCTCACCAGTTGCTAGAGCCCAGGACGTCAGTCATCTAGGGATATCGGCAAGTAAAACCAAAAAAGCCTCAGAATACTAGAATACCTGGTACAAAGTAAAACCAAAAAGCCTCAGAATACTAGAATACCTGGGCTCTAGCAAGAGAGGTTGATGCATCAACAGCTCGACGTTCCAACTCCACTTCCCTTTCCATAGCAGCCTGTTTATTTACAGAAACAACCCAATATAATATTGAAATAATGAAAGCAATAGAATGATTTGATGCATTGCTTGCAACCAACCATCTTGGTTGAGTTATGGGCAGCACGTTCTTCTTCTGCTCTACGCTCAGCAGAAGCAAGCTCCTCCCGCAGCGCCTGTACATTTACAATATACATGAGGCAAAGAGTACAGGTCTGTAATTTCCAATATACATGAGGCACATCACATCAAAGATCTCAAAATAGAAAGCTAATAGAACCATTTCAATAATCGAAGACAATATCATCTTACCTGTGTCATCCGAGTCTCTGACAGTTCTCTGTTCCTCATCAAGGCTTCCATGTTCGCCTGGGAGACAACACTAATGAGAGAAATCTAACCAAAAAAACCAAAAGAAACTTGTTTCTCAATAAGAAAACGTAGTTTAGCTAGTCTTATTATATGTCTGCAAACCTCTTCTATTGCTTATGGTATTCTGATCAGTCAAGTGCCTCAGTTATAAGAATAACAAGAGCAAAAAATATAACGACAGAATTTATCTCAATGCCAAATGTTTCCTCAATATAAGATACAAGCTATTGCAAATTATCGATACTGAAAACATTAAGCCAGCTGTTTGGATGTGGGGAACAGAAAAGGAGCAGAAGGAAATAAATGAAATAGGAGAAATTGAGCTCTTAAAGAGTTAAACCATAACATGTTTCACCTCTGCATATATATCACACAAATATCGTATACTAATTAACTAATACATAAAAATTATAAAGGAGGGAAATCAATGCACATATATTGAGGGAGGGGGGTCAACCTGCAAGGAAACCAGATTTCCTTCAGACATAGCAGCCTGTTTCTTCAATGCGTCTAGAGAACTGATTAAAGTCTCAATTTCAGAATTTTTTGCTGCCAAGGCATCTGCCACATTGGTCTCAGCTCTAGTTATTTCAGCTTTGGTTGCAGATAATTCCTGCTGCAGTTCCGTTATTTGATTCTCATATGATTTACTGAGCTCTCTCTGTTGCAATAAAAAAAAATTCAACTTGTAATCAAAAGAGTTATACAATAGTAATTTCATCTTTCTGCATTATAAATGAATAATTAAAATCTCACCTCAGCAGTGAGAAGTTCTTCCAATTGAGCATTTTCTGACTTGTACTCTTGAAGACGAGATGAAAGTCCAGCACAAACCTGAACCATAATGTATAAAGTCATGGAGAGGACTGGGACTGTGATAATGAAATAATGAACAAATCAATACAGCTAATACACTAAGTTTGTCACGAGTCAAATCAAATATGTACAAACACGATAGAAGGTAAAAACAACCGAGAAAATAAGTGGAACAGAGTGGAGGATAAAACTACTAGAATGATTAATGAGAGGAATAGAACTACCGGAATGATCAAAAGATAAGAAACATGAAGAATGTTTTATTACATTTACAACTACTGTCTTCTTTTTACTCTAATACTTATGTTACAGATTGGAAAATAAATTACAATATCCTCAATATCGACCGGTGGTGATATTTCTCCAACGTGAAACCAATATGATCAATTGAGAGGGTAAGAAAAAGAAATCCTGATAACAACTGAGGACAAAAAATATAGAACTATGATGTCATAGTTATACAAATAATTTCTTTTCCTCATTATATGTGAAAAAATTAAGATAGAAGGCAATAGAGAAACACGGGACAGTTGTCTAAGAAGAAACAAAGGACACATATAGTTGTTTGATTAGTCCAAGAAGTACCGGGATTTTTTTATAGCAGTACTTATTCTTACCCGTGCTAATCTTGCCTCTTTGGACTGACCGGTAGCGCTGGTTGATTTAAGAAGACCTTGAGCCTGCACAGCATCTAAGGAAAAACATTGAATGATAATACCCAAGAGGAGTGTGGTACAACAAACACACTATTAAACTCCACTTGTTTTCTTTTTCGTTTTTTTTCCTTTTTGAGGGTAAATAAACTCCATTTCAAAGCACATGTATACATAAGAATGTTTTATGTCATAGCCACTTTACCTCTTCAAGTTGGTCTTGTTCTTTATTTTGATCTGTATTGCTTTTCTGGTCAGGCAGTTTAGTTCTGCTCACTGGAAGTTCAACAGCTTCTGTGGCATCACTGGATCGTTTTTCATCATTAATAACTAAGATAGGTGTCTCATCTGTTAAAAGAGGGGTTTTCTCTTGATCTGGTATCAAAGGGTCAGTACTATCTTTCACTTTGGCATTTTGACCAGGATCATTTGCATTACCGTCTTGGAGAGGCTCAATGATTGGCACTTCAGATGCTGAAATTGGAACATTCTCAAGGTGAGATTGAGCATTCCCAGTGCCAGGGTCGGTGTTTGAAGATGACGTAGAATTTTCTACATTAGTCACACCAATAGCTTCTGACTGATCAGGGTCAGGTTTTATGGAACTGTGTGTCAACTCTTCTACTGAAGAGCTATCCATGATAGATGCATTATTATCGGAACTTTCTTGCTTCTCACTGCTAATTGTGGCTATTTTAGAAACAGGAACAATTCCATCACTCTGAGAAGTACTCACTTCACTAGATTTTAAATCAGGCAATGATGGCGATTGTCCATCAGGCGCTTCTTGTCCAACATTATCTTTGGGTTTTTGTGGTTCCTTAGCGGATGCTCTCTTCTGGGCCTGAAAAGGGCTTAATTGTGAGATCAGTTGCAGAAATCAATTGGGTACTGAGATTGATATCCAAATTACAGAAGGAAACACAAGAGTCAGTCTACCTTTGCCTTTTTCCTTCTGGCTTGAGCTCCTTGGCCATTAGAAGCTGAGGGAGCTACATGCATCCATAGATTTGTAACACCCAAATAAAAATTAATTAAAAAGAAAAAAAAAAACATGTTCTCAACAATTCAGTACACTGCACAAATCTTTGTGCTTCTTTGGAGAAAAATAACCCACTTATGAGAGAGTGAATTGGATGTAATTCCTAAAAAATTCTATTTACGGATTCCTCACTTATAGACGAGCTACGACCATGTTTTGCATGAGCACATACATTAGAGACATTTACCTAATCTTCCCTATGGTAACTCATTTCTCTCCTTTGAGTACATACAGTACTAGTCAAGTCAGCTATTTTACAAGCACGACTATCAGTTCATTTTCATTGCTTCCCTATCCTGATAGTTTACTCTCCTTTGCGCTAACTCCTGACCCTACCCTTGCCCCTTTTCAAAATGATATAAAATAGCAGCATAAAGATCTTAGGTGCAATGGAATTTTAGGCTACCTGGTTGCTGAGCAGTAGTTTGTTCATCTGCCATTTCACTGACCACAAGCTTTGCCCTCCGATCAACAAC
Organism: Polygonum maritimum; assembly: GCA_963924305.1. Lineage (NCBI taxonomy): Eukaryota > Viridiplantae > Streptophyta > Magnoliopsida > Caryophyllales > Polygonaceae > Polygonum > Polygonum maritimum. The sequence goes on along the minus strand of OZ002733.1, from coordinate 9,905,727 downwards.
TTCAAACATTTCTAACATCAACAGATCACCAAAAGAAGATTTAGATAAAATACTGAAGAAGTAATGCCGCAACTATATGAAAAGAAGGGTTTCAATTTTGACTCTAAATAATAAAGTTCGCCAGCATGAAGCTTATCAAACGACCATAACAAAGAACAATAACAACTGTTTTCTCCCTGATATTTGACGATGATTCAATTGCATTCTGATGTCATTTTCTCTTCACTCAGAATGAATGATTCCCCAAACCATACCTATCAGAGCTTCCAAATCGTAGGAGCTTATCTTTTCCCATCCCTACTTCTAATTTTGGTGTATAAACTGTGACTTCATTGTAATCGGGATCAAATTTGAACAAAGCCATTGCGAGTTCAAAGCTTCCGTAGCCAAATTAGAGCCGTTTTCAGTTAAACGATTTGTTGCATCAACATAACAGCAAAAACAGTCGACATAGGAGCTATTTAATTTCTACAATAAGCAGTCAATGGAAGTGAAAACTCTAATGATCCAAAAACCAATAAGCCAAAACCTAAGGGAAACAGTTCTCCAATGCACTTGTCGGTGGCATGATTATGCAACTCAATTCAGCAGATCCAACGATATACAACCAGATTCACCAAATAAACACCAACTCCCTTGCGAAAAGCAAATTGAACAGACCAAAGGAAGTACTCACTGAAATTGAAAACATTCTACAAAAAGAGGAAAGAAGAAATTAGAGACCTTCAGCCCGTTTGAGCCACGAAGCCATTGCAACAGAATCTGCGGAGAGTACGAAATAATTCGATCAGCGAAGAGTTCCAGACAGAAAGATCAAGTCCTATTGAGATCGATTTATGATGATCAAGCTCGCCGAGCGACTCAATGAAACGGTCCTTGCGTTCGATAAAGCTCAATAGGGTGTGTAGGTTTTTGTTATTGTTCACGGTATCGTTGGTGCGATGTGCCTGTCAGATCGGTTGTTTTATGTTTTGGGAAACACGGTTCATAATTTAGGCTGCAAGACCGAACCGACTCGAATCGGGAAAAAAAAAAAAAAAAGGGAAATTCCGCCCGGTAACCACGAGGTTTTGCAAATTCCGCGTGGTGCCCAAAGTTTTCCGCATGGTAACCACGAGGTTTTGTAAATTCCGCGTAGTAACCTTTGCCTATTATAAAAAGTTAAAGGGAAATTCCGCCCGGTAACCACGAGGTTTTGCAAATTCCGCGTGGTGCCCAAAGGTTTTCGGTATTCCGTGTGGTAACCACGAGGTTTTGTGGATTCCGCGTGGTAACCTTGGTCTATTATAAAAAAGTTAAAATTATATAAAGTCATACCCATCATTTCTACTTAATTACACAAATCACCCTTTTTTAAGTTTTTTTTAAAAAACTATCTAATTTAATTTTATAAAACACCTAACTTCATAATTTTAGTATTATATTTTTTTATTTACTCTTTTTCCATGAAACTATATATTGTTATTTTACAAAATCTTATATTTTTCATTATTATAAAAAGAACCACATTTTTCAAATTTGTATAAAAAAATAGTTCTTTTTTCAAATTATCAAAAGTATACCTAATTTTTAAGAAACTACCATTACTTATTAACAAAATATAAACTTGAACTTTATTAATAGTTGATCCTTTAAGAGGGTGTTCTTTAAAAGTTGGTGCTTTAGCTCAAGTAATTTATTTTTAAAATAAAATAAAATTGTTTTTTCTTAACATAATGTACACATATCATGACATTAAAAATGTATAAACATTATAGGTTTTTTATGGCATGTTCAACTTTAGGTATTATTTTGTATTTACAATAAATTATTATTTAAAAATAAATTATGTATTAAGTAACACTTCTCACTAAGTATTTTAGTAAAATAGATTTGACAGTTTTGTTGAAAAAACCTATTTAAATGATACTTCAAATTAGGTATAATAAATTAATTTGCTTTTTATTTTTTCAACAAACCTATCAAATCTATTTTAATTTTTTAATACAAATTTGAAAAATGTTGTTCTTTTTTTAATAATTAAAAAATATAAGATTTTGTAAAATAATAATATATAATGTCAATGTCATGGAAAAATATTGAATAAAAAAATATATATATAATACAAAAATTATAAAGTTAGGTGCTTTATAAAATAGATTAGATAGTGTTAAGAAAAACTAAAGATAGGGTGATTTGTGTAATTAAATAGAAAGGATGGGTAAGTTTATATATAATTTTAACTTTTTTATAATAGATCAAGGTTACCATGCGGAATCTGCAAAACCTCGTGGTTACCACACGGAATACCGAAAACCTTTGGGTACCACGCGGAATTTGCAAAACCTCGTGGTTACCGCGCGGAATTTCCCAAAGTTAAATTATATTAATACTTACCCATAATTTCTAATTAATTACACAAATCACCCTATCTTTAGTTTTTTTTTAAAAAAAAATATCTACTAATCTTTTTTTATAAAACTTCTAAATTTATAGTTTTAGTATTATATATATATATTTTTTATTTACTCTTTTCCCATGACACTATATATTATTATTTTACAAAATCTTATATTTTTTATTTTTATAAAAAGAACCACATTTTTCAAATTTGTATAAAAAAACAATTCCTTTTTCAAATAAAAAAAATCATACCTAATTTTAAAAAAAACTACCATTTCTTATTAACAAAATATAAACTTGATTTTAATTAATAGTTGATCTTTTAAGGGGGTGTTTTTTAAAAGTGGGTGCACTAGTTTAAGTAATTTGTTTTTAAAATATAATAAAATTGTTTTTTTCTAAACATAATGTACATATATCATGACATTAAAAATGTGTAAAAATTATAGGCTTTTATGACATGTACAGCTCTAGGAATTTTTTTTATTTATAATAAATTAACATTTAAAAATAATAAAGATTATATATTGAGTAATACTTTTCATTAGGTATTTTAAGAAAATAGATTTGATAGTTTTGTTGAAAAAATCTATTTAAATGATATTTCTCATTAGGTATAATAAATTAGTTTGTTTATTTATTTTTTCAACAAACCTATCAAATCTATTTTGATTTTTTAATATAAATTTGAAAATTGTGATTCTTTTTTTTTAATAATAAACAATGGAAGATTTTGAAAAATGATAATATATAGTGTCATGTAAATAGAGTAAATAAAAATTTATATATATATATTACTAAAATTATAAAGTTAGTTGTTTTATAAAAATAGATTAGATAGTTTAAAAAACTAAAGATAGGGTGATTTGTGTAATTAAGTAGAAAGTATGGGTAAGTTTTTATATAATTTTAACTTTTTATAATGGGCAAGGTTACCACGCGGAATTTGCAAAACCTCATGGTTACCATGCGGAATACCGAAAAACTTTGGGCACCACGCGGAATTTGCAAAACCTCGTGGTTACCGGGCGGAATTTCCCAAAAAAAAAAGACTTCAAATAAACCTAACAATATTACATTATTTACATAACATTCACACCTCGAAATTGATTAAAAAAATGAGACATCGAAGGCCATGTTTATCCATGCTTCCTAGACTCCTAGTACCTTGATTCTAGTAACTTTAAAATTGAATATTGTATTTTTTTAATTATAAGAGGTGTACGGATTTCACATATTTAAAAACCAATATATTTACGGTGTAAAAAATATCTATACTTAAAATAGATTTTGGTTCAATCAAAATTGATGTATGGTACAAAATAAAGATAAGTATGAACGAAACGAGATTGAATATGATATGATGGGCAGGACGACAACGACTTCAATTCTCGTGGGAGGACTTAAGATGGAGTTGGTGAAAAGATTCCTAGGCATGAGTATCAGCAAAATATTCGAAAATCTATACTCCTTCAATCAAACATGAATCATGGACAACCTTGTCACATTTCCATCAAAAACGTATGTTTCTCCAAAATTCACTTTTAATTACGTGCAATTTCTTTACTTTTAAAACTCTCGAAATAAATGGGTCTCGGGTTTAAATTTTTTGAATTGAAACCCAAAAGTTTCAGACCAGGTAGGCGTGAACAACTTTCTTTACCTTTTACCTTTTAGTTTTAGAAAAAAAATATTATCCGCAAACAAATATTAAATAGATATATGACACATACACGAAATAATAATGCTTCATTCAAGTTTAAAATTTCTACAGTTTTTATTTTATTATTTTTTATTGATATTTTTATATTTTAGTCATTACTTGGGTCATCTTAAACCTATTTTAAAACAAATACATGCATGATTAGCAACATATAAATCAATTTGACAAAGTGAAAGTCACCAACTTTGGTAGTCTTCCGTGCATCATCTTAATTTCAATTGTACTAAAAAGTAATTAACCAGATTAAATCTGTTAAAATGTCCTACGGTAGTTTCCTTGTCTTGGGACTAGTCTAATTCTTTTCGCTATCAAAAAAAAATTAACCAGATTAAAAAGTTACAAACAACTTACACAAAAATTAATAAAATAAAGGTTTGATCTAAATTAAAACCAATTTTCAATATATAAATTACATGAATAATGATGTTGAATTTTGTTCAATTGAAAGACAAAGACGACATAAGATTTGTTCAATCAATTCAATTCAAAGAGTGTATATAGGGCACTACTAAGACATGGATTCTCCACTAGATTTGACAACTCAACGACTTTATATGGGGCACTTCTGTAAGACTGATCCAATCAAGCTAATTTAATATCTCAATCTATCTAGGCTTTTATGACCTTCCGGGTTTGAATCACACAATTATAATAATCAATATAAGTATGTTGTTGAATCTATGTGTGTTAGAATACAGACTATGATCCTTGAGGGGTCAAAGAATAATGCAACAACAATTAATAATACAAACAAGTAATTTAAAGATATTATTTTTCTAATCAAGTTTGCAAATCTTATTAGATAAAGATGAACTTACAAATGTAGACCTAGGTTATCTAACCTTGATCCCTAAGTGTCGAATGCTTTTTATCTAAACTAGATCTTCACAAACTTGACCCACACACTTTGACTAAGTAATCAAGTAGATCAAAATTTACTAATGTAATCTCTAATCTTATTTTGTACTAAGCTTACAAGTTCTTTCCTTGAAAATCCCTCCTTAAAAATAATTGAAACCACCATCTTCTATTTATACTCATGGAAGAATGAAATTCTATCCATAAATATAAGATACAATATTTATATAAATTTCATGCATCCTAATACAAAGTCTCCATAAATAAAACTTATCCCAAAATAATGTTAACTTAAACCCTTAGTTGGTTTTCAACCGCCACACGCATATAAGGAAAGTAAAGTTCACCTTAGGTGTATGCGCATTTCTCCAGCCTTTCCATAAATAGTTTATGTGCCTTTGCGGTAATCTGATGCTGACCTTCTAGAATCATTGAGCACATAATTAATTCGTCTGTTCTTTAGGTTTTTCCTGCGGTTGATCCTTCCTTTTGCTTCTGCATTGTTTTGTTCCCGAAACATTTAACACAATACTAAAACGCAAATAGGCGTTATCATCACCAAAATTTGATTGGCATCAAACATCATCCCAACATAACTAAAGCCTTAAAGATCAAAACCCTAAGAATATCATTAATTTGATTCTAAATAACCTCATATTTTCTATCTCTTTCCTCGTACATGGGACCAAATGCGGTCACGGACTCAAGACACGATCGTGTCTTCCCAAGTCAACTTGCGTCTCGACCCGACGCTATTTGTCGCCAAAACGCGGCCTGCTTGCACCAAGATGTGGCTGCGTTCTCGAGCCTGCCATGTCTTCCTTCACAATCGCCCAACCGCGACATGTCTTCAGTCTGTTTTGTCTTTGTTCCACCTAATTCTGAATCAAACTCCATTACCAAACATTAGTTAGGTAGGCTAGGATCTTTTGATAGGTATAAAGAATTGATAATATCTCATCAATTATCCTTTTACCGTCACAACTACTTGCTCAAATATTATTACAATTCAATTAGCTGAAATTAAAGGTATATAATTACTTGTTTTGGTTCAGGTAAGGACCACTCTTATGGTAAGGACTACTCCTTGTGGTAAGGAGTAATCTCATCCATTAGATTTACCTCCTTACTATGTAATGGACAGTCTAGATTATTATTTTTTTTAAAATATTTTAAGGAAAAAGTTTTTATTTTTTTATTTTTTTATTTTTTTAACGAAAACGATATCATGTCCTTTTCTGAAAAATACCGTTAGAACAGTTAAATACGAGAGTTCAAATTTTTTTACACTAAAGAGTTCAAATTAATATACTAACAGTTCAATTTATAAGTACTACGAGTTCAATATTCAATATTATATGGGTTCAATGTTTTTTAACTATTAGTTCAAGTTTTTGTTCTATGAGTTCAACTTTTATATCTTTTGAGTTTATTTTTTTATATAATTCGATTTTCACAAAAATAAATCTATTTTAGTTTAATATTTTATTAATTCAAAAATATTTTTTCCTACAAAATAACAACTATAATACATAAATAAAAACTTAAAATTTTAAAATATAAAAAATCTATTTCTTCACAAAAACAATGAAAATGAGTTTCTAACCCATGGGGGAAAAATATTGAACAAAATAAACCACAAGGAAAAAAAATGAGCCCCCTAGTCTATTTTCCAATTTTGCCCCTACCTTTTTTTTAAAATTTACAAGATGACGTTATCATATGCCATTGATGACGTCAGCACTCCTTACCACTATCGGCGTTGACCGGTTTTTGACCGGCGTTGACCGTCGCTGACTAGTCGTTGACTGGCGTTGGCCGCCTTGTCATTAGTGATGACAAGTAACTTGTCATCAGATGACAAGATACTTGTCATCAGTCTACGTACAAAAAACTTGTCATCGGTGATGACCAGTTTAGATAGATTTCATCATTCACGTACTCAACTTGTCATCTGATGACAAGTTGAGGTAAAACCCATCATTCACGTAAAAACTTGTCATCAGTGATGAACAGTTAAGCAATTGAACTATGTGGGATTTGAACCCACATTATTGTGCATTAAGCACATTGCTCTACCATTTGAGCTAATATGCCATAATTATAAGTAATATATATACAAATTTAACAATGCAAAATAAAACATGTCATCACCCTAACTCATAAAACAAACTTGTCATCACCCAAAAACATACCCAAACCCATAAAATCATTCAAAAAACCTTAAAACAAACCTGTCATCACCCCCATATCCGTAAAACAACTTGTCATCATCAAAACACATTAATAACGAACTTGTCATCGTCAAAACCCATAAAAACGAACCTATCATCACCGAGACCCATAAAAAACAACTTGTCATCACCCAGAACCTTAAAACAAACTTGTCATCAGCCAGATCTATAGAACAAACTTAAATTACTCAAAACTCATAAAAAAACCACTTGTCATCACCCCAAATCATAAAATCGTCCCAAAAACCCTAAAATCAACTTGTCATCCAAAAAACCCAAAAACTCAAAACCCCTAAACCCACAAAAAAAACTTGTCATCACTTAACTCCGAAAAACAAACTTGTCATCCAAAAAAATCCAAAAACCCCAAAAATCCAAAACCCAAAAACCCAACCGTAGATCTGGCGCGTAGGAGCGTAGATCTGGCTCGTATGAGCCTAGATCTGGCTCGTTTGAGCCTAGATCTGAGTCGAAACAAAAAAAAAAAAGAGGGAGATTGAGGATGAAACGGGAACGAAAGGAGTCGAAGAAGAAGAAAATACCTGAAATTCGCTAGATCTGGTGGCGGAAGCGACAGCGGCGGTGGCGGAAGTCGTCGGCGAGGGCGGTGGCAGCGGCGGAAGGGCTCGTCGAGGCGGTTGGGGCGTAGATCTGGCTCGTACGAGTCTAGATCTGGCATAGACGAGCCCAGATCTAACTCGTAGAGGCGTAGATCTGAAGAAAAAAAATGGGGGGAAGGAAAATGGAGTAGAGATGTATGAAGATTTGGAGAGAGAGAGAGAGAGAGAGAGAGAGAGAGAGAGAGAGAGAGAGAGAGAGAGAGAGAGAGAGAGAGAGAGAGAGAGAGAGAGAGAGAGAGAGAGAGAGAGGAGAGGGAAGAAAAGAGAAGGAGATTTTTATATGGGGGAAGAGATTAGTTACCACATTTTTTTTGGGTGGTGTACTCTCTTCAATATCATCCCAAAATCTCCCCTCCCATCCCAATCCCTCTGATTATAACCCTGAAATATGGTAGTTCAATTTTTACAACAAACATGTTCAATTTATTATGTTAAAAGTTCAATAACGCGTACTAGAAGTTAAATTTTGTAATTTGTACGGGTTCAGTTTTTTGTAAAATAAGTTCAATTTTTTCTTAGTGTTGGTTCAATTTTTATTACTGTAAGTTCAATTTTTATATTACTCGATTTTTACGAAAATGAAAATAAATCAAAATTAATTTTAAAAAAAAAAATTTTTTTTGAAAAATAATAATAAAAAATAATATGGACCATCCGTTATAAGGTAAGGAGGTAAATCCAATGGATGAGGTTACTCCTTACTGTAAGGAGTTGTTCATATATATATATATATGAAGTCGGATACAATAAAATCACGATCTCTTCTTTGATTGATCTTCAACCATCAGTCTTATTTTGTTATTGACTTTACAACCTGACTTTGTTTTCTTCGTTATTGACTTTATGAAACCATCAGAAACTTGAAACCTATCTCAAAAAGTGGAGAACATAAATTCCTTTTAGAAGTCATTGAACTCCAAGAATTCCATGTAGGATCCAGTTGGTGGAATTGAATTTCAAATTATATAAAGTAAGTATATATAATTAAGTATTGTAGTCTTTGGTTTGGCTTGTTATGTAAACACGTCTTAACATTAATGAAAGTGATATATTTATACAGTATGCAAATGAATACAATCATTGAAACTTCGATCCATGAAAATATGTATTAGTTTAGAATTTTCAACGATTGACCCAATTCTCTACGGTTGAGAAAATATTAATGTATAATATCCTAAGATTAATCAATCAATTTTATAGAATATATAATGTTCACATAACTATCTTGATTAGGGTGAACTATAAGTCATAATCAAGGTCATTGGATTAGTATGAATTAATGGATGAGATTAAATAAAAGTAAAAGTGCAAAATTGGTTAAAATGTGAGCGATGAATATATAGAATTCCGCCATTGAAAACAACGAGTAGGAATGAGAGGCAATACTACCACCAAATCTTGTTCTATTGTTGAAGACCAACAAACGAGCATCGTCTTTATCAACCACAATGAGCACGATTATTTTGGAAATTCCATCGGTAGGTATCAATTTCTTCAATCACATACCATTTATTTGTTAAGATCTATTCGTGTTTGATAAATTCTTTCAGAGATTTTTAAATCTTTTATTTGTAGCCTTGAGTAGAGTAATACAACATTCTATGTTTATTGGTGCAAATCTGACGTGGATTACATCTATGTTTACTTGTCTCACATAAGTCATTCTCATTCGAATTTGGCTTCGGATTCAATTTCGTGTTCATGGCTTAGTGATGTCTAATTCACTATATTAGTCAATGCCTATTGTTGACCGGTGGCTTTTATCCTTTATGCGAATTCGTTGTATATATTTTGTAGGTTGTTTTGTTGTTACCAGCAAAGTAATGATTTGTTATGCTATTCACTCTATATTTCAAAGTTTTTTCAAATTATTACCCACATTTATGATCACTTTCTAAATGCAAATTTTGTCTAATTTTGTTACATTTTATATATTGTATTGTTGTTTTTCACAACGTCATGACTTGTTCTGCTATTAATTATCTGTTTGAAAGTTTTTCAATTCATTACAAGCAATTATTATCACATAATAAATGCAATATATTCAAAAAAATTGTTGCATTTTGTATATTGATTTGTTATTCGCATCGTCATTTGTATAATTCAGTCTTGGTATAAACGTTTTTAAATCACTACACACTTGTTATGACTATCTGAATTAAATCAGTCAACAGGTTGTTGCATTTTATATATTGAATTGTTGTATTCGTGACGTCATGACTTGTTTTATTATACATTATGCTTTCAAAGTTTTTCAAACCATTAAACACACTTATTATCACTTTGTGGTTGTAAAGTTGTTTTTTAATTGTTATATTTCTTAAAATGCATACTCTTATTGAAAACGTGATGCACTGTTTTGTTATTTTTGTGAGCTTATTTATGTGTGTTTTTTTATTCATAGCCACGAGAATTGTTATTCATTTAGGTGTGTTTTGTTTTTCATTGTTGCAAGAATTGTTATTCATTTATGTATGTTTTGTTATTATGGAAGATTTTTGTAAACTTTAAGCCCCTTTATTTTAGCAAACTACTTTTATGCTCTCCTTAAAATGCACCCTTGTTCCCTTCAAATCTATCCATTCATTACCCATCCAACAGTTTAGGCTATGTGTCGGTATAGGTTTGTGTAGGTTTTTGAAGGTTTAAATAATTTAAAACCTACTTAAATAGGTATTAGTTAAGACAAGGTTTTTTGGGAGGTTGAAGTTTTAGTATGTTTTTTGGGAGGTTGAAGTTTTAGTAGATTTTTGAAGAGGTTTGAAAAGATAAAATAGAAACCTTGATAAAGATAGGCTTCAGGAGGTTTTGGAAATATTTTACCTAAACTTTTATATTTTTTAACTTAGTTAATAATATTTATAGTATTTTTAAAGTAAAGTATACTAAAAAAACCTTATCTTTACAACTTTAAAAATGCTACACATCCATAAGGCTTAAATGTTGTTAATTAACCCCAAATTATGTTAATTAACCCCAAATTAGAGTGTTTGGTCAGAATAAATACACTGTGCTTTCAGGAGGTCACCCCATGTTTGCTTTCTTCTTTATATTGACCTGCAATCCAAATCTCTCAACTTCTCCGTACTAAAATTGGGGGTTTCATGGCATTCCCCCCTTTATTGATTTCCGACCCATGGGCATTCCATATTCAATTCCCCTGGCTTTTTCCCTTCCACCGTGCAGTTTAGTGTGTTTGTTTGGTGTTCTTTGCAACTGATGTGCACGCCCCTATATAAGGCCCTCTTTTGGCCATCTACCTCGCCATCGAGGATATCTAATCGCTCGGTGCACGTGGCCGCCGGAGGGCGGAGATGACGCTGATGTCCCTGGTGCAGTCGACGGCGACCGAAGACTCGACGGAGCAGGAGCAACTCAGGATGAAGTGCTTTTAGATCTGAGGGCGGTCGAAGCGGCGGACGATCGACCAGACGAAGGCGAGCCGGGCGTGGATCTTCTGCGCCAGGAGCGAGGAGCATTGGCGGCCGCGCGAGATCGTGTAGGTATGGAACCCGGCGACGGAGGATCGGAGGAGGTCGAACTCGGCCGAAGGTCGGCCTGTCGGGGGGGGGGGGGGGTTAGGCGGTGAGAGGTTGATTCGGTTGTGAGGGATCCGGATCTGGATCCTGAATCGGTTTCTGTAGGAGGTTCGGGTGATGGAGAAGGCTCCTGGTGGAGGTCTTGTGTCGATTCCGCCATTGGAGATGGAGGTCTGGTGGAGATTCCGTTGACGAGTTGAAGCTTAATCCCCCAACTTCTAGCACTGGTTTGATAAGATTCGAGGTAAACATTACGTTATCAAGCAGCCGGGATTGCATCTTTTTTCCACAAAGATTATCAGGATTCCATAACAAAGAAGAACTGATTGCAAGGGAATTTGTTTATATCATAAGCATTTTGTAGGGTCATAGCTTTACATCAATAAGACCTGTCCCATTAACTTACATTATTTAGAAGATTCATTGATCGAACTTCCATGAAACTTTGCAGGTTGCTATCCCGCCCGACTTCAAAGTTCTCAATTGGTGCTATACTGCCTGAATCATCTCAAGTCTTTCCCCAATTCTATATATCAAAGAAGTCAAATATGGATACTAATCAGTCAGTACACTTAAACAACAGCCATGGTATTTTTTTACTTATGTTGTTTGAAGAGGCTTCTAATGTTTGTTAGTTTGCTTGCTGTCAACCTTCCTCATTCGCTCTGTGACTTGTGAGCGGCTGATTGACTATGTGAAAGAAGTATATTTAAATGTTTCAATGTTGTTATTCTCATTTAGTTTGGTGTAAAGCAAAATACCATATACGTTTAAGTTTAAGTGCTATGCGCAGCATGCTGTCAATATATACATCTTCTATAGGAGGATCATCCCTTGCTTCTTTGTATTGTTCACCACAAAAACCAACTTAATCAACTATGTATGACAATGTACATACATAGTAATAATTAGCAAGCTATGTAGTTTATTATCTATGAAATGTAGCTTTGCCAGGAACTTTAATCAAGTACAAACACCAACTTCCTATAATATTACTTGGAGTTTAAAAATCCCGGACTCCGACTTGAAAAATCCCCATCTTTGTATATTTGAGTGTACGTAGTACGTAATACAATATGAAGTACTGTATGAAATGTGAAGTGATATAACGGATGATGGGCATTCAACCCACATCCACAAGCAATCAGTATAACGTAGTGAGCCCAGTTAATTGAGTCCATTCCCACAGTCACAAGCAATCACTATATAATATACATAGAGTCAATTTATGAATTTTTATTCTTTCTTCCTTCTAACTTTCTAACCAACTAAATATCCATATCAAGTTTAAACACACTATATGTAAGGCCATATTATACACTCAATTTATTCACTCATCCCAAATCCGTAATGGCTGAACCTAAACACGACTAAACAAATCCGTTTAACAACTCTACATGTACCATATGGATTCAACGTCAAACATTATAAGCACACGGTTTGAATAACATATTCTAAAGCATTAACATGTAATACTAATACACCGTCATTCAATAGAAAAATACCATGACATTATTAAGAATTCTGATGATTTATAAACAATATTAAGAATTTCTAAAAATTTTCTGACGTGCTTTCCCCGTCCATCGGACGGGGCATGCCTACTAGTAATACCAAAAACCATACAAGAATTTATCAGGTTTTAAATTTAGAAAACCTCTACATACTAAATATAAAATCTATACCTACCAAAAAAAACCTCTTAACAAACTTTCACTTCTTCAAAAATCTTGATCTGCCATACATGGCCTTGGATTAAGGCTATACTCCCCTAAAACATAGTTGAGTGTCCTCAATTTTATACTGTGTTTATGATTATGACAATGACAGAGACAATATATATGTTAATAAAAGAATTAGTTACGCATATTTAGGAATAAGAACATGGGGGTGGCATGAATGAATCTGTCTTAAACAATACTATTAATTAATTGTATATTTGTGCTGTCAAAGACGGCTATAAAAGAACGGGGGAGCAGACAACATAGAGAAACATAGTACATAAGATAAGAATTTAACAGTGAAGCATTTGTTAGATACATCTAGTCCGTACGTAGGTTGTGGCATTGAGAGAGGTGAAGAAAGAGCATATCATGGAGACAAAAGTGGTGGTAGTGTGCGTAATTGCAGGAATTCTTGGGCTGCTTGCAGCTGGCTTGGGCTTTGCTGCTGAGGCCACCAAGGTTAAGGTATATATGCGCGCATATATGTTACATATTTTACATGTTACATATATAGTTGTCTTATTCAGTTAACTAGCTAGCTAGGACAAGTAGGCGTGGGTACGCACGTACCATTGAACCATGCCTTTTTGTTGTGATGTTAATTGCAGGGATCGCAGATTAGCCCGGACATTATATTAGCAACAACGTGTGCTCGTATCCAAGCAATCCAGCCTCGGCTCTGGGGTTCGTCTCCGCGGTAACACTTGTGGTGGCCCTCGTAATCACCAACGCCGTGAGTGGGTGCTTTTGTTGCTACACAAAAATAAGCCAGTACCCACGGTCCTTCAAACTGTCCTGGTATGTGTCATGATTCATCAAGTCTTATATATGTATATATATACAGATAAAATTCAAGTTCATGTGAGAAGGGCGCGCTCTCTAGCTAGTAGTTGTGATATATGTGCGTGTGTGCCTGCGTACGTGTATAGGTCGACCTTTGCAGTGGGGTTTGTGATGATGGTTGGGGCGGCGACCCTGAGCCACCCCGCAATCATGAGCACATTGCGTTCGCAGGATAGAAGCTACGGGACATACTACTATTGCTATTACGTGAAGCCGGGTGTGTTTGCGGCCGCGGCTTGCCTGTCCTTGGTTAGTGTCCTTTCTGGACTCGTCTGCTTCGTCCGCTTGGATTCCGCTTCAAGAAAGAGTGGACCCTCCGATGGGGACGACGTTGCGATGGGCCAGCCCCAAGTCCCAGGACCCCACACCGCCTCGCATCAACCACAACCATCCTACGTTTGATCCATCCGCACGTATATGCTACCTAATCAATCCCACACATCTCTGTTTCGTCCTTGTTGGGTTTTCATATATATTTTTGGTCCAAGCTACTAGTTCGTTTTTCATGTTGTAAGACGTACAGTACGTCCAGGCAACTACGTGAGTACGTGTTGGTTTCTTTTTTCGGTCAAGTGTTTGGTCCATAAGTTTGGTCTCCTTATCGCTAGTTGTAATTCATCGATCCATAAGTTTGTACTCTCTACAATATGAAGTGCGTCAATCATAACTGCATTGTAGATTGAAGGTTCAGTTTTAATTTAAGGAAAAAAGTAGGAGGAAATGCGTGTTGGATCACATCATTAATCCCTCTAGATATATATAAAATGTCAATATATGATCAATCATTTTAAGTTGCTGAGAAACACTAAATTAATTGATTAGGCATTCTCACATCGGTACCTACTAATCAAAAGCTCACAACTCTCGCTCAAAAGGATGCGCTGCACCAATACAATAGAGAGTGAGCTCCTAGTCTTTGCTTGGTAAAAAAAAAACATTTATAAGCTCTTTTTTCATTTTTCAAGATAATATCTTATACGAATAAAGCAGGGGGCGGTCATAGAGGGTGCAACCTCTGCTGGTGCACAGGCCCCCCAAAATATTAAGGTCCAATTTTTTTTATAAAGCCTATCTGTAATATTTTTGCTATTTAAATATATAGGTATAATCTCGTAATTTATTTTACAGTCTATATGTAATTTTTTTAACAATTCAACTGCTTTAGAAAATATGCATTTTAAGTTGAATATTATATCTTTCACTATGACCCTTTTATAATTTTGAAATTGTATCTATAAGTTTTCCTTAAATATATAATCAACTAATCTCACTATAGTGGCGGAGCGAGAGTGTTTTGATAGAAGGGTCACGAATTTATCCATCAATTTACGAAGCCTACATGTTACAACCAAAACAATCAGCACAATGGCATATTAAATTATTGATCAATATCAAACTTAAATGAATGGTCAAGTTACATAAAAAAAGTGCAAATATTCCAAAATAACAAATTAAAAATCTCATGATCCTAGTAAGTTATTATTGTTCAAACTTCAAACCCTAATCGATTAATACTAAAAATTAAGCCAAAAAATATCAATTATGCAAAATCAACGCTAATCAGCGTGGAAGGTCGGGTACTCGAGTAGAGTAGCCTGAGAAGCGGAGGGGACGACCAGCGATGGCGAAGGCCGATGAGGTCTTGTCGAATGGAGTCGGCGAGCGATTTGGGCGTCCCAATGGCAATTGGAGTCGGCGGCAATGGTGAAAAGCCAAAGCAGAGGTTTCTTTCTCTTCGTACATTCTAACGCCAGGGCAATTGGAGATTTAATTTTCCTTTTTCCATTAAAAATAAAAAAAGAAATATGATCTTCCTCAACCTCCCTTACTCCATGCCTGTCGTCGACCCTAATTTTTTCAACACTTCACACCGGCGTTTTATATACCGCTCCTCCGGTATGATACTCTAATCTCCGACGGGTTGAGGGGTCACCGGGCCCCTCAGGACCCCTGCCCGGTCCGCCCCTATCACTATATACTAAAATGGAGACTATAATACTAATATAGAAAAACGTATGACAACTCCAATTAAATACATAATTATAACTATAATTAATAAACATTAATATAAATCATAAAAATCGTAAGAGTATTCAATCCTTATATAAAAATTATAATCCTACAATCTTTGTTCAATTAAAAGAGCATATTATAGGAGAAATAATGTATCATTAAAATAAATCCATAAGAAATAAATTAAATAAAATAATACAAGTTATTATATTAAATTATTCTTTTGAATAATTATATAAAATTTAAACTAAATTTTTAGTTAAATCAAATTCGTGCTTTGTGACTAATACTAGTTACTTATCAATTTAAGACGAAGTCGGTCTTCAAAGTTTTTTGGTGCGAAGAATAGGTCATGGGTTTTGCAGCACAAGCTATTACTTCAAGGTAGATTTCAGCTTCATTATGTGTTAGGGTTGCAATTGTGTCTCCCACGTGGAGAGTTGAGAGGAAAACAAACTCGCTTATAAGTGCATGAGTCACTTCTCTTATTGCCAATTGGCCGACTTTGGGATGGAACCCTTGTGAGTTGGCTTGGCGATTGGGTTTGTCTCCTCTCTAACAAGTGGTATCAAAGCCGATGGTTTGGCTTAGAGACCAGGAGGGTTCGCCGTTATCAGTTGTGAGCTAGGGATTCATAATTGAGGGGGGAGAGTGTTAGGGTTGTGCAATTGCACGTGTCTCCCACATGGAGAGTTAAAAGGAAAACAAACTCGTTGTGATTTTGAGATAAAATCTCATAGGCTTGTGAGTTGGGCTTGACAATTGGATCGTCTCCCCTCTAACATTATGTACATTGATCTCATATTAAGTTCTTGTAATGATAACTTAGATTAATCATCATTATATAGTTGGGCTTGGCAGTTGGGTTTTGGGCTGTGGTTTTGAATATGGTTAAATAAAAATAATTAGTCCATAGTATAAGTCGGAAGAAACTAGCTGGCCGGGGGGATCGGAAGAAGAAAATACGTATCCTTCTGATGTATGAACGACGTCAATGAAATGGTACGTAAATCAACAGGCCACAGGGAGCGATCGAGGGGGAGCTCGATCTATGTAATATAAGAATATCAATGGTTGATTAATATTTAGGAGATTCACATACGCAGGTACGTACTTAATTACGTGACATATATGATCGAATCTCAATACAACCCTATGAATTAATCAAAGTCGTCCATAAGAACCTTCGTCCATGCGTACCGTACGTACGCGCGTAATGATGAAAACAAACAAACAAACAAACTGACCACATAACAAATCGCAATGAACGTGACCAAAAATGCAAAATTTCCCCGACCATTCGAATCCAAATCAAGACGCCCAGGCATCGTGGTATGGAGTGTCAAGGGCCGATGACTTTTCCATCATAAGATTGCTGTAAAACTTGTTGATGAATTCGTCGGCCTCCTTGTTCACCTGCACCGCCGCCTCCTCGCTCTCCTTCACCGGGAACGGGGAGTCGGTGATCCTCAGCTGCTTCGAGTTGGAGTACGGGGAGGGCGGCCCGCCGTTGTTTTCATTGGCGTTGATCATCTCGAGCACGCGCTGGACGGCGGCCATGGTCACGGCCTCGTCCGGCTGAGGGGGCACGCGGGCGGAGCTCAAGAGCTTGGAGGAGGGCTTTCGGCGTTTCGGGAGGTGGAGGAAGGGGAAGGCGGGGCTGTTGCTGCACCTGAACTCGTAGTCCCGACCCGCGCCTTTTGACGAGGAGGAGAGGACGTCGACGGAGTGAAGGGTCCTGCCCGCGAGCTTGTGGGATCGCTTTATGATGAGGGCGACGTCGAGGAGGAGCTTGCTCTTTGTGAAGCCTCTCTTCGCCATCACGAGAGCTATTCTTACTAGCTTCCAAAGCTTCTTTGACATCGACTCATGATCGGTGCTCGTGTTGTCCGTGTCCATTTGTTTGGTTTGACAAAGAGGTTTCTTTAGTGTGTTGTTAGGTGGTGTTTGTAATTGAGATTTGGGAGGGTAGGCGAAGGGGGCTATTTAAAGCGTCCTAAAGGAGATTCAAGAGGGAGAAAAAGGGGCATGCATGCTAGCTAGATAGAGAGAGATAGAGAGAGGCTAGCTGCCAAATGCATATAAGAAATAAATGGATCTTTTCATGTACACTAAGCATTAAGCAACCTAAAAGTATTGTTTCTTATTTGAGTATATACAAAGTCGTGTGTTGTTAAAAATCGTCGATCAAATTATTTGATTTAGTGTAGAGAAAGGTGAATAAACAATCGATGTTTCCGAGATGTTTCCTATAAGGTCTTTTCTAACTATTGCGCAAGTTTTACCTAGTGTAGATCCAATTGCGCGAACCTTAATGTGTATCATACATAACTACATAAGTACGTACTCTCTTTTGCATAACAAAAATACAAATCCTACAATCTATACTTACTATATAATAAACTCGAGACTTGAGTCTCGACATTAGTTCTGATCCTTCCTCACATTAAATTAATTATTAAATATATTTTAACAATCATACATCATTATTAATTTTACAATTAAATTTTTTTTCATATGTCTTATCTAATTATCATATATTAATACATCAAAAATAATATCTATATCCATAATCTATCAACATAATATCTTATATTTATAAACTATCCAAATAATGTCCATCTATACAATCTGGCTTTATCCTAAAAAGATGTTTTTATCTAATTACCATATATTAATATATCAAAATAATAAATATTATTCAGTTATAGTATAGATTATTTGTATCGACTCTTAACGAATTATAAGTATTTATATTTATATTGAAGCAAATCAACTATAAACCCTTTCGTTAAATAAAAAAGAATTTTTTTATTATCTACATGGAATAAATGATTTCGAGCACAAAATCATGATTTATGTACATAGTACAAAAATACTTTAGGTAAGTTTATGTGACAAATCAAATAGTAATATTAAAAGAACTTTATAGATAAGAAAATATACTACGATTAAAAGTTATATGGAAAAAAAAAAGTTAAATTGAATTAAATATAAGTATAGAACTAAAAATAATTAGGGTGTATTTTATTAGTAAATAAAATTAAAAGAGCATAAATTCCATATTATAATGTATTTAAAAATAATTTTAAAAGGCTAAGCTAGTTATGATTAAAGAGAGCGGACAAGAAAGAAAAACAAAAAAAAACATTGCAGTAGCCTTACATCGTTCGACGGTTAAGACCTTGCGATAGTACTCCGAGGTCACTGTTTCGAATCCAACGGACAGTGGTTTGTCCTCAAGGTAGTACCCCAAGTAACCAGTTCTTATCCCTGGTGAATATAATGCTTTAGGCAAAACCAAATACTCCCTCCGTTTCACAATAAGTGTCGTTTTAGCTCTTAACACAGTTTTTAAGAAAAGCAATCATTCACTTTAAAACTTACAACTTTTTCTTAATCTTACCACTCATTACATTTTTTTGACCAATACATGAACAACTTTAGTCAACAAATACACATTCCAATAAAAATTATCATCATTCACCCCTATTAAATCACTTTGAAAACCTAAAACGACACATATTATGAAACAAATTTTAAGTGCTAAAACGACACTTATTATGAAACGGAGGGAGTAGTATTTTTAGAGTCACCTCAATTTTTAGATAAAAATCACCCCAAGGGGACTTAGGGTACTAGATATATTTGTTTATCTAATATAAGGATGTGATAACAAAGTGATGTAATCATTCCTCATCTCTGTGTTTAGTCACACAGGTATTATAATCTCAAATTAGGATATTTTTTCCAATCAATAATGACATTAACTAGATTCATTTCCTTTTCGTTTATATTTCCAAGATTAGAAACCAAACGGGCCAAGGAACAAAACCACGACAATAACAATAAAAAAAACAAATATTTTTAGAGGCAGTTTTTTTTTTGGTCGAACCTACTATTAACCCCATTTCTAGACTCAGCCACCAGCTCGATATCATCAACAAAGAATATACACCATAAGACCTCTCCTTGAACGAAGCACAACAACACATCGATCCATTACTATTGTGAGTGGAAACTACGTGATTTGGGTTGACCCTTGATGAAAACTAATTATGTAACTAACTTAGACATACTTGCTTCCCTACTAAAAATGCAAAACTAATAAGTACATACCGTTGAGGATTTTAATGTACAAACACCTCTTTAACCTCCAGATAAATCCATAATAAATCTCTAAGCACTTGATCCGTTATCTATATTTAAAAAAGCGAATGACAAAGTGGTTAGGGTCCATTTAATTAGTACTCCATATGATACTTGGAATCGAAGTGGAATAAAAAAATCGGATTTTTTTTTTTGAATTAAAAGGGTAAATTCTATAAATAGAAGAGGGGGTTACAAAATTGGCTAGGCTATCTAGCTATTTACATCATCATCATTCTCTAATCTCTCCAAGCAATTTCTAGCGGCTCTCGTGTTTGAGTTCCATCTCGCTTTCAAGCAATTTTTAATGTGCCACACACATGCTAAAAAAATCGGATTTGGTGATGCATGCTTCAATTTTTTTTGTTTGGTTGATATTGAATTGGTTAAATTTTTGATTAAGTCTCAGATTCACCCTAATGTTGCCTTGTCCATCTCCATAGGAACATTACGAATAAGCTAGCCAAGAAAATTTTGGAGACATGGAATGCCTCATACCTTGGTTTTTGGTCAGATATGAGATTAAGCTTCATTGTTTGGAATGGGTATCACTTATTCCCATCTCATTTATGAAATTAACACTAACTTGGATTTTGGTGATTCTTTAACCAATACCTGATATCAAAGATATAGAAACAAACATCTCCTTAGAGACATGTTGAGGAGGCTAATGTGAAAGAAAAATAGAACCCAACTAGCATAGGTACCACCTCATACCGCATACCGCGTATGGGTTTGGTTAAATAAAAAATAAAAAATAATCTAAAAATTGAAATAACTTATGTCAATAATTTACAAGCAATATTCAATATATATTTATTAGATTATTGAAGTATGAATAAAATTAAGAGAAAATCAAATTAAGATGAGACATTGATCGATGGGTTGATGGTCCGACTTTTTGTTATTGTAAAAAATACTTTATTAAAGACTTACACTATTGGTAAAAAAAATAAAAAAATTTCAACATACCACCTAAATTACTGGAATATAAAAATGACATATGGTGAAATCCTATTGATAATAACTCCAATTTTTATGACTTTTATATATAGATAGATTGAATTGGATTTACAAGAAAATGTATGGAAATAAAAAAAATTATGCATTAGAAATCCAAAAGCAATATATATACAAACTTATTAAAGAAGTTTAATGGACTACGTACTCTTACTAGTATTAATTGATTTTAGAGTTAAATTTACTAGACTTGTATATAAACTAATAGTATATGTGTGCACAAACGAACTAACAATGTACGTAACAAACCCCCTATGTCATTATTTCCCCATGGGAGAGTAAAACAAAACGTTATAATGTAATTTTGCACCGTCATGGCGTCATATAATACCAAATTAAAGTAATGACCTAATGAACTTCAGTATTTTTTTATTTTAGGTAAATGGAGTAACTTTAGTCCAGAACAACTGTAAAAGTTGAGGATATTATTACTGAAGAAAAGGCTAAATTTTGTACCAGGCATATACGGTTTTGCACTTTACAGTGATCGATCACCAGCTAGCAAGCTGGCATGTACATACCTATATATGTTTGAATTTCCATATAGTGTATGGTTGATTAATTTGTCAAAAGTAACTTACTGCACTGTCAAATACTCCCTCCGTCCCATAATGTTCGTCCTATCTCATTTTTGCCGTCCCAAAATGTTTGTCCAAACCCCCTCACTTTCCATTTTTATCCACTACACTTTATCACTTTTTTACCTAATCAACTTACTTCTTCACCATCTTCATTTCTCTTTCCTCCTATCACCATCAACTTTATACCCAATACATTTCACCTAAAAACCTCAATTAAAACACTATTCATTATCTTCTTTCCATTAAAATTCATAACTTGCTAACATTAAAAAAAAAATATTAAGCCTAAGCTTAAAATTGTTTTTAAGCAAATCAAAAGCGTTGATATTGGGTTAGTGGTGAAATTGGGCTTTTAATCATTTTTTAACCTGCTTGAATTGGGCTAGTCCGAAGTGTGATCCATTTGTGTGTTTCTTGTGCAAATCCCCCATTTAAAAGTGTGAAACACTAAATGTACATGTTTCACGCCTCCAACTTTCCTGAAATCTCTCTTTAAATCCTAAGCCGTTTGTTAAACACTCTCGATCCCTCTCATCTTCTCAATCGATATCCCTTCATTCCTGCATTTTTTGCTCTATATCTCTTCAATTCTGTTGATTTCGGCACTTGAGCTCTTGAGCTTTCGGCCTTGTCTTTCGATTTGTCCCCAAAAAAGCACTCCTCACTCGAAATCTCGTTCTCCCCAAATCTATTGAGATCTTGCAATGGCTCATCATCACCCCAGATTTTCGTTTTTCTGTTGCAATAAAATTGCTCTGCTTTCACTCTGTTTTTCTCTCTTTTTTTGGCCTTTAATGGTGTTCTGAATGTTTACATGAGAAAATTCTCATGTAGGAGAAGGTGAAAGGGTTTTAAAAGCTCAAATCTGTAATTTGGAAGGGGAATCCGTGTGCTTAGAATACTTGATTCCTATTGGTTGTTGTAAATAAAAACTCTCTTCTCATTGGATAAAAATTGTTACCTGGCACCCTCATTAGAAATTGTAAAAACTTTGGATTTGTACATGCTTTTTCACTGAAGCAATTCTGACACACAAAACACCTTTTTCACTCCTTAAATTTTACGTGAACAGTGTAATCGGACTAACATAACGGGACAGAGGGAGTATGTTACAGCTGTATCTGTCACGAGAAATTAAGCTAATGATCAATTGAATTTCTTCGACCTATTTTCGACGGATTTCGTTAAAAGTTAAAACAACAATATAGATATGAATGCACGAAATATAATTGCGGTTCAATAATGGGAGTAATATTTTCGCTATGTATATAAAGTTCGTTCAACGCCATGATCGAAGAAATTAGGGAAAGAGGAGAAAATAGTGGTCAAATTAAATGCATCTTTTAATTTGTTTATGCTAATCAAACGCTTTTGTAATTAATTGCTACCTTTTGTAGCTTGTTGAATGAAACATGTATTATAAATTATGTTGAAGGAAAAAATGTGCATGTTTTCAAGATGGCCATTGGATGACAATACAACCAACGGCTATGATTGCTCTCTTTAATTCGTGGCTCGAGTTGGAAGATTGTACCCGTTTGATTATAATGCGCCCCTTTGTAGCTTTCTATGGGCGTTGCACCTAAAGTTGCGCGCATATACAATTGCATCACTACGTGAGCAAGTTTTCATCAACAGCCCACAAGGTGCATGGTTTTATTTGGAATTACATGGTGGTATTTCTATGTATGGGAATTAATGGGAGGACTTTATATACTAGCCGGCTTTATTTACGTGACTATTGCTTTATGGCTATGGACACTTTATAGGGTACGGTAAAGGGAAAGTGAACACCACATAAGATATCTATGATTACAAAGGTTGGGCGATCCGGCTAATTGAGTTTAACCCAATCTCAAACATATTGAGTTTCGAGGTCTTGTTTTCTTATATGTTTTCGATTATAATGAATCCATTTTTTGGTGATAAATTTTGGATTCATCATATATCTTGTCGACAAGGGCAACAAATGAGATGCATCAGTTCGCGTTAAATAATTCAGTTTAGTGAAAAAATGAAGATAACTTTTTTTAGCGATAAAACTAGAGAAATTGAGTCGAAACCCCTTCAATCATTGTACATTCGTGTATCTTACTACCTAGCTACATGGAGTTAAATGACTTCAATTATATTTTGCTTTTGGTCGAAAAATGACTTCAATTATTTGTACAGTTTTCCATTATGGAAGAGATCAAAGTTCACAATAAATTTTAATTAGAAATATTATATATTGTTTTTGTCATATATAAGCTCAATATATTTGGATTAGATGTCCATCATTACAAAGCATTTTCAGCTTTTAAACAACACACATGGGTCAAATTTGTTTTTTGAATTGGCTGGGATGTACGTCGACCAATTTCTAATAACAAAAATGTGAATGGTCTCAATATCAAACAAACACCTTCCTCCTGAATATCAACATATTGTTTTTTGAATAGGGTTCGTGTCTTGTACCGTATTTTTTCTTATCGTGATGAAAATTCGATATATTTTGAAGAGATTATACCAATTGAAATCATGATTTGAATAAATTAATTAAAATTATAAAAAAATAAATGTTTATAATTATTGTAAAATTCAAAATTGAGTGACATTGATAAAAAAAAATTAATATATGTAAAATCCAAAATTACGAAAAAAATCATTGATTAGTTAATTTAGAATATACATTTTTTTATTATTATTGTAGAATATAAGAGAAAAATACTAAAAAGAAAATGGGAGGGGTGAGTATCTATTTTTTACAAACAAGAGACGAATAGTCATTTTTTTATTTATAAATAAATATATCAACTTGAGAATCTGCCAAGAGGTGGTTCATTGGGTTCAGATCGTAATATTTTAAGTAAACTTTATTTAGTCCATATATATCTAATACATCAAACAACTCAATGGGTTCGGGTCGTGTTAGAGGGGGTACAAACTCAATTGCCAAGCACAACTCATAAGCCCATAAGGTTTCATCCCAAAACTAATTGACAATGAAAGAAGTAACCATATACTAACAAGTGAGCTTGTTTTTCTCCTAATTCTCCATGTAGGAAGCATAATTACAACCCTAAAAAATTGGGTTCGGTTTCAACCCTATTGGGTTTAGGTTAATATATAAGGCCGATCGGTTTGAATTATTTTTCAAGTAAGATTGAGTTTTGTCAATCTTTAATAACAACAAATAAGTAAATGCATGAACGATGGATTCTAACGATCTTTCAAGTTTGAAGTACATAACTGATCATTATCATCCACGTTAATTTGCCTCGTGTAACATATATATGATGGCTCACCTCTTTAAGTAATCTTGTTTCTTTTTGGTTGAAAGTAAACATGTTTCTTTTAATTACTAGAACATCTCGTATGAGTTAAGTTCCGGTGAGTACTACTCTTATGGTAATTAAGGACAACCCTTTATGGTAAGGAGTAACCATATCCATTGGATTTACCTCCTTACCTTATCATGGATGATCCATATTATTTTAATTTTTTTATTTTTCAAAATCAAAAAAAATTTGTTTTATTCTTTAAATTAATTTTGATTTATTTTTTTTTGAAAAAATAAAATAATATAAAAATTGAATTTACAGTAATAAAAATTTAACTAAGACTAAGAAAAAAATGAACTTATTATACAAACAATTGAACACGTACAAATTACAAAAATGAACTTCTAGTACACGTAATTGAACTTTTAACATAATAAATTGAACACTTTTGTTATAAAAGTTGAACTACCACATTTTAGGGTTATAATCATTGTTTTTGTGAAGAAAGATATTTTTTATATTTTTATATTTTTAGTTTTTATTTATGTATTACAGTTGTTATCTTGAAGAAAAAAATATTTTGAATTAATAAATATTAAACTAAAATAAATTTATTTTTGCGAAAATCAAATTATATAAAAAATAAACTCAAAAGATATAAAAGTTGAACTCATAAAACAAAAAATTGAACTAATAGTTAAAAAAAATTGAATGCATATAATATTGAATATTGAACTTGTAGTATTTATAAATTGAACTGTCAGTATATATATATATTAATTTGAACTCTTTAGTGTATAAAATTGAACTGTCGTACTTAAATGTTCTAACGGAATTTTTCAGAAAAGAACATAATATCGTTTTTGTAAAAAAAAAAACTTTTTCCTGAAAATAGTTTTTTTTTAAAAAAAATTGGACCGTCCATTACATAGTAAGGAGGTAAATCTAATGGATGAGATTACTCCTTACCACAAGGAGTACTCCTCACTTAAACCAAAACCTATGTCGTATTATATGTAACGGTTGTCATTTGTCAAGCATCTTTAAAAATATTGAGGGAAATTAAGGTTTGTAAGTAGCATTTTTCTTTTGCTAAATTAACCAATTATGGGTAATCCTATCAATAGAGTGACGTTGGTTCTATCAAATTTTGGGTCACTCGAGCCACCACTTGATCCGTTACTATTCCACCACTTCACTCGTTTCATCCGTACATATATTACTTGTCGATGAAAAAAGAGTAATTGATTCACAGGGTGATGAAAACAAACTACCTCAGTACCTCACCCATGCTCGGGCCCATTTCAATGCGAAAGTTAACGCCTGAAACTTCTCAAATTAGATTCACATTTTGGTTAGGCCACACTTTTCTTAGCCGATGTGACTTCCTAGCTCTTTCAAACACCTTTGAGCCATGACCCACCACTACCCATTCATTGGCTAGCTCAACCCTTGTACCTTTTTAGAAAAACCTAATCACAAAAATTAAAGGGCGTATTTACTAATAGTGTGTGACTTGATCAAGTCTTATGTATCAAGTTGTTCAGGCGATTCCAATTAATTAGTTGATGCATTACACTTTCACTAAACGTCATGGGGCTATCACATACGCCCAAAGACGTGTAATTAAACTTGTTATTACACCAAAACGTACGCGAGTCTAGTCACATATTTCAAAATATAAGGGCATAAATATAAAATAGATCACATAGATACAAATGTAAGGACATAAATATAAAATAGATCACATAGATACGTACGTAATGCCCCATGCACTTAAGTACGTACTTTAATTTCGTTACTTAAATGTAACTAGTTGTGACAATTAATTAATTAAGTACTTAATTAAGTGAATATATGTTGTTGGTAGTGGTTTTCTCAATAGATCAAGTTTGTTGCATACTTGCATGGCGCGGGCGCTCAACGCCATTGGGCTGGCTAACAAAAGGCAACTTCCGCTTTTGAAAGCCCGAAGCCTTCGATGTTTTTTTTTTATCAAAGAAGCCTTCGATGTTGACTACTTGATATCGTATCAAACTCTGAAAGTGGAAAGTCAGATCGAGTAAAATAAACAGTCGTTTTCTCTATAAAATGTGAATGGTATGGGCAAGGCTGTAAAGGGTTCTTCTTTTGGTACGTAGTTGTCCATGCTATTTCCCACCCAAATAATTAACCTAATTAGTGCTTTTCAATGCTACGTGAACTGCGAAAGGAACCCGCCCACCCTCGTCGACTTTTATGTCAAACTGTGATCTCATTATATTTAATCTTTTTTGCCGGGACGATAACTGATTACTAATCATCTCTAAAGGAAATAGGGCAAATCGCCGTCTTAGAGTCTCGAACTCGAGACCTCATAATACTACCATAAGTGCTTAACCAGTGAGCTGATGCGTCAAGCGCATTATATTTTAGTTGTTTGTGCAAGATCCTTGCTTATAATATGCGGTAGAATAAATTATATTATATTCCAATTGATTAAACTCTTATGCTTCGTATACTATGAATTGGTATTAGTTGTCTGTCTTTAACTTACAATTTTGATTTGACTATAACAATTAGTTTAAATTTGTATAAATTATCTAAAAATAATATATAAATATAAAACAAGTATATACTATGAATTGGTCTTGATATGATCTCTTTAGTATAGGTTAACTCTTGTATTTTAGGCTTTATTGAGTGTTCTAGGTTAGTATTTTGAGCTTAATTGTAATATGAAGACCGAAGACACAAGTGTTGAAGATACGAGAGTTTCCGAGACGAAGATTCAAGGGAAGTTCTCCACTGTCCATAAACCGCGGGCGTGGTGGCTGCCTTGGACCGGAATTTCTATCTAAAGAAGGCTGCGTGCGCGGGTATGATGGCGCGTGCGCGGTAGAGCCCGATTGAGAAGCCTTTGACCCGACATTGACCGCGGGCACAACACACCTGGCGCGGGCACGGTAGGGCGTCAGATCCAAGACGGCGTTTTTCTATCTTCTTTCCTTTTTCTTATCTTTTCTATATCTTTGGTAGTCCGATTTGGGATGTCTCTTGACTACTATAAAAATAGGGCCGTGTCTTAGGTTTTAGGCATCCAATATTCATCAAATCAATTGTTTAGCTCTCTTGTGTATTATGGAGAACTAATTCCCCTTGAAGTTTATTCAATCAAGGAAGCCTTTTTATGACATCGTGAGATTCTAGTAACTTCTTTATTCATAGGGTGATATTGATACTCTTGTGCTTCATCCCATGATCTATGTTTGATTTTATAAGCCTGATCACCTTGTTTGATTGACTTAGATCTATTGTTGAATAGGTTTGATTGTTGTCTACGCGATCTCTCTTCTATTCTCGAAACAACTCTTATCTAGGACCGTGGACTAGATTTGAGAAGAGTATTCAATGGTCGTTCTATGCATGAGACTCGTTGTTTGATTGCATGATTCAATTTCCTATTATCCTTGTGTTCATTGCATGATTTAGAATTAAGCGTCCTTGTTCATATCATAGTTTTGCTAGGACAGTGGACTAGTGAATAATTGAGAAAATGATTCGAATTGACCGAGGTATATGAAGAAGCGGATGAATTGATGATCGATTGGTTATAAAGGTGAAATTGATTGAATGAACTAGATCTGTTTCCTAACATTGATAACAAATCTCTTAAATCCCCCCTGTTTATGTGTTTTGATTGAATAGAACTTGCGTAAAAAATATTTGATTCTCTTAGGTTCGAACCCTTGCTTGCTTACTATAGTTGTTTGTTAGTTTAAGGTTATTTTTGATATTGGCACGGCGACTTTAGCCGAGTCAGGTCCCCATCCGTCTGACCTTTTAATCGCCTAGGCAATCGTATTGGCCATCTAGATGCTAGGCAGTCTCTCTCTGCCTCGAGATTGGCTAGCGTTTTTTAGAATACTACTTAAAAAAGACACTAAACTAATCCTTCAATAGGCAGAAATATTAAATTTGAATACAAAGAACAAAAGAAGATAAGAAAATATGATAAAACCTGCTACAAACTAGTAGGGAAAATGGAAAATGGCAGTTGAGTTTGTGAAAACAAGATTGGGAGACTTTTTTTTTTGAAAAGGTAATGATTAGGGTAATGCTGAGATGGTAGTGTTTGAGAGAGTATGACCCATTTTTGTAATCAGTTCGGCCACATCATTACAACATCTACCCACATGAAAAAATTCAACGATCTCGAGGTTTAGTAGGGAGACCATGATATCAGATCTTATCATTTCTATTTTCCAAGGACATTGCCCTTTATTTTGAACAGTTTGCATTAGTGTTAGGTTGTCACCTTCAATCTTGATTTTTTTATTTTGAGTTGTATGGCTCTCCTAATTCCGTCCCGTAGCTCTAAGGCTTCAGCTTTTAAAGTCGATACCCTTTGATATTTGGTTGTTGCTATATCAATAACCTCAGCTTAAACGCCCTTTAGTATGGATCCAGATGCTATCATTACCATCTGCAAGTCTCGATCCATCCACGTTAATCTCGTAGAATCAACTGTTAGGTTTTTGCCAAAACCTTATTTTTCTTATGTTGTCGGTAAGATTGGGAGACTTGTTTGTTGTACTTGTACATGGACAGGAAAAAAACTTGATTTTCGAAAATTTATCTAATTGTTATGGTTCTATCATGATGGGCTCATATGTAGGTCAAATGTCTAAAATATTAGTCAATTTGCAATGAACTTCCATAATCACATTGGGCTTTATTAAGAAAAAAAACAATTATTATGTTTTCGCCACATGCCAACCACTTTTGCATGTAGCCTTGTTACTATGGCGAAATAAGTTTATAAATAGCTCTGGAAAGAAACCTAGCAACTAGCGGGTGGGCCGTGTTCTTATGCAATAAGTATATAAGCCCAAATACTAGCACTAACAAGTCATGCCTTAAGAAACATACGAATGAAAAAGACATTAATATGTTTGTTTATATATCAGCTTTTAATAGTATACTAGTATCAGTCCCGTGTTTTGAAGTCACGATTTGATTTAACTAAAAACTTGTTTAAATTTTATATAAAGTTATTTAAGAAAATAGTTTGATATAAAATCTTGTATTATTTTATATAATTCGTTTCTTTTTGGATTTATTTTAATGACACATCATTTAGAACAAAGATTTGCAATATTATAATTTTTTCGTATAAGGACTGAATACTTATATTTATAAATAAGTATCTTTATTTTATAATTAATATTTTTATTTTATAGTTATTTTGGGAAAAAAATCAAATAAAAATCAAATGTATGTATATATAATTTATTTATATATCATACGTACTACTCATATCATCAACATATATCATATGTACTACTCATAATATTATCATCAACGGTACTACTCCTAATATTATTCTATGCATAGATTTGGATAGATTTTTTTAAGAAAATAATTAAAATGGAAATCAATAGATAAGAAGAAATCTAACGTGGGGTCTATAATAAAATTTCAACCAATTAAACAAATTGAATTGCTTTAATAAAAAAGGGTGATGCGGTCCAATGAGAAGTTGACAGGTGTCATGCTAAATATTATTATAACCTCCGCTTTAGTATTTAGTTATGATGATTACTCTGTTCCTAAATGTTTGTCCAGTATTTTTTTTAGGCTATCTTTTTGTTTGTCCACTTTTATCCTCTTTCCATTTATATCATACGTTTGTTGCAATATTATATACCCCTATTCAATCTCCTATATTACCCCATTATCCAACTTGTACATCATACAAAATTATCCTTATCTAATTTCATATATTAGCCTCCATAATCCAACATTCTCATCAATTTTATCATTTTCTCCCATCAACTTTACACATACTCTACACTTTTTCTTAATAACCGTAAAAATCGGAGTTTTAAACAAACATTTAGGGACGGAGGAATTAATATAATAGATTAATAGTGGTATAACTTCTTTTTTTTATAAAATCCAGTGGGGGCTGTAAGGTAAGTCCGGCCTTGGGTGCGAACATGGAGTGCTAAAGGACCAAGACAAGCGGGAGTGACGACGTTGTCAAAACCTAGAAAGGGCTTGGCAAGGACTGTCGTGGTGATGACATCGAATGAACCTCAAGTTGCCCAAGCATAGGCACTGGTGTTGCCACGGGCACGACTAGAGACAAGGGTGTTCTTGGCATAGACGTTGGTTTGGGCATGGGCGTCTCTTCATTGCCTAGCATGGCAAAGCACAAAAGTGATGGTGTGACCATGGTTGTGCCAGGGTCGGATACGGTCCAAGTTAAGTAAGGCGGCCATAGCGGGTGCAACCTGTGCACCTGCACTGGGCTCCCTAAAATAATAGGGTCCAAAATTTATTAAAGCCCATATATAATTTTTCTTACTATTTAAACAGGTGTAATTTAGTAATTTGTTTTACAATCCATAGGTAATTTTTTTAACAGATTAGCTGCTTTATAAAATATGCATTTTAAATCGAATATATTATCTTTTCTCATGGCCATTTTATAATTTTGAAACGGGGCCTTCAAACCATTGACTGTCATAGGTCCAAAGTGCGAGTGATCGCATGGCTATGACGATCCACCTGGCACAGCCAGTGACTGTTGCTTTAGAAAATATGCATTTTAAATTGAATATATTATCTTTTATTATGGCCACTTTATAATTTTGAAGCGGAGCCTCCAAATACCATCGCCCGCCCCAGGTTCAAAGCGCGAGTGATCGCATGGCTATGACGATCCACCTGGCACATTCGCGAGTCACTAGCCCATTACACACTACAAGAAAACGGCATTTGGGCGACACACATTTTTGCCGCCCAAACATGGTTTTATGTGGCACAAACGTTATTGGGACAGACAAAATTATGTCGTGGGAATGTCGCCCTAGGCAAGTCGCCCTTGATCATGGGTGTCAAAGCGATGTTGTGTCGCCTAAAAGAGAATGTGCGACACAAATTAAATGATGTCGCACCTAATATTGTGCAACATAAGGGCCTTGTGTCGCCCTTGATATTGTGCCACACAAGCTTCCTTTGCCGCCCATAATATTGAGCTTCAAATGGTTCTTTTGTCGTCAACTCTATTGTGCTACATAAAAGGTAGATGTCGCCCATACTAGTGTGCTGCGAAAAGGCTAAATGTCGCCCATTATTTTGTGCTAAGTATTCGCAAATTTGTCGCCATAGTATTATCGGTGCATGGCAAGCCAAAATTGGTTTTGCAATTGCACCTATATATTCAAATACACACATATATCATCCATCAAAATGCCAAGATATCATCATTCAACTACTTGCTAGCCAAAAGTTAATACAAGTGATATTTCAGAAATTAATCATCCATCAATACACTTGTTCCAATAGTTATCATCCAACAAAAGAGATGATATTAGCACAATTCATTCCTTGGAAGAGTTCTAGACTAATGTTACTGATGTTGGGACATCATAAGCCACTTGTTTCAAAACTACTACAGTGCATATTACTCATAAATTCACAAGCAACAAACTTGAAGGTTCTGATCAAGCAATATAATTCAAAAGAAGCAACACGAGTTGACGTGACAGTCATCGATACCATCTTGAATGTAAATTCTGTTCTCACAAACTTGGCTCCCATCTGCAAGAGTGACATAGAAAAGCCAAAATATCAACATTAAAACCATGATACCCCTAACAGAAAAGATATTTGCCAGTCATCATAGTATGCATCATATGGTTGCAATGTGTTTAACTACAGACTAATCAAAATTAGCCAATTGAAGCAACTCAATGAACACTCAAGCATTCAAGATCATAACAGCCAACCAGGTCCAAGAATCACACCAAGAAGATGCTCTTGAATGAGTTGCACATTTAGACACACTTCTAAATCAAATCAAATTTCATTTAATTCTTCACACAGACTCATTAAAATGAAGTTGCTACTTCTCTCAAAACTGGACACAATTAGCTGATTTACCAAATAACCATGAAATCTGAGATTAAATATTGCTCTGCTGATGTTGTTCCTAATTTATACAGCACTCCATTCGTTTGATAGTGAAATGAGATCCAACAAATTCATGTAAATCATCTTTATACGAATCAAAATTGTGCAGATGAGCTACCGGCTGTTCTAAGCTTTCAATTGTAAATAAATTAACTCCAACCAGATTCATACACAACACTAAATCAATCAGCTGAAAGACTTCTACCATGAGGTATTTTATCAATTCTATAAACTCCAACCAGATTCATACACAACACCAAACATATAAGTGCATCAAACTATATCATCACACATTCAATCCAATATTGTGAAAATAATTAGAAGTAGTTTTGTACTGAGATTAATACCTTATGTTTGGGGATGTGCAGCAAAGAAGGCTGAAAGTTTCTCTTGCATTGCAAGAAAATCTGCATTCATCTTTGCTTCTCTTGCTTCAGCCTCTTGTTTTAATTTCTCAATCTTTGCATCCATTTCAGCTTGCATCTCAGCTTTCTCCTCTTTAAGTCTTTCAATTTCTCCCTTCAATGCAGATTCCCTTTCCCTTGTCTCAGTCTCCATTCGCTCCATTTGTTGAGACATTTGGTGTGCAATTTCAATACCTTCTCTCCACTCGACGTCCCTTCTCGGATGCGTTTAGGCGGTTTTGGCCCAAAACCTAAACCATTTATGTAGCCCGATGATGTGCCCAAAATCTTCAAATATGCCTCTTGCACTGTCAGATTATCAACCCCATATAACTCTAGTTGTTGTTTATGGAGTTCTTTAAACTCTTCTAGTCTCTCCTCAGCAGCCTTATCCCAAGAATTGTCCTTGTGCCTATACATGAGATCGAGGATGATTAGATACATGTATATAAAGTAGTACATACAACCTTTTGCAATATGAAAGAACTTTTAATAATTTTACCTTTTTGTCAATATCCACAATCTAATATACTCATGCTCAGGTGGTGTTTCCACCTCATTTGATCCTACAACTGTGCCTGATGAAGGTTGAGTTCCATTCTCAGTACTTTGAGTGGTTTGTTCTGATGTTTGAGATGAATTTCCAGCTTGATATTTTCTCTAAAATGTAAAATTAGTTAGTAACACCTTTGATAAATAGGCAATGTAAATATAGATAGTAATATTACCATCATCTCCAGAATTCTAGCAGTAGACTTGGACCCCTGGTTGCCTTTCACTTTTTGTTTGGACCTTGCAGTTCGGTTAGCCGCACTAATGCGCTGTAGTTAATACACATGTAGTACCCCACAACATTAGTGTTACTGACAGTCCAAAAATGCTATTATTAGCAGCTAGATTTAGCAACAAAAACTTGATGGTTAAAGTTGTATAGTTAAAGCTGTTTTTAGAAAGTTAGTAGAGTTTCAAGCAATAACAGTCACGCAATGATAACATTTAGAAGACAGGTTTAATGGTTAAAGTTTGTAGTTACACATACATACTAAACAACTCCTTTAACAACAAAAATTACAGAGAAAGAAGTTGAAAAGCAGGTTTATGCAGATAAGAACATAGACATTAGGTAGAGCAGAACATGAAAGAGAGTTTCCAAGCTAATAGGCCGGACACTTCCTAGGTTCTTCCTTAGATAAGATGCATAATTATTTATACAAACTATTTATACAGCTAAAGTTGAATTCAAGCAAGGTCATCGTAAGAACGAGCATGACTAGGAAAACAATTTTCCCTAGACAGATGATGCAGTGGCGTTAGCTGACTAGGAAAACAATTTTCCCTAGACAGATGATGTCTCCAACACAGTAAAAAAATCAGACAGAGCAATTTTTATACATGTACCTTGATTTTCTCTGTCCCCCAATAATCTCGCACAATCCATTTCCATTGGTTTGGATCAACACCTCCTGGGCAATTGTTTACTGCTTCAGCAATGGTAAATCCATGAAAATACTGTTCTTTCAACCTATAACGCCAATGTCGATATAG
The DNA here is from genome assembly GCA_963924305.1 of Polygonum maritimum. NCBI lineage: Eukaryota > Viridiplantae > Streptophyta > Magnoliopsida > Caryophyllales > Polygonaceae > Polygonum > Polygonum maritimum. The sequence goes on along the minus strand of OZ002733.1, from coordinate 9,870,867 downwards.
TGCTTGACATTGCTTGTTGACAATTTCATCTACATTCTCTCCTTCTGGGAAATTCCATTCAGCCTATACATACAAGTATATATACAGTTGGTAAATAAATTGTCATCTAAAATAACAATATTACAGCATTTCCAAAAAATAATGACCAGAAGTCCATATTTTTTAGTTAACACCAGAGAGAAAATCCACCAAAATCGAGTGAACAAAACTCTGAAACAGCAAGTCTCGGGCTAGGGTTTACACGAAGCAGAGAAAGAGAGAGGGGCTAGGGTTTCTTACCGGCGGTGACGAAACGGCTACGGGGCTAGGGTTTCTTCTTGTCCTGCTTGGAAGAAGAAGGATGAATCGATCGAAGGACTTCAACGATCGGGAGCTGCCAATTTTTGGGAGGAATAACGAGACGGGGGAGAGCTGCCAATTTTTGGGAGGAAGAACGAGAGTAGTAGCGGGAGCACTTGCCCAATTTTCCCACTAAAATTCAGATTTCCCACTAAAACTTTCACCGCCGGAAAATAAATATTAGGTTATGGGGCGCCGGAAAAAAATGTCGCCCATATGCAATTTTGGGCTGCAAAAATGCTTTTTGACGCCACTAAATTGACCCTAGGCGACATATATAGTGTATTATCGCATTTGGGTAGTTTCAGGCGACATTTATTAAAAAGTGTCGCCTATATGTCCTTCAGGGCGACACAATTTAAGGTCAATCGCCTTATCCTTTTGTTAGGCAACATAATATAATTTGTCGCCTTTGTTCCCGTTTTATGTCGCCCAAAGGCCGTTTTCTTGTAGTGACAGCGGAGTTGGAGAGCATCATCCTCTTCGGTGGAGGTCAAGCTAGGGAAGGGTGTCTCACCCTCCCCCTTGAGTGGGAAGCACCCCATGTTCACCATGGAACTCACGCTCAATGATGGGTAAGAGGTCAGCCACGTTGAAGGTGGTGTGCACTCAATATATACTTGTCGCACAACTCAAGTTGGTAGACAACAAATGCCTAACCGAGCATTGTGGAATACAAACCGTGCCACATCGGAATTCTGAGAGTTCCGGCTTTCGGAGAACCGGACCCTGACGACCTCAAGACCGTCCACAAAAGACAAAAGATGAGTACTATAGGATAATTATTGGTACGGTTGTGCCCATCGGAATTCCAGGAAATTACGTACATTGCTCCGCACATAACGAATTACAGTTACAGATTTGTTTTCTTGTGTGGGGTGTGGACAAATAAAATACCACGTTCGCAACTTATTTCCATTTGAAAAAAAACCACAAGTTAATTTTGAGAAATGCGAGAGCTGCGTCTGCTACGAGCTACTCTAGTGGTAGTTAATGGTAATGGGAATGGCGGTAGGGGGAGTCGAAGGACTTCTCCCTCTTCAAGTCGGTGTAAAACCTTCTGATGAAGTCCTCGGCGGCCTTACTGACCTGCTTGGACTCCTCCTCGTTCTCCTTCACCGGAAAGGGCGAGTCCGTCACCCGCAGCTGCCTCACCGGGAGCGCCGGGCTCTTCCCGAACCCTGGGAGCAGCATGGGGGTTACGGCGGCGCTCCCGGGCCCTTCCCCGGCCACCTCGGTGCTGTTGAGCATGTCGAACACGCGCTGGACGGCGGCCGCCACCGCAGCCTCGTCGACCCGGTACTGGTAGCGGCGGTGGTGGAGCTGGTGGCGGCGCCTGAGCTTGCCCGGGAGGAGGAACTGGAAGGCGGCCGGGCTGTTGCTGCAGCTGAACTCGACTTCCTTGAAAGGAGGGCATGAGCCGACGACGGAGACGTCGTTGTCGGACGGGGATATGGAGGCGCCGCAGATCAGGAAAGCGGCCGCGTGCTTGAGGAGGAGGCAGTCGACAGCCTTGACGGCGAGTTTGCTGCCGCGTTTGAGGAGGAGGAGGAGGAAGACGAGATTTGTGGTTGAGATGGCCTTCTTGAGGAGGGGGAGTGCCATTTTCATTGCTTTCTTGGCGAGTGAGGTTGCATGCGTGTTTGTGCTTGACATTGTTTCCATCTTACAGGTTTCGGGAGATTAAGAGGGTAGTGAATGGGTGATGCATATATGGTGTGTGGTTAAGTATGTCGTTGGATTGAGTGGAGAACGTGCGTATATATAGGCCAGGGGGCGGGGAAGAAGAGGTTATTTGTAATAGTCTATTATAAGTCAAACTAGCTATAGGGTTTCAATATATATAATGTTACAAAAGAAATGTACTACATTTCTACCAAAAAAAAAAGAAATGTACTACATGTCAAAGATACTAAAATGTGATTTTTTTTCATAGTTTTTTTAATAAATAGAATATTATTTTTAGTGGATGAGCGACTGATTTAGTGTACGTGTAGGAATTAATGTCAAGCCTCATTCCCTGTGAATTGTGAAATACTGAAATGACACCTCTTAATTACATTTTTAATAGAGCAAGCAGAGCAGCCGATAAGTTGATAGAAACAGCCAACTTCCAAGATGAGTGGCATATCTTCTATAAACCTATAATGAAAGGTTTTCGGAGTGATTAATGACCCGCATTTTATACGAATTTCTATAGTTTTTGGGTGTATGAAATGCTATGTAATTCAATGCCCAACGTTGCAATGGGTTGTAACCTCTGTCATGAATGGTGTTATCAAAGGGTGCTTGAATTGCCATTAATTGTGTAACCGAAAGTTAATTCTCTTGTTGTAGTGTAACGCCTTTGCGATCTAAAACACCTACTGAGAAACAACCACATTTATAAAAAAGATAAATAATGGCCCTTCTTACCTCTGCCTTTCAGGATCTGAACCAAAATTCTCTCCTTCCTTGCGCCTTCCTCGATCGCCGTTGCTCGCCCTCACTCGCCGTCGCCCTCGCTCATCGTCGCCGGACTTCGGCTTCGCTCCTCGCTATGCCCTCGGTACCGGCTCCGCCATCGCTCCACCGTCGGCCGCCCTCGCTCATCGTCGCCGGACTTCGGCTTCGCTCCTCGCTCTGCCCTCGGTACCGGCTCCACCCTCGCTCCACCTTCGGCCTCGCTACTTGCTCCGCCGTCGCCCTCGCTCCGCCTCCGTCCTCACTGGAGAAAGCCACGACAGCGATTTCTGGCTCCACCTCCTTCTCCAACTCCCACTCCGTCGGCCACCACCACTCCCGAGACTCCTCCATCACTCGCTTCTCCGGCTCCCTCAAGCCCGGATCTCGCACGATCTCCCTTAACGACGCCTCCGTCGACCATCGGAAACTCCAGAAGCCTTACGAGGAGTGCGCCCCTCCCTCGCCGTTGCTACTTCCTCGACTTCGTCCTTGAGGGAGCCGCCGTTACAAGGAGAAACGGCGCCAATGCCGATGGATCGAGCTCATCACCTCTGAGAATTTCACCTCCTTCGCCGTCATCGAGGCCCTGGGCTCCGCCCTCACCAACAAGTACTCCGAGGGCATGCCTGGCAACCGCTGCTATGGCGGAAACGAGTTCATCGACGAGATCGAGAACCTCTGCCGTTCCCGCGCTCTTCAGTCAATGTCCAGCCTTACTCCGGCAGCCCCGCTAACTTCGCCGCCTACACCGCCGTCCTCAACCCCCATAACAGGTCTCTTTCCCTTCTCCTAACTTAATTTCTCTCAATTGTTATGTAATTTGGCCTTCAGTTAGGTTAGGGTTCGCTTTGATTTGAATTCCGCCTGCAATTGGTTTGCTTTTAGTTAGGAGTATCTGAGTTTGTCTTGGCTCAATTCAATTGTTCCGTAGTGAGTGTTTGATAAGGTTGGATTCAATTTGGTTTGAATTCTGCCTGCAACTGGTTTGATCTTGGTGAAATTCGATGTATTGTGTTGAGTATCTGAGTTTGGGTGCATGGATGATGTGTGATCAGGATCATGGGGCTAGATTTGCCACATCTTTGATGGTGTCGGTATGTGATTCCTTATGGCTCTTCATGTTTTCGTGTTCTTTTTATCTTTGAGATTTCATGCTCAGATCCTAATTGCTAGGCTAGGTTTGGCTTTGTGAATTAGCTAGGTTTTGCAAATTCAAGCTTCTTAGCTAACCTCCATACATGTTGTTTTGTAAAGCTGGTTCTGTAAATTTTGTGATCTAGGAATTGTACAAAGAAGATGTATTATCATGCTTTGTGTCATTCATGGTTTTCTAAATGCTCCTTCATGCTATAAAAAGAAGATGCTTTTGAAAAAGTTGAGATTACATCAGTGTTTGATACTTTTCACTTGCAGGAATTAACATCAAATTCTACCAATTCAAATTTGTTAAGCTGTGTTTTTGTGGCCACATAAGTTCAATACTTCTTAACCTGTACTTCTTCTCATGGGTAAGCATTAAATGTACACTTCATAAATCAACTTCTTGATGTTTCTGGATCTACCGTGCATGTAATATTGCCTGATGCTCTGAATTGTTGTTGTATCTTTAGACATGTTGATGCAATGAGAGATTTCAGTGAGAGAGATTAATTCCTTGATTAGAGCGACTTCTGCAGCTTCACAGTAAGTTTGCACTCATCAAACCTCACTAATATGTAAGAGATTCATTCAGATGAGGCTACTTAGTTCCCAGTTCGTTTAGTTTCCCTTTTTAATCAGTTCATAATTTGAATCATCAAAAGGGAATTACATTTTATGAACGTGATATTCGTATATAACCTAAAATTCAATATATACGACCTCGATTCCGTCTTCGATGATTTCCTCAAAAACCGCACGGATCTAGATCGATTGTTACTGTCTCATATCTAAATCATTTTGGTTTCGTTTATCTATGAGGATTTGTATTTTGACCTGATTTTGACTTGGTTTTTTATTGCAGCGGCTGAAGAGGAGAGAAGCCGATCGGAGAAGGAACTGATCTCGGCGAGTGGAACGGCAGCGAGGCTCATGTTAGCGGCGGCGCTCCAAACCGATCGGAGAAAATGAACACTTTTGACTTTGATTTTTGACTTTTGAGGTTTCTGGAGGTAATTTGCTTGCTGATCGCCTGCATTTTGCACAATTTTAGTTGTTTTGATATGAGGTTTATGTCTGGTGCCAATCTGGTTGAGTGTTGTTATTTATTTGATAAATTTAACTGAGGTTATGCTTTGAGCTGCATTTTGATCTTTACGGGATCTGGATTCACATTGTTTTTATCTTCCAATCTTTTGATGATTCACTTAGTAACCGTTGTTTGATGGTAGGCTATTTGCAGACCCACGAATGTTGGTGTCAGGAGACCCCCTAGCGATGATGTTCAAATTCAAGGTGTTGCAGATCCAGTTGCCTTTAGAAAGGTGATGTTTTTTTCCATGACTAATGTAACAACTATTGACTGCAAATTGAATTATTAATTCGTTTACATTTACTATTTTTATGCATTTTAGGTTGTTCTGGCCCAGGTTGCAAATATGAAAACCGATGCCTTTTCTAGACAAATTTCTGCAACTAAAGATGGTTTAAGCTGGAAATTTGGAAAACCTCACATCCACAAGCTGTAAACCTAAGGAGATTGTGAACAGTGCAGAGAATTTGAGTGAAGTTCTTCGTGACAACCGAATTGAGAATTCTATCTACACTGTAAGCACTGAAATCTGTTTGCAAATTTTCTTGCCCTATTCGTAAAATTTTCTTTTGGTACTAAAGAATCTGTTAAAGTTAGATTTGATGGTATCATTTTGTCATTTGTTCTTCATATGTTCTTACAAGTCTGACTTTGTAAATAATGGACAAGTTTAAAATGAGGGAGTAGATGTCCTGCCAGGTTGCATGTTGAATAAAACTTGATGCTGAAGCTGCAAAGAATTTCAAGGAAAAAATTGATGATGAGTACCGAGTTAACATGTAAGCTCTATGAAATTAGTGATTAATTGAAAGCATATGTAGAACAATGTTTTTGTGTTAGGGGATGATGTAATACCATTAGATCAGCATAGTTATACAATATGATGGCTTTTGTCAATATGATGGCTACTGTTACATTATACAGGCCAATCCTTCTTTATGCAAATATGTGATTTATGTTTTCATTTTAGAGAAAATAACATTTAGCATGCATTGCAGACTAATGAAGAGAGATATTATATCCATAACCACCTCAGCTTCAGAGTCATGTACCACAGGGACTTGGAGACTGATTCTGCTCGCATTGTTGGTTTTGAGGTCACACCAGACAGGTTGTGCTCTCTACCTTGCTACTCTCCGCACCCTGCAGATATATATGCATCTCACAGTCCCTATTTTTATCTATGTAACTATCATTTTTATTGCACATACACACGCCAAAATTATATTAGTTGGTTCTATTTTCTGGAATATAGAATTGTTTTTTTGCTGTTATAGGCCGGTTTATAGATTAGTAACTAAAAAACCATTCATGATAGCTTCCTCTTACTGAAAGTAAGTTCTCCTATACAAAAAGAACATTGAAAAGCAACAAGAAGAAGCCTATGGATTTTGAAGCGTTTAAATTTCCCTATTTAGCAACTCATATTTACCGATTAAAATCTGGTTTCTCCAAAAAAAAGTCTACAATAGTATATGACCTCAAAACATGTTTTGATCCATGATGGAAAAAACACCTGTACATTGGCGTATCATTCTTTTGCCTTCCAACACCCATGTATACATGTTTTGATCTTTAAAAAATATGAGATGGTTTAATTTCCCTATTTTAAAACACACACCAATTGTGAAGGTTTTTTTTATGTTTTGTTATTTGTTTATATACTTCTACAAATGTTATATTGTCCTTTACAATACACTTACAATGTGCCTCTTTTCTGAGGAAAAATGGGCCAAGAATCTCTACATTGCCTCAATCTGCTACGGGCGGATAGTTTCATGAACCACGAATCTTGCTTGAATGTGTTGTCATGAATGTGCCATCTTGCTGTTCATTTCTAGAGCCAACATGCTAGATAGGCTTCATTATCTTGCTTTAGTCAGTTTTGGAGTAAGAAGCCCCCCCCCCCTTAGATTTCGGTCCCGATTTCTTTTGGGCTCTTCTATTGTAGAAGTGTAATGCCTCAGAGAATCATTGTCTATCCTAAATCCTAAATGAGAAGTAATTCTGTTGTTTGAGGTAATGTCTATGAAGTTTCATGCTGTGGGATGGAGGCATTTGAAATGTATAGCGTTGGAGCTCTATAGATGGATCATTTGGCAGGACCTCTTGACATCACTTAGACTTTTAATCAGCAGAGTTTACTTGAGCACAATATGCAGCTATGCTTTTTTCTTTCTTTGTGAGAGATCATCTCTCGGAGATGAAGTAGGATATAATAATGCCTATGTCTTGATTTGTAGTGCGTTTTATCAAGGGAATAGGTAAAATTGAGGTATCCTAATTTTTTGTGGATGTTGTTGAGTATTGAATATAGAAGCAAAATAATATTGCTCTTGCATTGCCACCTGGAATTGCACCCCTACTCAGCTCATCCCTAACAAACTCATGGACATCAAAAATACAGAAAGAAAAGGATCCAATTTGAGGGAGAAAAAATGGACAGTGTAAAACACAATTTCAGTGATGAAAAATGATATATACACAAAATATGAAGACTTTATTCATCAGAGGAGAAAGTAAGCTCAGGAAGAAATAATCACAATGCTTTATAAAAGAAAAACCAGTTTTACTACATAGAAAGACCGACCAGATATGTATATCCAAGCGAATGGCACATGATGACAAATTTGCAAGAGAATCACAACTAACTCACAAAATGGCTAAAGACAAGCCTTTCAACCATAAGATCACCTTCAAAGCCCCTCCTCACCCTCCTTAAAACCAGTACCAGATAAAGAAGAGGGAAAGATGGAGACTTCAAACCCCTGCACTTACAAAACACCACCAGCACAAACATAAAGAAAGAAAACGGAAAAATGGAAACCAAGATTAAGACTGGAAACAACCAGATGTAGAGCTTTTAATTTAAAACCTCCAACTCCTTAAATTTGAAGGAAAGGAATAAAAGTTAGACATAATCACCAGGAATTGATAAGTACGACTCTACACAATAAAGATTTAGGATTAACAAGAGCACTAGCATTGCATCCTCCTTTTAGATATATAGCAAAAGCTAGCCTTAACTAATGCTTAAACAGAGCGGTGGCCTAATAGGATCTCAATTAACAAAGTTTTTCATTTTAACATCATTTGGTCGCAGACTAAACACAACAGTGTGAAATGTTTCCCAATAGATAACAACAATATATTGTGTTCTCTAATAGTTTGACTTCAATATAGTAGGTTGATTTATAACCCATTCATTATAATCCAATTCAAAATACATGTTACAGTTGTTTCAAATTTATTTTTATTTTTTTTAATCAAAATATATTAAATAAGTATATTAAATTCAAATATAGAAAATAAGGATACCAAATTCAAATATAGAAAACAAAGATACAAGTTTCTTGCCCGTACGGTACGCCCGGGCATATCTCCTAGATAAACGGAGGCATGTGATGAACGAACCGATCGATCTTGGCCAAGAAATCGCCACTTACGTCATCTTAGTTTAACAACCAAATTAAGCACTGATGTTATTTATATTTACACAAACAAATATTTTTAAGATTAAATGCGTGTGGTTTAGTCATTTTACATGTAAGTTGGGAACACTACAACTTTAAAATAATGTAGTAGTAAAAACTCTTAACAAAATATTAAAGCTGATTTTTGGCGTTAATTTTCAAATTCAAACGCGGTTTGAAATTACACAAGAACGATTCTTTTATTTTCAGTTGCGGACATGAGGTCGATATCATATCGATGTACCAAGTTAGTTTCAAGTCTATCAAGTAACGTACCTTACGCATGAAAAGGAGACACGCATAGATTACACATGTTGTCAAAAATTGTTGTTATAGTATATAATTCACCCGTGCCTACGGCACGCACGAAGCTTGGCCGAATAATGAGGAGAGCGCCCACTCCGTTTAGTACATAAATCATGCATACGTGTACGTACCAACCTTATACAAGCAAATATTCAAAAGCAACTTTAGAGGGGTCATGCCTTTTCTTTTTATCAGGGTAGAGGGGTCATGACTAAATTACTAATGGGTGTGTAAGATTTTTGCTCAAAAAAAATAAAATGGGTGTGTAAGATTTGCCGCTCCTTTTTTTTTTTACGTGGATGTGGATTGTACGTTGCTACTTTTATCTGTGATGAGTTTGGACTCACTGTGCACCTAATTATATATAATTGACACCTAACCCTATTACTTTGCTGGGTTTCGTCTCTTGGTGTTAGGAAACAAAACCAATAAAAAACTATTCCATGTTGGAAGTTGGGACACAAACTTGCCTAGTATATATGACGGTGGGTTATTCCTCCTATTGTCAATTGATTTTAGAATGGAACCCCATTGAGCTTGTATCTGGGCCACCCACACGTTTAATATGGTATCAGAGCGGGCGGTCTGGCCCGTTTCTTCAAGTGTCAATTGGGCCCACCCAGTTACACTTGAGGGGGCGTGTTGGGAAACAAAACCAATACAAAACTATCCCACATCAGAAGTTGGGACACAAACTTGCCTAGTATATATATGACGGTGGATTACTCCTCCTATTGTCAATTGGTTTTAGGATGGAACCTCACCGAGCTTATATTTGGGCCACCCACACGTCTATTACTTAGAGTTAGGATTGATACTAAGTATGGTCCGTACGTGTCAATTAGCTAGATTACGGGTTAAATCATGAGAGGTCATGATCAATGATATGATGGTGAAAAGAGCTAGATCTATCACATATTCACATGCATGCACATATTGTATTTTGTTCTCTAGTTGCTATAGAGAAAAAGGCACAACATGTATATTATTAATTCACAATTTCACATCCAATTGAAGGGGCGCTCAAACTTTCATCTTTTTAATTGCTAACCTTTAACGGTTTAGGATATACTACATTATTGTATATATATTCAACATAGTACAGGAATCTACCAGGTTGAGTGAGTGGCAAACTAGCTTTGAATATGTGGAGAGTTATCCTTTATATCTTTACTCTTTAAACATGAAAAGGAGAGAAAGCAGCAAAGATAAAACTTCAATCTCTAAAAGACATTTTTGTCTACTTTTATTAAAGGCACTAAATAACTTTAGTTTTTTTTTTCAGTAATTGTCAACCGGGTCGACAATTTTATATGCATGCTAAAGTTGTTGGATATTCATTCACTGTGGATAGGGCTGGGCACCGGTCCAGGACCTGATCGGGAGCGGGAAAATTCGGTCTGAGTTTGGATCAGATTGTTATTTTAAAAAAAAAAAAGAATTTATGAAAAAGTAATTCTCTTATATAAATAAAATTATAATATAGTTAAAGAAATCATATATGATTAATGAAATGTATAATATTATTAAGTATATAATATAAATTTGAAACTTATATATTAAAAATACACCATTTAACATTAAAATTGATATAATTTTTATTTTTATAAAAATCCGGTCCGGACCGGCAACTTCCATTTTAATGGATCGGGGACCACCAGACCGGTATCCTGGTTTGGACCGGATTTTGCCCAGCCCTAACTGTGGATGCGTGAAGCAGTGGATGAATACACAAACGTTTTAATTTCTTAGAGCATCTACAACAGTTTCTTCATTTTTTAATTTTGGAGAATATTGGACTGTTTTGAGGTCCAACAACTTCTCCATCCCATTCTCCAAAATGGAAATTGAGAAGAAAAATAGCTACTCTTTCCCTAAATTTGGAGCAAAGTCTTTGTTCCCTAAAATTAACTTCTTCACATATTTCAATACAACAGCTTCTCCATCCCATTCTCCAAAATGTATATTCCTTTTTAGGTTTGATATATCCCTATTATAGAGAGACTGTTGGAATTGAAGCATAAAATTTTTGGAGATTTTGAACTTTTCATTCTCCATTTTAGAGAATTTTAGAGACTCTCTTGGAGATGCTCTTACACTCAACATTGAATAGAGATGTTTGTATTTTTACTATTTTTATACATTAGATCTCTATTCTGGTAAATTTATCATTATGAAATAAACCTCCACTGACTTGGTTACCGTAATTCATGACTAAATACCATATTATCTAACTTCACGTCACGTAAGGCTCAATTAGGTACAACTACAACAACGTCATAGGCTTAATATGTGAATGCACCACTATACTTGATATATTATGTTACAATACGCGGTTAATAAAATCTTATGTGACATACAATTAGCTAACGTAATTATCAGTCACCAATTATGAGAGTCAAGTCATCGTATATTTGTTTTATGTAACGAATGATTAGTGATACTTTCTTCAGTAGACTAAATTTGTATAAGTAGCTAGAGAAGTTTCTTTGCAAAAAAATGAACGTACAAATATTGGATCGAGTATGTTTATTTATTAGACCTTAAAGTCATCACTTCATGTCATCAAAATAAGTGCCATTAATCAGAATTCTATGACAACAATCTATAAAGAATTTCTCAAAAACATCAATTGAAAAGACAACTTTCAGACAAGCAAATGACACATCAAGTACTGCTGTTGTGATTGATTTTCATTTCAAACAATATTGTCATCACTGGACCAAAATTCCTCGATCACAAAACTGTCATCACTAGTGTAAAGAGTGATCGATTACGGTTAGGAAGAAAACTGGGATCAAATAATAATACACTAAGTTATTCGTAATCGAGATACGTAGAAAAAACCTATATCTTTCTTCTTTCCACTTTATTGAAGCACCAATGAATATTTTCTCCGCTGCATACAAATCAAGGTAAAATATTCAAACCATTTGAAAGATAACACACTAAGAAGCCCACAAAATGCACAATATATAGTTGTAAGGCCCGAGGTCCTAACGGCCATCCCATGTCAACCCGAGGACTTCTCAGGAGGTCACCTATCTTGATACTACTCTCCTCCTAGCACGTTTAACTTCATAGTTCTTTTGACATCTCGAACCATAAAAAGGAAGAGCTATTATTGGTATGTGCAGCACCTCAATCCCTTATAAATTATCGGGGTGTTACAATAATACATGCTTATATATAATCCCTAGATAATTAAGTTGTGCAGAGTTCACAATCATAAACAGAGTAACAGCCATTAATCAACCTAATATCAGTAAATAAAAATGGATTTAAAAAACAGCGAGCTCCAAACAACCACATACACAACAACTTGATTCAATTCCATAGCAATAAAAAGATTCAAGATCAACCTAACATCAACGATAAAGAAAAAAAAAGAGAATAAGATAGCTAGAGAAAAAAAAAAAAGAATAAGATCAACGATAAAGTTAACAATGGCGGCTTTGTATTTCATCGAGAAGAGAGTGGTCTCCGACGACCAAGCTACCAGCCACGGTGAGAACAAGAGGGACCTCAACGAGAAGAAACAAGCCTTCCTTTGACGCGAATCCAGTGGTGGAGAGGTGAGGCATGTGTGGGGGGACGTGTGTGCAGCGAGATCGTATGGGAGAGAAGGATAAAGGAGTCGTCGACACACGAGAAAATCCAAAAAAAGATGTGTGACGAGAGAGAAGGGCCTTTGCTACCATTGCAAATTTAGTGTGGGATGCAAATTGAGTTGAATAACATGTCAACCCTATGTGCTTCACCAAAAAAACTCGATTATTAGTGTAAGAAAATATGAAAAATTGTATTTGATTATAATAGACTTAATTATTAGGGATGTAAATAAAAAAAATATATAAAAAACGGAAAATGGAAAAATATATGAAAAAAAAAGATTATATGAGCAAATGTTAAAAAAAAAAAGAGAATATTAATTTATTAATTAAATTTTATTTAAAGAAATCGTTTGAAAATCCTCGAGGGTCTCGATTTTGGAATAAAGCTCCTAAAATGTATTGGACGGTCCTGTCTGTATTTTTAGACGGCAGACAATAAGTTCACAAAAGTCGTCCTCTCCACCGCTACAATCCGCCCCATGGACGGCGAAACCCTAGACCCAGTGCAACCCTCCGCCGGCGACGTTTCCGCGATGGAAGAAGATGGCGGTGAATCCACGGCGCTCGATCTCACTAGTTACCAGCTCCACGATCTCGAATCGATCGAATTGCCCCTGGGCTTGATTGAGCTGGACCTTACCGCTAACCGATTGTCGAAGCTCGATCCTCGGATTGCTCTCCTTCACAATCTCAAGAAGCTCTCCCTTCGCCAGAACCTCTTCGACGACGCCGGCGTCGAGCCCCTCTCTTCGTGGGACGCCATCTCCGGTCTTCAAGTACGCCCCTTTTCCACCTAGAACAACCATGGCTGAATTTGTAGTTTGCTGATTAACATTTTGTGTCAATGGACTTGTTTTATTATTATTATTATTATTATTATTATTATTATTATTATTATTAGGAGGTTTGTATCTATCATATCTTTGTTGAGAAGAACCCTAGGTGAATTATCATGTTCCTGAAGCTTTGGGAGGTGGAGATGATGCTTTATACAAAATCTCTAGTATGTTTGAGTAGGGGAGATAGCTGATACGGGAGCACATAGGTCTAGGAATCAGAGTTTGTGTAGAAATTCTTATTAACATCACCGTTTTATAATTGTAATTGCTTGCCCTATATCTGATATGGGGACAGATGTCATCTATCTCTTTGTGGAAGGCTATGGAGTTGGTAACGTACTCCGGCTTTCTGCTAGGATTTTGCTCTTTTGGCTGTAACTCCTTGAAAATGATCAAACTTTGGATTTTTGGTTGGGCATGGGCAATGTTTAGTTTGTATTCCTGTTGGGTTAAATGGTTCTTTCTACCTCACGGTGAGCATAAAGCGATCAATATGATGTGTGCAGCCATTATCCCTCAGGAATACTTCCAGCTTAGTTATTTGTTGAGAAAAATCACAACGACCTGTAAATCACAGGTTTCTACCTTTAAGGTTTGAGTAGATTTGTTTTGCTTCTAGTTTAATAACTTCATTTTATTGAACTAAGAAGCTACATTCATCAATCGCTTTTCTGGCACTCAGTAGGCATCTTAAGCATTGTTTGCTTAAATGATTTCCTCTCCAGGAGCTTGTACTCAGAGATAATAAGCTGATGAAGATACCTGATGCCAGCATATTCAAGAGCCTTTTGGTATTTGATGTTTCTTTCAATGAAATATCATCCTTAAATGGGTTATCAAAGGTAGCAAGTACGCTCGTAGAACTTTACGTGTCTAAAAATGAAGTAACTAGGATCGAGGAGATTGAACATTTTCATCTGCTGCAAATACTGGAACTTGGCTCTAACAAATTGCGGGTTTGTAACTTTCTCCTCAAGTTCTTTCTGTCATTCGTTGCACATACTTGTGAGTGTCTGTTTGTTAATCAGTATCTCTGATAAGCATAAAGTACCGACTTCTGATGTTCCAGAATCTTCAAGTTCTTACTGGAGGCAGTGTTGCCTTTCCCTTTACAGGTGATAGAGAATCTGCAAAGTCTAACTAACCTACAAGAATTGTGGCTTGGCCGAAATCGTATACGAGTGATAGACCTATGTGGGTTGAAGTGCATCAAGAAGCTCAGCTTACAAAGCAACCGCTTGACTTCGATGAAGGGATTAGAGGTCTGCAACTACTGCAACATATAAGCATTGGTCATGTTTTACTGGATTTTTTTGCAGTTATCAATGTTTAGCATAATCTTTATGCCAAACACCAGGAATGTGTGGCCTTGGAAGAAGTTTACTTGAGCCACAACGGGATCCCAAAAATGGAAGGTTTATCAACATTAGTGAATCTCCGAGTATTAGACGTGTCATCAAATAAGCTCACATCAGTGGATGACATCCAAAACCTTACCAAGTATGTTGCACTCTCTTATATATGTCATGACTGCATGTAACATATGAGAACGTTTCCTTAATGACTTGCTTGTAGGTTGGAGGATTTATGGCTCAATGACAACCAGATTGCTTCACTTGAAGGCCTTGTTGAGGCTGTAGCTGGTTCAAAGGAGAAGCTCACTACGATCTATCTTGAAAATAATCCATGTGTATGACTTTCTATTATTGAATTTGATAGATTGATCAATCATGCTATATTATCCTTAGTATATTAAATTCACTGAAATTCAAAATGTTGGTCCGCTCTATTTGCTATCTACTTGTTTCGTCTTATATGTCAGTCTTTTTCTTGTTTCGCTCTGAACTTGGAATTTTTGTAAGATAATAGTGTATAAGCTTGACAAGTACCTCAATGAGGAAACAAACTGTCTTTTACAAAATTTTAGGCTGCCATCGGCAATGCAGGTCTAGCTAAGTTTCAGTCCTTGTAGTCGTTGAAAATCTGGCTAGATCTATTCTCTTGCCCCTTTGATCCGATTTAAGAAGCCCTGTTCCTACATCTTCCATGTCACAACAAAATTTCATATAAACATCAGTATTGGTGATAAACGTAGTATGTTCAGTCATACAGGGAAAAAAGGCTGCAGTTGAAGATGGTAACTTACGATTTATCCCCCTATTGTACTTCTGGAGTAGCAAATTTTTCTATTGCCATTAATGTTAATAGGACAACCTACATCTGACTCATTGACTAACCATCTTTGGATTGAAACTTTACTGGCACTGATCTCAATGAATCCTAGCTTATGTTTTTGACATCTTAGTACTTATTTATATATAGATTTGAGATTCATCTGTACATACTTCTGAATGATTTTTTCGGTGTCTGGTTTCACTGGTTACTATCTAGAAGCTGGACATTTGCACATTGACTATATGGATGATTTTAGTTTACCTCCACTTGTGCAGGCGAAAACCCCAAATTACATAGCTACAGTCAGACAGATGTTCACACATATTGAACAGATTGATTCTGAGGTCTTTGCTTAAGACTATATGAAAACAGCTTTGGACGAAGAGAATTTGCTGTTGGTTCCTGAAGGCTCAAGGTAGCTAATGTCATATAGAGGTACTCGTCCGGCTTATTTTCTCCATTCTCAGTTGACAGAATATCTGCATGCTAATGTATCTCCACCGTTGCAGCAAAGGACAGTTAGAATGCAAGCTGTTTGCCTTACTGTACACAAGCTATTATGTCATTTCTCACTCAGATTTTGGTCAAGTGACTCATTTTCATGGACTAATGATTATTTTCTCCTTTTACGTTGTTTCACTTATTAATAAGGTATTGTTATATCTTAGGCAGAATCACTAAGGTTTCGGTCATGGCATATCTTACGTGTAGAACTAGAATTATCAGCTTCATATCCAGGGACTTCTAAAACTGGGATTATCTGAGATGCCATGCTGTGATTGCCCTTGCAATCAACATACTTTCAGATAAAACTGTTATCTGCATGCTAATATGACGCTTACATCTAATGAAGCTTTCTCTTCTTTTCTAGTTCCTCCTAATGACATTTTATATCCCCTTGATTCTAATTATGTAGCCTATTTTGGGCAAAACTCCATTCCTTAAGTTTTGAATAAAATCTCTTAAGGGGTCACTGGTTCTTGACCAAAGAAAAGAAGGCTAACTAAGCTAATAGACGGAGCAGTGAAAGTAGCAAATAATTCATTCAGGACTATTGCAAGGTGCCAACATATAGGCACACAGACGAACATGGCAATTCAGATGACTCTTGGGTGATTACACAATAGCGTACGAACATATCATGTTACTTGAAAGTTCTCTTCCCTTGCACGTTGGCAAATCCGAAAAACAGTCCGATCAAGAACTCGGCCAAGCTCTTCTCAGTACATCATCTATGTCTTTACTTGAGCTCCTTAGATCCTTTTTCTCATCTTGCATTTCGCCATCACTCGATTCTTCCTCCAGATTGATATGAAATCCAGACAAAACGAACAAGTAGACACCGAAAAACGAAACTGAACAAAACAACTTAAATGTACCTAGAATCATATTGAAACATGACCTAAATGTAATTTATCACTATTGAAACATGACCTCTTTTATGGGTTATCTATGAATAGAGCAAGTATTCTCATTCATAAGATTATTTACACCCGAAGCTCTTGCTTATAAACGAACAAGACGATTTCTTTTGTATCCAAATTAGGTTCTTTCATCTTTCGAACCTTAAAATTGTATTTGAGCTACTTAATTAAAAATCGACCAAAACGAAATACTGAGTTAAATATAGAGTTGCCCATGAACGACCTAGTTTATTTAGAGCCCTATCCATAATGGTTTTGCGGGTCAAATATAGAGTTGCCCATGAACGACCTAGTTTATTTAGAGCCCTATCCATGATGGTTTTGCCGGTTGGAGATGTACATTTTGCTACTTGGGCTGTTGAAAGTTGTTTATAGTTGTTCGTTGAATCGAGAAATAAAGCGTGATTTAGAACATGTGGCTCTGGAAAGTTGGGTATAGTTTCTCCATTGAAAAGAACTTTCAAGAGTGATGTCGAATATGTAAATCGCATATTCGGGTGAATGATACTATGAACAAAAAGAGACAAATGCTCATGAATATACTAGTACTATTCTACATAGTTTGTATATCAAAAAGACCTCCTCGGATTGGACCCGTTTCCGCTCTTTCTCGAGGAGGTCTGAAGAAGCTCCCAGAAGAAAGACTTGGTGAGTGCTGATGAGTCACCATGAACTCTATTGCGCCCATACGTTTCCCCCCAATCTGAATCCGCCACGCCTATCATCTTCCACCACAACGACGTCGTTCTGCCTCTCACGCACACCGCCCATCCGCAGTAAGTCCCCCAAAAAATTCAAACCAACATCCGTTACAATCCTCCAAACCATTTCAACTTCATTGGGCGGCTGTCTCCGGGACCCAGGCCTCGAAACCCTCGCCGGGCACCCAAACGGCGACGTTTTGCAGAGCGGAGGGCTGGGGCTGGCGCTGCTGAGCGTGACGTCGACGGCCAAGGTTCGAATTAGCCCCTTCCTGGCGACGTTGGCGGCCAATCCGACGTTTGTGTCGGCCGCCCTGGCTTGGCTTCTCGCGCAATCGACCAAAGTGTTGCTCAACTTCTTTGTGGAGAGGAAATGTGACCTCGGGATTCTGTTTGCCTCTGGGGGAATGCCTTCTTCGCACTCTGCGCTTTGCACGGCGCTAACCACTTCCGTTGCGATTTGCCATGGAGTGGCTGACTCCTTGTTCCCTGTTTGCTTGGGGTTCAGCCTTATTGTTATGTATGACGCCATTGGAGTCAGGCGCCACGCTGGTATGCAAGCTCAGGTAAATTGCTCACCAACTGTTTTATGAAATGTCGTGTGTACTACATATAGGCCTATTCTGTGTTCAATTTGGTGGATATAAATGCTTAAGAAAGATGGAGAACTTGTTCATTTGATGAGAGTGGGTGTTGGAGTTGAGAAGTTTTTAGTAATCAATTTAAGCATTTATCTGGTAGTCTTTAAGGTTGATCATCATCATGACTTTGTAAGTAGATGAGTTTGAGAACAAGTGAGGCCTCAACTCAACTCGAGATAAAAATCTTGCATTTCATTTTGAATTAGCTAAGCTAAACTATCGTAGTGCACCTCCCCCCATACAATCAAATTTCCTGAATCTGTCTGTCATGAAAGAATAATTAAATGGTGGTGTAAATTGCAACCAACTACTCATCACAACGACATGATCTTGATAGGAATAGGTGATGAGAAATTAGGAGCAGTTGTTATGTCTAGTATATATATGTAAGGAAGTTGTACGTGTACTCTACCGAACATGCCTATTCAAAGGAAAATTATGTGTGTTTGGGCAGTTTTCTCTCTTGTTTTAAAACTAGAACAGAGTCTTAGATTGAATCTGGGGCTGTCTATTTCTATCATGGACGCCCTTATCTTGCTTTTTTATGATCAGACAATTATCATAATGATCGGCACAAGTCTCTCTTGCTTCAATAGCTACGCTCAACTTTAGTACCTATCATTTGTGCTTCAATTTTGTATGATATAATCATATCAATTGATTCTGTCTCTGCATCCTCCTCTTTATATCCAGACTTGAATCAATTTCCCCAAGCAATTTCTTTTTCCATTCATACAACATATAAAATTTGCTCGATTGTTGTCGGGTCGTGACAACTTAATATTACAGGTTCTGAACAAGATAATAGAGGATCTGTTTCAAGGGCATCCAATCAGTGAAAGGAAGCTGAAAGAACTCCTTGGCCACACTCCCTCACAGGTTGTAGCGGGAGCAGTGCTCGGGATTCTTGTTGCGTGCTACTGCTGTCAGGGTTGCTTACTTCCGATTTAATATCTTCTTTCTATTCTTTCAGGTACACAATCGATTCCGTTACCATAGTGCTTCAGTTCTTCATCCTGAAATATCGATTGTGAACCATACAACTCATGACCTTTGCTTGGTTGAGTTGGTTCATTTTGGTGTTACATCGAACCTTGTCTCTGACATTTAAAATAAACCATTTGCAGCTTAAGAGATTGATCAATGGTGGAAAGCAGCATACTGCAAGGGGTTGCGTCCATGAACTACGTATTAGAAAGTGGGGTGGGATTTGGGAATTCTCTCGGTAGAAATATGCAAATGGTGTGTGTTGTTAATGATTCTCGAAAGCTGAAATTATGATGGCGTTTCCCGTCGGTTTATTTATTTTCATTATAATCCAAGCTTGAGCAATTTATTTTCATTATAATTTTTACTCAATTTTTTCATAATTTGCCTTTTCCGAGCCCGCAACCCAACTTTCACTTTTCACATTTTCTAATGATCAAATATTTTGTACACACAAATACAAACATATACTCAGTTTATACTCCCTCCGTTTCAAAATACATAGCCTTTTAGACACTTTAGGTTGTTTCAAAATATATGACCATTTCATATTTTTTCCATCTTCTTTCCGCATATACCCCTCATGATTGCCTCTACCAACATGCTTTTTCTTTTTGAAAAAAAGCATGCATGACTTTTAATTGGAATTATTATTATGGTACAAGGGTAGTTTAGGTAATATGAAAATTCCTTAATCTCCGGGAAATGTTGAAAAGGCCATGTATTTTGAAACGGAGGGAGTAATAGATAGTCTTAGGTGATTAAATATTTGATTAATTTGCAAAAAATTATTATTATAAAAAATGAATTTATTAAATTTAATTATGTATATATTAGATAAGTGTATATTCGTAAAAGGGAATATTTAGTAAAAAAGAGGCAAACAGAATTCAACAAATATATACATAATTGGTCTCTATTAGAGCTGTCAAAACATGATCCAACCTGAACCGAGCGAAAATTTTAAGGTTGAAATCCGATCAGATAAGTAGCAAGGAAGTGAAAAGTTCAAACCCAATTAACCTAAAACCGATTGGCTTGAAACCCGAACCGACTCGACCCATCCGATTTTTTATGTATGTAAAATGAATATATTT
Source organism: Polygonum maritimum (assembly GCA_963924305.1). Lineage (NCBI taxonomy): Eukaryota > Viridiplantae > Streptophyta > Magnoliopsida > Caryophyllales > Polygonaceae > Polygonum > Polygonum maritimum. The sequence continues at coordinate 9,850,596 of OZ002733.1, read as the reverse complement.
TCTTTTAAATATTAGAATATATTTTATTACAAAAACTAGGGAAAAAAATACTCCCTCCGTTTCAAAATACTTCTCCATATGACCACTTTTTCTTGTTTCATAATACTTGTCCATTTCATATTTTTTTCCATCTCTTTCCATTTATACCCCTAATAATTATCTCTATCATGATCATTACACTTTTTCATATTTCTTCAAACAAATAATTAACTCTACATTTGATAGGGATAATATAGGAATAACATTTTTTTCTTAATATATGTGTAATGCCCAAATGGACAAGTATTTTGAAACGGAGGGATTATTTATTATTAAGTATTATTATTTAATCATAATATTATTTTAATAATAATTAATAATTCAAATTCTTGACCTGCTGGGTTGACCAGATCTGCACAAAAATCTGTTAAGACCCGACCCGACTTGAAGTGTAACCCGATTGACCTGAATCCGGACTCAACCCGAACATGAAAAGACTGAGCCTAAATCCGCTCAAACCGACCCGTTTGACACTTGTAGTCGATGGATAGATTAAAAACATTATATAGTTTGGTATATCTTTTAATTTTAATTTAAAATTAGCCCAAATAAACAATTTTATTTTAGGGAAATTTCTTTTTGTACCTCTCAGATCTTGACAATTCCTTTTGGTGCCCTAAGAAAAATATTTTTCCTTTTCGTACACCTGTGGTTTATGCAATTTCTTTTTTGTACCCAAAATTCTATATAAACCCATTTTCCATAAAAAAAAGTACAATTTTCATTTAAAATTTAAATGAAATCCAATGTAGAAAATATTATTGTCTTTGTCATGAGAGTCCCTAGGAAACTTTGTAAGCTTTATATGTCTTTCAATAACTAAATCTCTTTTGGTTAACTAGTTAATTGAAAGTAAAATATTATTGTGAGTTTTGATTGTTTTTAAATTTCCTTGACTAGCTTGTTTTCTTATGCTTGATTGAATAAGTTTGATTTAGGGTGTTGTTAGATTGACCATCTAATTGAATCTCAAAGTTGAATTACAACTAGATTTTTCTACTTACTGATTGGAATTAATTAGATTAGAAGTAGGACCTTCAATCAATCTAGAACCGGTAGGACTAATTGGTTAGAGAAGAGAATCCAATTGCATGTTATATGAATATTTAGTTACTCTAAATGCATGTTTCTATTGATGCTTGAATCTTAATGTTATTCTCAAACTGAATCTAGGAGGTCTCTTAGGTTATTTGATAATTAGGGTTGTTACCGGTCGAACTAATAGGTAGAAGTGAAGTAGGATTAATAATTCAATGAAGTTGGGTTATTAGAATGCCGCAATAGATTAGCCAAAGTAAAGAGAGAATTTTGATAATTAATGACCAATAATCGAGTTCGCAATGGATATTAACAAGTTGAGCATATTTCTCTCATATTTTACTATCCATCTTTACTTTTGCATTCTTTAATTAGTTTAATTATGCAATTAGTTTCACATAGATCATAACCTGAAAAAAAAATATTTCTACATTCATTATTAGTATACAAATTTAATACACAAGTACACAAATCTATGTGAGATCGACCCACACTTCCCTACTACATTAGTGAGTGATTTGGTTTATTTTGATTTGTATTACTGCTTATCAAAATCATAGGTTACTATATGCATGTCATATATGAGTCTACTAATTTAAAAAATAAAGCGTTTTTCAAATTCTCAATCTACCCACTAAACTTATATGCCTCTTATATTACATTTATTAACTAAACTTAGTTATATAATTAAGAACAAAATGTAGTCGCTATAAAAATAAATATTTGGATTCTACCAAAAAAATAAAATATTTGGAAAAGGTACAATTTATTCCAAATTACAATTTACAAATAATTATTAGCTAGACATGACCTAATAGAGAATTCTTAATACAAATACTAATCAAAGCCTCAATGATTTAAAATATTGTTCAAATGGAATAAAGAATCACATAGAAATCATTAACAATGCAAGGAAGAATAAATAAGTATTTAAGTAGAAAAAGGGTTTGGTGAGGTTTGGACAAGATGAACGCCAGGTTGTCTGCCTGGAAGTGTAAGTATCTGAGTCTTGCCGGAAGAATTACCTTGGCGAAGTCTGTGCTTTGCTTGATTCCTATTTATTCTATGGCTACAGTGGTCATCCCGGAAGAGGTGTGTGATAAGATTGATCAGCTAATTAAGAACTTTATTTGGAGCAGTGATGGGGATAGGAAGAAGATCCATCTCGTTTCCTGGAAGGAACTTTGTAAGCCGAAGCACTTAGGAGGCATGGGCATCAGGCCTATGAAGCTGATGAATTTGGCTGTCATTGGTAAACTTGGGTGGCGCTTCTTGAATGACGAGACGAGTTTGTGGAGCTTAGCTCTCAAGGCGAAGTATCTGCGGGACTCCGGGGCTGTGGTGAATGCCACGTCTTATGTTTGGCAGAGTATTCGTAAAGGTATGGAGAGTGTGGTGTTGAAGGGATGCAGGTGGCTGGTACGTGATGGGCGTACGATCAGGTTCTGGCTGGATGAGTGGCTGATTGAAGGGCGACTCATTGACGTGTGTTCTTCGACAGTTGAAGATGAGGACCAGGAAGCTTGCGTGCGGGAGTTCTGGTTGGTGGAAGGCAGCTGGGATTGGCAGCGGGTGGGACTTTTGTTGCCATGTTTTGTCCTTATGATGTTGGCTGCAGTTAGATTGCTGGATGATGCGGACTGTCAGGATGCAATCTGTTGGAAGCATCGGCAGGATGGAAATTACTCGGTTTCGTCGGCGTACAATTCGGTATTGTGTGGCGCCAGGCTCGATTGGAATGATGATCAAGTGTTCCGGCAAATTTGGAAGGTGAAGGTCCAAGAGAGGGCCCGGATGTTCTGCTGGCTTGCGGTAAAGGGGGCTGTTTTGACGAACAGTGAGCGGGTTCGTCGTCACATCGCCAACTCCGATCTCTGTCAGATTTGCAAAGCTAACCCAGAGTCTTTCGAGCACCTTTTTATGGACTGTCCTCGTGTTGCTTCTGTTTGGCAGGTCATGCCTTTGCCAAATAATGGTACTGATTTTTTTCATGCTCCCTTTGCAATGTGGATGCGCAGAAACCTGCTTTCGAGCCATAGGATCGAGGGCGAAGTCGGGTGGGCTGCTACTTTCTGCAATGCGTTGTGGTGGATATGGCGGTGGAGAAACGAAGTGGTTTTTGACAATCCTAGCCCTGTTCGGGATATGGTGGCCTTTATCATTATGAAGACGAATGAATTCAATAACTCATGGGAGTGTCGCCACCAATCTGCGGCTGGTGGGAGGACCACTGACTTGCGGATTTGTTGGAGCAAACCGGAGCCGCTGCAGCTCAACGTGAACACCGACAGAGCTGTGGACCGGGATGGGAACGCCACGGCGGCTAGGGTGGTGCGCGATTCGGATGGCCAGTGGTGTGGTGGCTTCGTGCACAATATTGGGAAGTGTTCAGTGGCTATGGCGGAGTTGTGGGGTATCCGCAATGGGCTGGTCTTGGCTTGGGAGAAAGGGGCTCAGAACGTGTGGCTCGAGTCGGACTCGGTGTTGGCTGTCTCTTTGGTGTGCAAGTTACCCCCCTCTTCTCACCCCCTTTTTAGCCTGGCGAAGGAATGCCAAGGCTTTTTCGCACGAGATTGGAATGCTCGTGTCACTCATGTCTTCAGGGAAGCGAATGCCGTCGCCGACTCCCTCGCTAAACTCGCCTTTTCTTTTCCTTTCGGTTGTCATTTCCTTTCCGAGCCGCCTGTTGGCTCGTTGCTTTTTATTTCGGATGACATTTCGGGTCGCGCCTACACCCGGGTTGTGGGTGCTTAGGCCGTCTCCCTGCTGAGGCTTCCTCGGTTGTTGATAAAAAAATATATTAATATATGATTTAACTGGGAGGGTAAAAAAGTCACTACACCCATATGACCCTCCCCAACTCTGCCTTGTCCACAATACATATAATTATTTGGGAAACTGCATACAAATTTGATCATCTAGCTCCACTCAAATTTGTAATGGTTCATTTCAATGAACTTCAAGACATTTAGCCCATTATATGATGTCGAAGTCTGTTCAAGTGAAGTCCAAAATTTTCCCTCTTTCTCATAGATATCGTTATTGCTCTATTGAATCCTAATAGTCTACGTAACTCAAACAAGAACATATTTTTCAGGATAAAAACAAAAGGCCTGAATCATTCTCCATCTAAACTCTACGACAAAATGACATTGACATCTCAAGTCAAATCGTAGAAAGTTGGAACCAATTTTTGAGCACTATTGAGAAAGTGGCCAAAACTTATTTATACATCTCTCTTTTGTCTTCCACTACTCACCGAGTCACTGTCCATTATAATCTTCTATACAACTTTAAAAATACAACACATCCATAAAATTTAAATATTGTTAATTAACCCCAAATAATGTTGTTTTTTTTATGAAAACTTAAATGTTGTTTATTACTATAAACAATCAATGTATTTTTATTTCTCTTTACAACTTTAAAAATGCAACACATTCATAAAACTTAAATGTTGTTAATTAACCCCAAATAATGTTGTTTTTTTTTTTTATGAAAACTTAAATGTTGTTTATTACTATAAACAATCAATGTATTTTTATTTCAAACTCAAACTTTAAAAATGCAACACATCCATAAAACTTAAATGTTGTTAATTAACCCAAATAATGTTGTTGTTTTTTTTTTATGAAAACTTAAATGTTGTTTATTACTATAAACAATCAATGTATTTTTATTTCAAACTCAATGTAGCAATGAAATACTACATACAATCAAATTAATTTTTATTACTATATTATTATGCATTTAAATAAAACATAATTCATATAAAAGATGGAAATTATGTAACTTACAAACAAATTCCCCTATATTGTTCATCCACAACATAGGTGAAATTCACACTCGAATATTAAGCCAACAAATTTAACAACGCTAAAGCCCGTCCATCGGACGGGCGTCCAGTGCTAGTGTACACAAAAAGAACAATTCAGTTTAATTATAAGTATTAGCGAAATTTATTCATACAAATTATTGATCATTGAGGCCTACCAAATCTTCATCAAGCAATCAATCTAGGCCTGGCCCAAAATCAAATTTTGGTGAGTAGGAGGTCAATTTCATATGTGATACGATACGATCATATACACGTAGCCATAGTTTACATTAATTTACTTCCGTATCAAGAAAAAAGCACTTGCGCACGAACACAAAAAAAAAAAAACACGTGTTCTTGAAAAAGTTATGAAACATTTTTCCATGGCTTCATGCTTCTTGTTCTTTTTCCTTCGCAATAGGAGGTGGGGGCGGGTAAAAAAACTTAAGTTTTTTTTATTAATAAGGTAGTACTCCGTCCATCCCCGATAACTTGTCCGTAAAGTAGATTTGCACGCGGATTAATAAAAGTGGTAAAGTTTGATAGGTGATGTGAAAAAGGTGATAAAGTTTGATAGGTGATGTGAAAAAAGGGGTAAAGTTGATGAAAATGGTAATAAAGTTGATAGGTGATGTGAAAAGAGTGAGGATAGTTTTGTAATTTTATTGAAAAAAGTGATAAAGTTGAGGAGAAAGTTGAATAATGAGTGTAAAAAAGAAGTGATATAAATGGAAAGAAATGGAGGTGGACAAAGTTTTGGGGACAACCGAAAAAGAAAGACGGACAAGTTATCGGGGACGGAGGGAGTATGATATTTGTGTATATAAAAGTAAACGTATTATTTATTGGTTAATTGTTATTTGTTAGACATGAAACCAATGGGAAATTATGTAAGACTTCTATCTTCAATTAAGATAATGTTTTTAGACTTGTTTGGAGAGTAAGTAATCGACTTGTTTAGATTTATGTAGCATATGGCTGGTCCTAGGGGATTTTCCATCAACTTTCCCCTTTGATTTTTTATTATTATTATTTCATAGTGTCTCGCTATATCAAAGTATGCTCCATTTGCATTTAAGTTGACCTCAATCGACATTGCGCTCTTTCTAACCAGGGTATATGAGGTTTATTAAGGAGACTCACACCCCTTAATCAATTATTTTACGGGCCTAGAAGGAGAAACAGATTATATTTGAGGAGAGAAGCTAGAACATAAATTGGTGAAAGTGGATTTATCTTTTGAGCACTAATAATTGATGTGAAACATATAATAAATTCTTGAATTTTTTTGATTGAATTAAAAAAATATTTTAAATATTATAATACGTTTTATTATAAAACCTATAATAATTAATTTTTTATTATTAAATATGATTATTAATCATAATATGATTTACATTATAGTTAAAAATTTAGTTTTTGACCCGTTAGGTCGACCTGAAGCTATACAATAACTTATCAAGACCCGGACCCGACTTGATCTATAGCCCGATTGACCTGAACACGCACTCAAGTCGATCCCAAACCCATTTGAACCGACCCGTTTGACAACTCTAATGTCAATGTTATAAGTATAAGTGTATCCACTTGGGTCATTATCTCCTATCATAAATGAGCAAATTTTTTCATTTTCATTTTCTTTTTTTATATGTATTTAATCGAGTATGTGTCATAAAGGAGCAAAAAATTTCAATTTTATATGTTTTATAGATATACATAGATTACATCTATCAAACATGTTGGTCGATCTGGTTCAGGTTTGGTTATTTCGGGTTCAGATTGAGTATGGATTCGGGTCGATCGGGTCATGCTAGATTATCGGAAGGGTGCAAGTCGCTTTCACGGGTCAATAGTATCGACTTTTTATGATTATTTTACTAAAATTATGATTAAAAATTATATTTAATAATATAAAATTATATTTATTGCTTTTATAATATAAAATCATATAACATTTAAAGGAAATGTTATTTATTCCACATATATAATAAATCGGGTTAAGCCAACGAGTGCGGGTCGGGGTCAGGTTTCACCCCAATCGGGTTCGGGTTTCAAGTCAATCGGGTTCTATTTTTCCCTTTAGCCGTTGATTTTTAGATTGAGTTTCAACCCTACAATTCTCAAATAATTCGGGTTGGTTTATTGAGTCTGGTTGAGTTAATACATGCCCCAACATAGTAAAAAAGCATTTACTTACATATAGTACAAAGTAAACTAATTAAAATGACCACCATCCATTAACGATAGTCCAATTTTGTCTCACCATGGTATTTTTGTCTGTTTTATATTCAAGAAAAAAAACCATTGACACTAGGTCTCTACAAATTTTATATCTTAATTTCAACAAATTTTACATTTTGAAGAATCATGTTTATATGGTTATTATATATATTTATATGCAATATTAAAACACAAACATCAACCAATTAGAAGACTACATAATAGCATATACATTGAATGTATTCCCCAAAATATTTTTGGGGATTCCCCTAAATTTAGAGAAAGCTAGTGACATTTTGGAGACTTTCTTCATTTTGAAAAATTAGATAGGGAAGCTCTTGGGTTCAAAATATACCCAAAATTCTTCAAATTTGTTATTTTCAAGAAAATATGGATGATGTTGGAGATGCTCTAAAGAGTATTTATAAGGAGTAGAAAATTTGATTTGAGTTAGCAATGGTTAGAGGATTTAGTGCTTGTTTGGTTAACTTTCAAAATCATGGGAATTGAAAAAACCCAGGATTTGGCTTTAAATTTATGTGTTTGGTTATATTTGTTTAACACCAAAATCATGGGAAGTAAAATTCCCATGAATTGCACTTCCTCCATTTTGGAGGAATTGCAATTACCATGGAAAGTTTGAATTCCTCCATATATTTAAAATAATTATAATTTATTTAAATTACAATTTTCATTTTTGCCCTTAATTTACATTATTGTTTTTAATGGATAAAAGTTATTATGGTAATTTCCAACAAATTTCCATGATTTTACACTTCCCACCAAATAAATTGTAGGAATTCAATTACTAGGTAATTTAAGTATAACCAAACATTTTTTCTCAAATCATGTGAAATTCAATATATGGGAATTAACTTCATGTGATTTAACTTCCTATGAATTTTAATTTCTACGTTTAACCAAACAAGCACTTAAACAAAAAAATAGGATCCAAAAAAATAGTATCCTATTTTTTTGTCATTATACTTAAATCTCATATAACGGTTTTTTTAGTGTGTGTCCTTAGGGTACACCCATAAATATACTAAACAAGGAAACTAAACCCTAAAGTGGAAATAGTGAACTTGTCACAAAAAATAATCAAAAAATCTCAAATTTTAAGATTTATCAAATCTTTCTAATATTGGTATATTATAGTGTGTCCTTAGGGCATATAATAGAAAAATCCCTGATATAAAAATGCGGTTTTTGTATACATCTTGTGTCTAATGGCATATTATAAAAAGACAAAATTGGAAACTGAAATTATAAAATAGAATAAGTAAACCTTTTAGGAATTTTTTTATAGAATAATCTAATAAAAAATATGTTGAATCTTTCCAAAGTAAATTTCTTATAATAGCAAGTCATATCTAGAATATAAATCAGACAAAAATACCATGGTGAAAGTTTCACTCTGTTTTCTTTTGCATTTTTTCACCATTTGGTTAAACCTAGTATCAATGATTTTTTTTTTCTTGAAATGAACAATTTTATAGAATAATGTTGTACAATTTAAAACTTTCATAATACATGTGCCCAACCCTCTAAAGGAACAACAATTTATGAGTGAACATAAATTGCATTGTTTTCGAAGCTTGCATTTATAACAAAATACATGTTTAGATCCCTCAACTTGTAACTTTTATGCAAATAGACCCTCAAACTTTGAACATTACTTATCAAACCCCCAAACTTAACATTTTGTTTTTCCTATTGAGCCCCTTTTGCTGACCTGACGGGGCGTGTGTAAGTCACTCTGCCAGCTGGTTGTGAAAGTTCCCCAAAATTACTTACATGGCAAAAAAAATATGCCATGTGGAGTCCCAAACCCCATCTTCTTCTTCATCTTCTTCCTATCCACAATCCCCCCATTTTCAGATCTGGGATGTCACATGGCAGCTGAGTGGAATGAAAATGGCCCCGGTCAGCGCGTGTTATTCACACTACGAAAAAAGAGGGTTCATTTGCAAAAAAAAGGGCTCAATAGGCAAAAAAAAGTAAATTTTAAGGGTTTAATAGGAAATATTCAAAGTTGGGATTTCCATTTGCAAAAAAAGTGACAAGTTGGAGGATCTACCTATGTATTCTGCCATTTCCTTTTGATACATGCATTTGTGTTCGCATCAACGTAAGAGCATTATTTAACTGCAAATTCTGAAGTAATTTGTTTGTGAAATCAAAGGTCAACTCCATGATTGGGATTAGAGTTATGGCACGTGCGGGTGGTGTTAAAAATTAAATATAAGCACCAAATCAGGCGCTCGTCTCTCACCTCCTCACGTTCTTCACATTAAAATACGCAATTCTTGATTGTACTTCGCAATCGGATACGTAGTGTAGTGAGATGGTAAGTTTTTGTTTTGAGCGATCAAAAGTAGGGCTGAGCAAAATCTGGTCCGGACCGGACTGGTACCGATTGAGGCACTTCTGATCCGGTCCTCGATCCATGAATTTTAGAAATCCGGTACTCGGTCCGGTCCCGGTCCGGTCCGGATATTTATAAAATTAAATAAAAAATATATTTTTTAAATGTTTTTTATAGTTTATTTTTAATATTTAAGTTTCCCGTTTATATATATACTTAATAATATTATATTTTTCATAATTTATATATAACCTTTCTAAATAAATTATAATTTTTTCAATAAAAAAAATTTTTACTTCAAATAATATTATTTTTTTTAAAAAATAAAAATCCGGTCCAAAACCGGACCGGACCGGGGTCCGGTCCCCGTTCCATATATTTAGGGACATCCGGTCCCCGGTCCAGTCCGGTTTTGGACCGGTGCTCAGCCCTAATCAAAAGCAACATTAATTATACCTACATGTTGTAAGTAGGCGATTGTTGTATCAGAGGTGGAGCAAACGCTCCTAGGCCCCGTTTGGTACGATATCCTGGGAATGAGTATGAGTAATGAGAATCAGGAATAACTGATTTCTAGTATCTTGTTTGACAGAGAAATGTCTGGAATCGATTTCATTCTCATAAATTACTCATTCCAAGTCTGCAGGCTAATTTGATTTTAGCAGAAATTGGAGGGTACCGTCCATTCCAGACATTACAATTCTTCATCTTGAATCTTAAAGTTTATAAACCTTATTTTATAAATTCTAATAACTATAAACCTTTAAAATCATAAGTAAGAACTCTAAACCTTAAAATTTTCAAACCGAAATTATCTAGAATGGTTCAGTCCGACAGTATACCAAACAACATGCGTTCATTCCGATCCCTGATTCACTCCGATCCCAACAACATACCAAACGGGGCCTTAAAGCTTAGTCGGCACCGTCGGGTTGCGGATCGGGGCTTGTAGCTTGTAGGAAGTGTGACTCACTTTTATTGTAAAAAAAGTTACTCAACATATGTGCATGATTTTGAACAAAATATATATATGCGCGGGATTTGAAATATAATTCCCCTACAATATACAATATATGTTCTAGCTCTACGTCCTTTTATGATGTAATTGTATTATGTATTATTAATATTTTAAATTATTTTTTATATTATCAATTGATTTTACGATGGTATCATAACTCATAAGAATTGATGTGCTAGCTTAATTTGTGTACGTGTCCATTTTTTTCAATCCATTACTATCGGTCCGTTGTTATTGGCCCGCCGGATATTGATATGGTATCAAAGTCTTGTCCGGATATTGATAATTAGTGCCATTTAATTTTGGAGGGTTTTCACATCTCCTTTGTCGTTGAGATGCAACTGTTTTGTGGCTTCTTGAAGGATGCCTTGTTGTGATCTGTTTTCCGTCGGACTTTATCACCCTCAATTATTTGTTGATTATGCATGTGCTTGCAAGATATCATACGTACATTGAGTATACTAAATTTAATACAAAGCACCACAAAAATTATTATGCAATAAAATAAATGTGGTTGAGGGAAATTTTTGCCGTTAGTAGTATTGTTAATTAGTGTATATGTGGTTGATGTATATGTGTTTTTTTCGAAATATATAAGAATTAGATACAGGGGCGGAGCGGAGGGGGGGCGAAGGGGGGCGGTCGCCCACCCTCTCCTTCTCCCAGTAGTGTACATTAGCTAAAGAAGTAGGAAAAAATAATAAAAAAGCTTTGGTCCAGTGGTAGACTGCCCCCTCTTGGTTCAAATGGTCCCAAGTTCAATTCTTCTCAGCCGCATTCTTCTTCCCTCTTTTTTGATTGCAGCGTGAGTAATTAATTTTTTTGACTGTTTTTTCTTAATTAAGTTTCCTTCCCACTTCTATATTTTTACTTGGAGTACAGTATTTAAGTTTCTTTAAATTTTTTTGTTTTGTTCATTTATTTTCAGCCAAAACATATCAACTACGGAGTATTAACTTATCTTCATTATATTGGTGATGGGGAGTAATTTAAAACTACTAATTTTGGTTAATAATTAAGCTGTTGTTTCTATATTGCAAAGTAAAAGTATTTTTTTTATAAGTGTAAATAACTATTCCTTTATTCAATAATTAATAAATTTTTCAGTATTTATTTGTACTTTTCATACAAGCTAAGTTTAGATATATTACAATTGATGATTTCTTTTACATACTATATACTACTACTATATTATATTTTACTTACATTGTATAAGCATGTTATTGATACTAATTAATACCTTATAACTATATGTATATTGACATTTATTTTGAATATTTATTTATTTAAATACTATAAGTAATACTAATACATTTTCTATACTACAATCCTCGTAGCCAACTTTGCCCCCCCTCCGAGATTTTTCTGGCTCCGCCACTAATTAGATAGACTCCTTTATGGGGTTGGTCTAAGCATCCAGGTAGATGATAACATCACGTTCTAAAAAATTGGTGATGTGAGAGATTGCGTATATGTGACCTATTTTAGCTATTTTATCGGTCACAACATTGCAATTCCTAATCACATGCCGGATGCTAAATGTCTCATAATCACGATGTAACACCCAAATATTCGCTATGAACATTTCAAATTCCCATTGACTTATCCTTGCTCCATAGGTTGTGTTAACAGCTGTGAGATTATCGTCCTCAATTTCTAATTTTCATAATCCCCCTTTTATTGTTTCTTTAATTCCTTCTCCTAGCGCACGACTGCACGAGCCTCAATCTGTAATATAGGGTCATATTTATTGTGTTGTTCCCATACATAGTACATTCCCCGAGGTGTCTCTTATTATAAAACCAGTCGGTGCAGATCCAACTTCTATTTTGGATCAATCAAACTTCCATCCCCTTTGTGATTTTTCCCAAGTTTTTGGTTTATAATCTAATTCTTCTTCTTATTCTAGCATGTGGAATTTTCTGAACTTTTTCTTCATCCTCTCCCCATTCTTTGGCTCTCTTCCATCGTAAAATTTGAGATCTGATGTATTTATCTAGATCCTGTATAAAATCATTTGGAATCCCATTTTATTTTTTTTTGCTATATACACCACCATATTGTTGCTACTTCAATAAAGTCTCGTGTTCTTAGTGTGTTTCAGTTCAATTATGATGTTGGAAGGTGTTTAATTAGTTATGTTCGTGGCTCGTAGTACATTTTAGATTTTGGGATTGATTTTGTTCGTGATCCTAATGGTGTGCGGGCATTCAATCATTAGGTGAATAGAGTCTTCATTAAAGCAGTTGCACATTAAACATCTAGGAGGGGTTGATACATGTTTTTCACTTAGCCTAGCTTTTGTTGGTAGTCCGTTTACATCTATCTTCTATAAGAAAATTTTCACCTTTGGGAATGTGTTAAGTTTTCGGATCCAACTATTGGTTCTCGGGCACTGGTGATGTGTTTTCGTAGTTAATTATATAGTGGAAACTGTTGAGAACCAACCGTTTTTTCTAGCTGCCCAAAGGAGCCGGTCTCGAATCTCATTTGATGCTAACGATATGTTTTCAATTCGTTCAACGATCTCTGGCGGGAGGATTTTTGATAGTTCGTTCATATTCCATATATTCATTTTCATTGGCTATACATTACTTTACTTTTATGTTTTCAATACATGTTTTTATGTCCAAGGCATACTTCTTTAGTGGTTCTTGAAACACCCATCTATCATGCTAAAATTTTATTGATTCTCCATTTCCTACTTGCCAGGTTAGTCCTTCTTCAAATTCGGAGCGTATGCTCATAAGTTTTGTCCATTGTCATGATGTGTTTTGTTTGTTTTTTGTATGAGAGAACATATTCGTTTTTATGTAATTTTCTTTCATTAAAAGTACCCATATGTTGTTTGGCTCAGCTATTAGCTAGGAATATTTGGCTTGAAGTGGATTCTGTACTTGCCATCATAATGGTTCATAAGAGATTGGAACCCTCCCTTCCTTTGTTGTTTGATTAGCCGGTGTCGGGAGCTGATTAGTCAAGATTGAAATACTCGACTCACTCATGGTTTTAGGGAAGCGAACATGATTGCCGATTCTTTCACTAAGCTTACCATTTCTTTTCCTTTTAGTTGTTATTCTCTTTGTTAGCCGTCCCAAAACACCACTCATATTTTATTAGACGACGTTGGGGGTAAGGGCATGCATCGTTTATTGTTAGTCTATTTTGCTTTTTCGTGTAAAGGCCAAATGGCCAAATAGTACCCTTATTGTGTTTTGTGTCTAGAGAGCGAGGGTGACATGTGGCCGTGCCAACAAGACAAACAGCGATATGTTTTGGCCATAATTACCTCGGGAACTAGAATCGTAGAAGTGCGAATTTAAACGAACTAGATAAAAAAAAATAGCGGGTGTTGATTTATATTGCGTAGATGATTGAATATAGTCAACGTCAGTTCCATCCTTGTATTCCGCTCAATTTGTATCTAATTCATGATCAGTGAGCATAAAAAATTGTTTATAAGCAATGACTAATACAATGACTTATGTAAGTAAAACAAATTGATAAAATATCACTTTGCCGTGATAGAAAAGGAATTGCTACTAGCTTACTACCTTCTAGCAAAGTAGCCAGTGAGAAGCGCCCTAAAGGGGAGGGCGCCCTTGGGTACTTAATGTTTGCATAAACTCAACCTTTTATCATATTTGCACACAACTTCTTATAGAAACACCAACCACTAGTCGATAATTTCCGTCCTTATTGATTATTGAATGAGATGAATTAGACTAGTAGGTAGCAATCTAAATTCGTCCTGTACAAAATGACTAATTAGGCGACTTAGAACGGGTTACGTACTATTTTAAGTCTTTTTTTTTTTTTTTCATGTACTTATGCTTAATTAAAAAAATACGATAATCAAACGTTGTGCAACCAATTAATTAATTAGTAACAAAACGTAGAGCCTAAAAAATGGGCTTGTTTCCGGCAGTACGTGCACCCGTAGAGTAACAAGATATGAGCAAGTGGGGAGAATGTGGAGATCGAGTGGCAGTAATTTCTGAAATGGGTAAACAAATCAATTGATGGAGTGGGAAATTAGAGAAACGAATTCAACAAACTCGCGCGCATAAAATTCTTACAGAAACAGGCATGAATGTGTATTGTAGAGGGTAACAAAATTGGAAAATGGGGGTCTTAAGTTTTGAGTACACACATCATAATCATAATCATCCAGGGGATCGAGGAAATCCCAAGCACAAACCAGTTAAGATTGTGTTGGTGTGTGCATCATATCGCGGTTTAATGTTGCCACAGGGAGCCTTCGAACTCAAAGGCATGGGCGGCGGGGCCCGCTGTCTCCTCATCATCCAAATACCCAAAGTGCCCCTGCTGCAGCCACTGCTGCGGGTCGTCGTAGAGCCACCAGGAGTCGGCGCAGACGAAGGCGGCGGCGGCGGCTGCCCTGGACTCGGGCGATCCCGCCATACATAATCCGCCGTCTCCGAGGCTGGGCAGGTCCACGATCTCCCCCAGCTGCTCCTCCTCCGACGAGGTCGACGGCGAGGAGGAGGAGTCATCGGAGGGCAGCTCCATGGCGGCGGCCTTGGCGGCGGCCAGCTGGACGTCGCGCGGGGAGGCGGAGGCGGGGCGGGGGAGCGAGGACGCCAGCTGGGGGAAGTTGAGCACCGCCGAGTCCCCCTTGAGGGTGATGGCGGCGGCGTCGTGGGCGCGGGCCGCCATCTCGGGCGTGGAGAAGGTGCCCAGCCAGATGCGCGACTTCTTGCGGGGCTCGCGGATCTCGGACACCCACTTCCCCCACGTGCGCATCCGGACTCCCCTGTACACCGGGTGCTCACTGGCCGCGCTCGCCTCCTCCTCCTTCCGGGCTCGCTTCTTGCTTCCGGGCCGGGCCGAGTACTCTGCAGATTGTTTTACTACTGATCTCATTTGCGAGTCTTCCATTTTTAAAACCCGTTCTTTTTATTAACTGCTAGCTGATCGATGGTAGTCTGTTTTTGTTGTTGGTTGTTTGTAATGTAGTATATAGGTGGAGAGCAAAGCGGGTGAAAGGGGATGGAGAGGGAAAGGTGGGAGATGTGTGTATATATATATAGGCATTAATTAAGTTCGATATTTCGGGTGGAGAATTGATACGGAGGACATGGACACATGGGGGTAAATTCTGAGAATTGAATGAAAAGAAGGGAGATTTTATTTAATTTGTGTGAAAGGAGCGGGTAATTTCTCAAGCGACACGCCCGAGGCACCGTGGGGCCCTCTTTTCTCGCCTCTTCCTCCATCTTCTCCATTAATTCCCCCCTTCCAATTTTGTTTTTTTATAGTAGTAAATAATTATATCAATTTTGATATTTTATTTATCATGGTAGCTCTGTACTTTTTTTTTTTTTTTGGTCATAGCTCTGTACTTTTTCTTAATTGTATTAATGAAGAGTCCTAACTTATAAGATTCTGGGGATTGAGATTTGGGACGTGTTAATTATGAATTAAAATACACGTAATCCTCAGAGCAATGCTCATCAATTAACCAAACTCCCGCGATCTTCATTTTGCTTCATCTCTACTACATTACATACATACATTTTTTTTTTTATTGATCAGATACTACATTACATACATGTATGAATTAATTTAGAGACAGAGATTAATTGGGCGGTGATTAAGTCCTTCGTAAATCTCGGCGGGTTTGTTGATTTTCCAAATTTCACTTCCACACCCCCATCGTTTTCGAAGCTCGATCGAGATGTACTACGATTCATGTTCATACTATGTGTTGGCGTTGTTCCAAAGCTGGATCACCGAGAATATAGGCCGGCCACATTTTATAGGTTGGGTTGACCTCAATATACGTACACAGTCAAAGAGTAGACACAAATGAAATGATAGGCTGCGTACCTAGGAACTTAAACATTACTTAATACGTAGATTATGACTAGTTAATTGCCTCCTGATTAGGGTTCGAAAGGAGATTAAATAAGTCAAACGTTGCAGAATATGGCCGGCCGGGGTGTATACAGCTAGCTTGCTACTAGCGAACTAACTCAAGTACATATGTATAATTAAATATAAAATGATGATGATGGTGAAGAACCTGAATCAATGTCAGCGATGTACATGCAAATCGTGATCAACCATTAAAAAGGGGCCGGCCAGGAACGTGCACCCCCTCCCTGTCCTCTTTATGTTTCCAGTAAACTCTTTCTATCTATCTAACATTTGTCGCTTCATGCTTATTTGGGGAAATGTTTACCTCACCCGTTCCTTTGGTTGTTACATTTTCATCCACCCGACCCATCTCCTTGTCTTTTACCTTACACCATATTCCAGTACATCTCTATATACATATGTATCAACATATTGCATATATAGTACGTGTGTACTAATTAATCTAGAAGCTGATTCTCCATTTATGTTGTTAACATAAGTATTACTAAAGCCAATTGGGTGTTTTGCACTATACCGCAGTTTAATTAGTTATTAGTTGAGTCATGCGTGTATAACTGTATATACTCATATACAGTATGCAAGAAAGCTCGTGTACTGTTTCATTCAACTAAGACGTACACGCTTGGAGCTTCACCCCCCAATCCCTCTTTCTCTTTCCGGTGAATTCCATATTCATATTCACGAGTTAGGATGGTATTAAATCGGTTTCAATATTAGGTACTCCATCAAAACAGAGCCTCCTACTATTTAATTTATACATTGAGCTTACTTATATATGCACGACGTCCCTCAATCTATCGCTCAATGATAGATTGAGATGTTTCCTTGTGCATGGGTGGTGTGTCTCGGCTATAAAGAGATTGAGATGACCGTCCACGATTGAAATTATAAAAGAGATTGAGGGGTTCATTACTAATACTCATCATGTTGTCAACAATGCTAGTTCTCTTAGTCGTATTTATGGGGCTATGTTGAGAATATAAGCTTCAATTTTAACATTTAAATGTTCGGATTAAATAACTTAATATTGGGCTACTCTGCTAATTGTAAATCTGTGATAGGATAAAACACTATAAGACTCATGGGTTTGGTTTTATTTAATTACCTTAACACATATAGGCATGCATGAAAAGGTCTTAGCCAACCAAGCATTTTAATCTGTCCAAGCATCCCTTGAACTTTGGAACATACCTTCCATATTGCCTTATTTCTCAATAGTTGTACCCCAACTCTTTCCCTCCATAATGACTTTCCATATCATCCTCTCTACAAACTCGATCGGCCACACTTTTTTACAATAGTTTTGTCCCGTCTTGGTTTCCTTCAAACATCAAAAGTATACATTGGCACGTCACTTGAACTTGATCATGACCCGACTTAGTCTCCTTCTTTGGCGTCTACCCTTTCACATATGTTCCAACCTCAAAAGACACCCTCTCTCGAATTGGCCAACCTCGATCTACATATAGTGTTGCATGTCTCCTAACCATTGATTGTGGTCTACATCGCAGCAATACTTGCCTCCGCCTATGCATCATCAAATGCACAAGACTGATAATTGCGCTCATGCAATTACCCATCCATAGTTTCTTCATCTCAAACACGACCAGAGCATACACTAATGTGCAAAACATCACTTAGAAGTTAGAACCGTACCCATTATGTACTTGACCATCAACCCAATACCTTTCCTCAAGCCTTTGATGACCCACATTAGATTATTAACTACTATGCAAGCTAAATTAATTCAATGCGTTAAGTCAAGATATGTGCATGGTCTTTGGTTCGTCATCCTCCTCCTATTGATTTTGTTGGTTGTAAATGGTCTAGAGGTGAAGAGGACACTTGATAATTCTATTGAGTGTTACAAAGTCAGTCTTATAGCTAAGGGCTATCACTAGGAAGAATGTATTGATTATATGTTGTTTTGAATAGTGGTCTTAGTTATACGTGTTTAAGGAGAAACTTTAGGGTTTCATTGATTCTTTCTTTCACAATCATATCTGTTTGGAAAGTTCTATATATATGGTCTATAAGCATGTGATTAAAAGCTTGGTTAACATAACTTTAGGCTTTCCTTATTCACGATGGATTTTGAGCTTGCCAACCTAGTTTTTCTGTATATATTTGTTTCATAATTAATAAGAGTCACATCATCTATGTCTTTTTCTGCATGGACAATTAGATCGTTAATACTAGTTCCGCACCAACCATCTTGGCTTTCACTCGACATCTACGTGCAACCTTCTCCTTAGAGGACCTCCACCCCCTGCCCACTCTGATCATTAGGATGTAGTAGAACATATATGTTGCTACCTCAATGGTATAATTTCTCACAGCTTATGGATTGGTTGCCTAACAAGTTCTCCTTGACATCATTTTCAAATTCGAGTGGGCCTTTAATTTAGTGTTGATCATTGTCAATTTCAATTTTGTTTTTCAAATTATTTTAGTGAAAATCTTATCGATTAGAACGCCAAAAAAGCATAATGCTATCACCCCTTCTATTAGTAAGGCTGAATTGTGTGAGATTCTACAACTAATCACCGGCCGATCGATCTCGTCAACCTTTTGTTGATCAACCTCGATCTTCTCCTCTTTGATTATCGTAGTGCCACATCCACATTCATGAGAAAAGTATTATCTCATATATAAGTCAAAGAATATTCAAATCATAGTCATAGGGCTCGTTTGGTATTTGGTAGGGAAAAGAAAGGGTTAATCTCATGTATCTAGTCAATTTGTATATATATTATGGTTCATTAATCACAATGGTAATCATACCCCTCTTCCTCATTTTTTATGTAAAATTTAAGATAATTCTCCACACTCCTCTAACATGAGATAATCATATCCCATATTCTCCTTTAACTATTACCCCCTTCCCTCACTTTTCATCCAAAAAAAAGAGGATCACTACTATTTTACATATAAATTTGTTTCCTTTCCTAGTTCTTATACTAAACGGGGGGTAAATTCGGAAGGGATTTGAAACACAATCAAGTTAATCATCCATCATGTTGGTTTAGAATCTAAAATCGTCGATGCCTTTCTTGTCTTGTGATCCAAGCATCGATCATGTATGTTGAATTGGTAATCCTCTAATTAACCTGAGCTAGTCAACATATATTATAGATAAAAGATTATTTTTTAAAACATACTCCCTTTGGTAAGTACTATATACTTGTCATTTCAACATTATTGGATTTTTAAGAAAAACTTGTCATTTAGATATTGTAGCCACTTTTTCTATATTGGTCTTATTGATTGAAAGTGATTATCTAAATATACAATGGAAATAGAAGATCATGACAAGATTGATAAGGATATATTAAAATGAAATAACTCTATTTCTTAATTTTTTGGACAAATTCTAAAACAACATCTTTCACTCTAATGGATTGGAAGAAGTATTAAAGATAAAATAATACTCCCTCCGTCCCATTGAGTTTGTCTCATAGGACAAATTTTGCGGTTTTTAAGGAAGTGATAAAGTACGTATTGAGATATGGGAAAGTGGGTAAAAGTTAAAATTGAATGAGGGTAGTTTTGTAATTTTATATGTGTAAAAAGTTGAAAAGAGATAAAGTAGAAGGAAAAGTTGGATTTTGGGTGTAAAAAGTGAGTTTGAATAAAGGTAATATTGTAAGAAATTGTTGATATAAAAGGAAAGAGGACAAACTTAAGGGGACGCCTAAAATAGAAACGAGACAAACTCAATGGGACGGAGGGAGTATCAAGTATTGCATTTTAGCAAAAAAACTGTCCTAGTATTGCATTTTCTTATTACTTTCTCACCACGAACTTTTGTAAACTGTTCAGCATTAATACCATTTGTACTCTGGCTGACATTTTGAACAGAGATTGCATGCACCGACTCAAGTGTTGATCTTGCAAGACTTCTCGAATGAAAATCAGTGCTTTAATGCCTGTATAAATCTATGAAATATTACAACATGAGCATAGGGAACTCAAAAGTCAAAACTGTTATTAATCGTTACAACATCAACGTCTAGGTGGTCCTCGGTCGACATATGGATATAGATGATCCTTCACTTTCATCCAAATTAGGGTCACATACACCAACAATATATATCTCTGTACGTACGTAACACGGTAACAGCTTGTTTATGCATGCATATTTCATTTATGTACGTATATTGATCAAGGGAGGGAGCACTATAACTAGTATCATGTGGAGAGGGCCATGGAATTGGCTGGGTGCGCGCAGTAAGATATCTGCCACGATTTCATCAACACACATTCATTTAATGAATAATACTATGTCCTTTTCTTTAGTTAAAACTCATCCCTATAAATACAGTTTACGGAAAATTGTATATTATATAAGCCTTGTTATACTTCTACAAAAAGTACATTCGCATAAGAATTTTAACCAATAATTTCTTTTTTTGTGGCAATCAAGCAAACATATCCGTTAGAAAAATCTAATTTTTTTATAAAAATAATCTAAAAACCTTTTATTTTTTCTTGTGGCAATCAAGCAAACAAAATTCAACCAATATAATATCTTTAGAGCTCTATTTAGTTTCTAATGCAAAGTATTATGTTAGCTGTATTAATTTATTGATTAAAATCCGAGTCAAATTCTCTATGGAACAATTTTACAACTATTTGTAGATGAACAAATCTTATAGATCTAATTTTATACATACTATAACTATACTGAAGATTTATGTTTGTTTTTATTGACTTTCTTTAAATAGCCTTTTCTATGGCAGTACTTAATACTCCCTCCGTCCCTTTATGTTTGTCCATCTTTCCGTTTTCATCGTCCCGGAATGTTTGTCCACAATTCTATTCTTTCCATTTATATCACTACTTTTTTACACTTTTACCCTTATACATTCTACTTTTTACTTACTTTTCTTCTCCATTTCTCTCTCCATCCAATCATCTCCATCAAATACATTACAAATAAATTCTCATAAACCCAAAAATAAACAATATTTCAATAATTTTTTTTAATATTCATACTTATTGAATTTTTTCCATTAAGAAAACACCTATTTAAGGTATATTTGGATTAATTTTTTTGACCTAAATTTCTCAACCTCCATTTTTTAATCTTAACCCATCTTCACCTTCTTCATTTCAACCACTCATATTACTCCACCAAATACCTCTTACACATTTTCTTAATTTACACGAAATTGTGCTATAGACATACATATAAGGACGGAGGGAGTATATATGAAGTACAAAATATTGTTTGAAAATTATCGTAAAATGAATATAATGCATGGGAGAAGAGAAGCATCTAGACAATATATAGCATATAATATAATATATAGTTGTTTGAAAATTATGAAAGAGTACTTTTGCCAGCTTTTAAGCATCATATCATATGATTCATATCCCAACCCCTTTCCATTTCATCATTTGACATGGTCCATATACCTGCCAATTTAAGTACCTGCCAACTATATACAGTATTTCATGGATCACATCAATGTAAAGTTATGTCTTCTCACCCTGTTCTTTCCAAGAAATTTATTTTAGGGTTGTTGTTGTTGAAGCTTACATGGTAATAATATTTTCGTTATGAATTCTAAAATACTTGGTTTACAACATAAATATTAATAATTTATTTGGTTTATGTCTGAAAAGGTACATAGTATAATTAAGGATCCCGAATTTAAAAACTTAAACCATAAAAAAATACACAGATTTGTTCTTGGATCGAATGCGCATTAGTAAGAGTTTTAACTGTTATGGAACAGTGTTCTTTAGACAATGCGAAAAGATAATTGCAAGCAAATCAGTAAGCACAAAACAATAAATATATAGATACGATTTTTTATAGAGGAACCTCTGGCAGACTAACTAGCTTGTATGACTAAACCTCTACCTCCTTAAAGATTTTTTGAATGATTTTAATTTATCATTATTTGTTCCTTCAGAGACACAAAAGGTAAAACACAAACTTCTACGTTGATACTATCGAGTTTCCCCGACCTAGATCTAACAACTTGAATCAAAACGATAAAATTAGACCATCTACACAAAATCCACTTGTAGTAACTTCAAAGAATCGTTGCCATTCCCCATATCACACACTCGTCGCTGACCACTTTCATTCTTCACTTCGGTAAAGTAACGTAGTATTAACTCTGAGGGCTTAAGAATAGCATGTCATTATTCATATAGTACAATATATGCATGATTCACGTTTTTTTACAGTTGCCCACATGATACGAGAGTTAAACTAGCTCGTTATGAAAGTTGTACCCATGGCTTTGCTTATCCGATGAGTGGTTTGAATTACTCCATATGATTTATGCATACCGCTGTCACATTTGTTGACGAAGTTAGTAACTGTTATATAATACGAGTACTTTCTCAATTCAGTTAAGTGCTAAAAAATAATGATGATTATTGAATGAAAAAAAGGATAAGCCCACCTTAATTAGCCATCCCAACTAACAAAGAGATAAGTAACGAAAGTGGGATCATCGATTTCTTCTTTAGAATTGACAACCTTACGCGTGCAAATTATCTTTCCAAAAACCAATAACAATGACATCTGATTTGAAGTTAAACAACTCCCCCATATATTAGGCATAAACGTACTATTTTGATGGGCAGTAAAACAAGAAGCTTTTTGTGTAGCGTGCTTGGTAACTTCCATTTTTGGTGAAATCAAACTTAATGCATCCACGTTGGGTTGATGTGCCAGGAATGGGCTCATTGCAAAAATTTACTACTATTAACTCCAGCAAGTTAATGGGCCTTTATAATGATCATGTCATGGAAAGTGGGCCATCAGCAGAGGACTTACTAGTCATCAGAGCCGTCCATTTTATGCTCTCTTTTTCAGGAATGAATGTAAGAAGAATGTGTGAAAGTGTAAAATTTCCAAGCAAGTGCATGACAAAGTTTTGAAGTGGGCAACGATTGGTAGAAGACATTTCTCGTTTGAAGAATGGTTGGCAGAAATGACCAAGAAGAGGAGCTCTACATTTAATCTGTGGATTGCACGTTGTATGTACTACTGTTACTGTGTGCGGATTGCTAGTAGTAGATTTGTTATATCGATTTTTCTATAGTGTGCCCTAAGGGCACACAATAAGCAGCTAATAATAGAAATATTTGATAAATTTTAAATTTTTTGTTTTCTAATCTTTTTTTATGACGGGTTGATTATTTCCTTGTTAGGGTTTTAGTTTCTGCTTTTAGTATGCTTATCATGTGCCCTTAGGGCACACAATAGAAAAACCGTTGATATATTACGGCAAATGGATTATAATGTGGATTAATGCACAATGGTTATTATAAAACATGTAATGAAATAGCGTTAAGGCTAGTAGGAGAAAACATACCACGGAATCGAGAAAAGGGTTCTCTAGGCTAGGCTTAGTTGACCTTTTATAATTACTCCCTCACATCCTTAAAAAGTGTCGTTTACCTTTGAACATATTTTTTAAGAAAAATATTAATTAAACTAAAAAAAATTCAAATTTTCATCAAATTTATCACTCATCATATTTTTAACCAATGAATGAAAAATTTTAGTGTAATAGAAACAAATTTTAATACCAATTTTAATACCTAAGTCATAACCAATTGCCTAAAAACCTGAAATGACACATAAAGTGGATAAAAATCGAAGTATCAAACTAACATTTTTTATGGATCGGAGGGAGTACTAGACTTGTCTAGAGCAATTTTAAATCTATTTATTGGAATGAATGAAATCAACTATTTAGAAGGAGTATGCTTTTGCTCAAAGAAAAATATACCAAGTATGTATTTGCTCGTCCACTAATCTTATGAGTATTATCCTCTGATACAATGCCAACTTGATTGAAAGCCATCGGATTCATATGGCAAACATACAACTCATCTAGCTGAATTTCAGGACATAGTTTCAATGAGACGTCTTCAACAATGGTCAATCGTGGGCAGTGGAAAATTGTCAAGTCCCCCGTTACAATTCCAAGGCTCAATCCTGGGCAGACAAGGGAAACTACCATGTTGGAGTACGGTAGGCGTAGAGAAAATAATGCATCGAGGTTGGAAATTGGAAAGAGCGCCAACAACGAAAACACTCCCCTAGGCCAACCCTGACACTAAGACACGAGAACCACAAAGCACCCCCGGAGTCCCTTGAGCCAAAACTGACACTGAGAGACGAAAGCTAGACGTCAGTGGGACAAAAGCTCGGGCGACAAAATGGATACCCTTGATCCAACACTGACACTGAGAGACGAAAGCTAGAACGACAAAATGGATTCCCTTGGCCAACACGTACTAACACTGAGAGACAAAAGCTTGAAGAGCTAATGAGTTAGATCGCAGTAAACGACGGGTACTAGGAGTTGTGCATGTAGTGTTTGGTAGCTTTTTATGTGTTGGCACCTAAAACACCACATTTGCCAAGTTAATTATTTTCAGCAGTTAGTTTCGTCGAGCAGAGCTCCATTCACTCCTACCCGCTATCAATGTCTCCTCATGTGGCTATGCTAAGTTGTGAATGGAGTTCTGACAACTGTATGTGTGCCAACTGGTTTTCATGCTGAACCCGGAAAGAAAGTCTGAAAACATTAAGTTCATCAATCGATGCCCATATCTCAGACAACAGATTCTAACCTAATCTGAGTTCTTGGCACTCCTGTTAGACGTGATCAAAGCCCTGATTCCCAGAATTTGTTCATGTTTCTGTATAACCAGATCTAGAACCAAATTGCACATCTTTTGAAGCTAAAAACGACTTATACACCAAACTTATGAGAAAGTCCAAACAGTTTTCTTCATCTTCATCTTTCCTTTCTCATCTTCTCCTCCCCAATCTCCACAAGCATTGTCAAGATAGCCTCACACATCTCCGAGCAGTCAGGGTCGACAGTTGTCCTTTTGTTCCACGTGGAGTAAACCATCCACGCATGATCAAGCTTCCTATCTGGCCTCACCACAACTGACCCCGGAACCTCAGCATCCCGGCTAGTCACCACCCCGTCGCTCTTTTCCCCATATCTGATAACAAGTTCAAACAAATATTGTCAACATTTCTGTCATCACAATCTCAAAGACGGTTAGTAGCTATAATCTCCCTAATACTCTATCAGTGTATGAGAAAAATACTTGAGCATTAGATAATGATTTAACTGCCTTTCTAAGCTATGCAAGATTGCAAGACATAGACATAGGTTAAGCTGTGTGGAGGTGACATGCCTGAGGAGGAGGAGGAGTGCGCATGTACCCATGACGGCAGAGATGGGGATAACCACGGGCAGCACACGAGAGGCTTGGACTTGATCATCATAGGAGCGTCTTCGTCGGGAACAAAACCTGGAAACGGGAAGAGATGGGAGCTCAGCATGAGCAATTTGGGTCATGGTGGCAAGGACACTAGGGGCTATGCTTGCTTCGGAATGGAATGAAATCAGAGGGATTTGTTTTGGAAGTTTGTGTCTAAGGATGAACTCCTTCCTCTTCTCATATGTTAGGTCCTCCAGCGCCCGCAAATCACCCTGTAAAAGTCATTCTTGATTGTGAGATTATGTACATATTCCTAATGTGTTATCTGAACAAAGTGTAAGAAAAGCTCTACGGCTCTTTTTTTCTTTTTGAAGTTTACGAATCATAACTTCGTCTGAAATAAAGTACCCAAACCTGAATAAGTATGCTCGCTATTCAGAAAGGATGCATACCTTGATGAACTTGCAAATAAGAAGCTCCATAGCTTTCCTGATCTGCTTGTCAGCTATCTGGCCGGCACGAAGTATGTCTGAGGCAACAGGGCTCCCACCGTACGGGCACTGCACTAGAGCCAACCCTCCAACTTTGTCATTCAGATCCGGCCAGTAAAGGGAGAGTGCAGCAGCCGCATCTACGCCGCCCTTGCTGTGTCCAAGAAGCATCACACGCTTGCCTGAACCCCAGAAAAGCTCCTCTATGTAATGCTTCAGTACCAAAGCATTTCGGTCCACAGATGCCTACGGAATAACAGCAGTTTGGACATCAGCAGTTATCATTTGAACATATTACACAGAAATTAGTCGAATTTAAATCTTATGACAAATAGGCAGAGAATACAATTCTCTTCTTTCTTCTCCCTCCCAATGAATATGTCATGCTAATTTAAATCATCAATTTTTGGTGTGTGCGTATATTTACAATTGAAATGTCTAGAGCTAATGGAATGTGAGTTTTCTGTTCTAACTTGCAGCAAAATCAGCTCTACCTCGCTGTGGATTTTGGCAATGTGACAAGCAAGGCCCATCTTTGACAAGAACCTCTTTGTGCTCACAAAATACAAGGGACTGTGGTTGCTGAAAAGACCTGATGTAATTGCGTATTGCAACATTAAACACAAGCCGTTGTAGCATATACCGGATGTACAAGATGGAGAGACGGTAGAAAAAAGAAGAAACCGGGGAGAATATGCACACACCAGGTATCAGGAGATAGACAAAGGAATCAGGCAGCACATGTCTTCCCCTCCTGGCAAGCAAATATAAAAATAAACCAAATATACTAAGATTCATCAATGTAAGTCATGAAAATGATTCCCTGCACAATTTAACAGAGCAATTCAGAGCCTCAGGCAGCTCAGAAAGATTTTCCTTTCGAAATATCAACTTCGTAATGGGAAGGAGGTTAGGCGCACTGCATTGGATTTCCTCAGGATACATACTACCCTTCTGTCCTCATTTTATACACTACGGAATGAGTTACTTGAATGATCACACAAATATTTTGTGGATGTAAATGTAACTTCAATAAGAGATATGAAAGAACATAGGTTGCCTACCTGATGTCTTGGAGTAGTTGCAGGAACCTAGGAGTACCATCCTTGGCAAGATCCATGCCAGGAGTTTGTTGCATCCATCCAATATCATCTGATGACCCACGCAAAGTCTTGTGAACTCGAGATACCAGCCTGAACAGGGTTTTAAGAGCCAATTCAGCAGATCTCATAAAGATCATCCACAACCTAACCAAGATAGAACTTAACCAAGATAGATACGATGAAATATGTTCATTATTCTCGAGTGAAGAGTTTTCATAATTATAATTAAAACACTATGGATTGTCAAGTAATGTACAACAAGATGGCTTTAAAAGTAAAACAAACTAGTAGAGAAGAGGTACCCTCTTCAATGATCTAGTTATGTACTTACTGAATGGCCTGAACCTTAAAAAGTTGAGCATAATCAACATGACATCTCCAAGAGGACAATGCTAATTGACGGATGATTCTGAAACCAAGTGACGGTAGCACCAACCTGATGAAAGAAGAGAAAAAGTTGGCAGTTATTCAAGGAGACAGTAGGGGCGAGACTTTCAGTAGGTACTAGGTAGTGACTACCAATCATTTTCATCAATCAATTGCAGTGTTCTGACAAAAAGAACATAGCAACTCACTGTCCACAGGCATGTGCGACCTTAAAACATTTTTATAAACTCGTAACAGAGAAGAGATGTAGTGATTACTAACCATGGAAAATAGAGATTTGTGCAACCGTTATTCTGGTTAATTGTCAGACAAGTCCCTGTACATGCAGGAAATTCTTTCACACCTGGGAATCCAACAGCTTCAGCATGCTTGAACACAGATGAGGAGCACACTGAAGAAGGATTCCAAATTGTGGGGCTGAATTGTGATGATGAATCTCTACAAGGCCCAAAGCCAATAGGCGCAAGACATCCATTAACAAATCCATAGAGAATTTCCTCTACAAGATAGCACAATATAACATATCAATAGACTTGAGGCCTAAATCAAAGAAAGTTAGTACCATACTACCATGTATGAGCTTACCAATAAAGTGAACTAACTGACTAGTTATATGAGAAGTCAAGTTCAAAATCCTAGCAAAGACGTCATCCATTGCTCACCATCTCCCAATCTGGTTAGGGTAAGAAGACACACAGTTAAAAACCAGAAGCCTTAGCAGATGAAGGTGCAGAAAGGTCAAACAAAAGCACATTCCCAAGAGTAAGGAGCAGAGAAGAGGTTTAATCTGAAGAGACCTTGAAGAGAAAAATGATTAGGAGAGGTAAGAAGAGAAAAATGATTAGGAGAGGTAAGAAGATAGGCCTCAGAAACCTGTATGGCCCTCCACAAAAGACATGCAGCACCAAAAAGCTTTATATGAATACCCAAAAGTCTACATGGATCTCCAAGTTCAAGTCCAGTTAAATGATACTAATGAGATTCATATGCATGCATTTCAATGCTCATTATAGTCAAGTCAAAAAAGGAGAGATGCTTGAATTCATGACAACGCACCAAAAAAACTCATAGTCATCCACATTGAGAGGCCATATGTGATACGTTGGCTCTCCCACAACAATGGCTGTGAAGTCACTCTAGATAAGATGGCATTACCTTCGAATTTTCAATTCTCTCGGCGCCGTAAATTTAGGCGCTTTGAGCGTCAGCGGCTGCCAATCGCATTCGCTTCTCGTGACGACTGACGACCCCGACTTCGGAATTGAATTGGGAATCAATCACTCTGATTTTTGAGTCCCCGACGCAATCAATTTCATTCACAGCAACATTGATTGTGTGTGCAAGAACAAAAAGAGAAAAGGGTCAGGCGAGATGTGAAGTAGTAGTTAATATTTGAGAACAATTGTGGGTTTCTGGAGCTTTGCCTCCTCGCAAAGGAAGAATGGGAATTGTTCAGCTTTACTCTGATTCTACGTGGCGGGTCGCCAAGCTATAGACCGTATTAGTATGATGGACAAATGTCGTCTTCTGCACTTGGAATGTACTTTCAAGCTCCCGCTCTATTCCACTACTAGACCCTCGGTACTTTTGATGCTCATTTTCAATTGTTTAATGCAGATTATTACTCGGTAATTGCATCTGTTCAGTTGAAAAGTTGCTATTCAATGCCAAGAAACTCATTTTATACGTGATACACTGATACCCGGTATACCACGTACAGAAAGGCATAAAAGCGGAGCCCTAATTTGGACGATTTTACACTAAAAAATACGGTTTCCAATCAACTAGCTTATACCTTCATACAAAATACAGTACAATTCATCTTTGGAAGTGTTATTATTCAGGACATCGACACCTGAATACATATTATAGTTCATGGTCTACAAGATGAACTATAAGTTTTTATTAGTAATGGTTATTGTGTGTGCATTTACATTTTTTGACAATAGTACTGTGGAAGGTAAAAAGGTTGGTCGCTTTATGTTCTACTTCGAACCGACTTTTAGTCTTTTATGAATAAAAGAGGCTGAATGTATTCTTATTAACAAGGAATGGTTTCATACTTTCATGCATGATAGTCTCAATCAGGGATGGTTTCATACCTTCACTTCATAGTTATCTCAAATTCTCAATTAGGGAGGTTTAAATTTATGGATTCTTGAAAATCTAGAGGCCATGTCTTAGCCCGCCCTCTCCCAGGAGTGGTTGTTAGAAAACGGTCTTTGCATCTTGATCTGATGTCAACTATATAACCGAATACTACCAATTTCTATGAAGTCTTTGGTCATGGCCCCATGAAACTCTTAGATCTATCAGCATTATCCTTCTATTTGAACGTTTTGTTTGCTAATAGACTCCTCTATTTAAAAATATTTTATTGGATCCCTCTACTTACATGAATATATGCTATTAAACCCCTAATCACTAATCATTCATTATGTAAAACAAACAAATGTTGATTTAGCTCTTACTAACATATGTTATATGTATATGTGATGCCTACATTTTTCACACAGCCTGCTACACACGGATCTGCCACTCTGCTGCCAGGGCTTTTAACATTCTGAATGTGGCCAGGGTTCATCTTTGGACTCCAACATTTTCACGTTCTCATGTTGGGGACTTGACTTGGGTCTCCATCTCTGATCTCTGTTATATAAGTTCAAAACTCTACCTGACTACCTGGATCAAAAGCAGCAGCAATCACGTGCAATGGGAAACATACCTGAACCTTCACTCTGCTGCATCTCCCGAGCCGTGTCTCCTCCTCTAATCTAATCTAGTACTCACATAAGAATCTCTCTCTATGTAGGGAACACCCTGCTCTGCCATCATGATTGCCATGCCTCCCAGTTCAACAACTCGGACAAAATTTGAAGTTTGGTTAATGGAAGTTTAGTAATGGAACTTGTATATTTATTTGATTGTAGCTCATTTTGGCCCTTTTAACTGAACTTTGCACGAGCACGATGAATACAAGGAAGTAGTACACTGCATTAATTTAAACAGCACGCACGTACTTTGTCATCAAGATGATGCTCTTTTCCAAAAGGGAAGTTCTTATGGCATATCTTTCAGTGGGTTCTTTAGCAACAAGCTGCATATTTGAACAGTTGTAAATTGTAAGATTTAGATATAAACTGAAAACCACATAACAGTACCTGTTTTCTTCCATCAGTTTAACGAGCCACCATCTGATCAAACAGAGTAAATTATATGTCTATTCCATCACTTCTTAGCTCCTGTGATGCAATAAGAGAGAAAGTTCAACATAATCAAAATTGAAATATTCCTCCAAGAGTAGCAAACTGCATCAGAGAAAGCAGATTCTTCTATGAAGAAGGATAAAAACGAGCCAGATGACATAGCAATTGTTCACGAATTGCCCACCTGATCAATGAATCTTGATTACGTGACAGTACAATGGACCTTTTCTCAACATTATTCTTCTACGTTGTGTAGAGGAGGGTGGTGAAAGCAAATACTCTTCAAATGAATTTATCTCCTAATGTTAATGCAATTGTGATTTGGGTCCCAAAACATCACTCCAGAGAGAAAAGAAAGTAAAGAAGCAAGATAACTCCCAGAGTTGAAACTCTTCAGCAAATTGTAAATAAATATTTGCATTTGACTACTACTCCGTATAACACATGTATTATATTAGATACTTTTCCAGGCGTTTAACTTTTCTGTTAATATTACTAGATTCTTCATCCAATAATGAATATTGTAACTTCTCCTCCGCTTCCTTTCTCAATCATTTGTTATTTAATCTATATATGATCAAGTAGTGGCGTTGTTGAATCTTTGATTAGTATAAGTTGTTGTCAATAAACGTAAGTACACCCTGTTTGTTCTTTTCTCCATTGTTTTATACCCATTTACATATGCAGCCGGAATCCCGGGCATGCATATGGACCCTATATAGACCGAACACACATGCCACCATAACCAAAATTAGTTTTGCAGTTGTCATTACATCTTTCCAACCTTCTTTTTTTGCTTCAGTTTCAAATGCCAATCGTCATCGTTAAGCTGTAAACAGTAGCACAATCCAAATCCCATACCTTACAGAAGCCAGCATTTCGTCGAACACTTGATACGCAGCCACACCCTGACAAGACCAGCCAATGTCAAGTCCAGAATTCCCACACCAGCACGACGCCATCACCAACTTCGAGCCGAGCCTTGTGGTCGTGATAGGCCTCTTGGCCATCGTCTTCGCGCTCACCACGCTCCTCGTCCTCTACTTCAGGTTCTGCCATAGCGAAGCTGCCACCATCACCGACCAACAAGACGACCGGCGACCATCAGTCTTCTTATCTCCAGCGGCCGACGCGAATCCTCCATCCGGCCTCGACAAAAAGACGGTACAATCGCTCCCGTTCTTCCGGTTTGGAGTCCTCAGAGGATCCAAGAAAGGACTAGAATGCTCCGTATGCCTATCCAAGTACGAAGACGCCGAGATTCTCCGGCTGATTCCCAAGTGCAGGCACGCCTTCCATGTCGACTGCGTTGACCGGTGGCTTCTGCGCCACTCCACCTGTCCTCTCTGCCGGAGTGAAGTAGTCGCCAGTGACGCCGAGAACATTCTGGAGGACGCGGAGGCTTCAATTTCGATCGGAAATTGCTCGAGCTCGGCCTCAATTGCGAACAACGAAGGCGTCGATCTGTTCGTGGAGAGAGAGGACGAGCAAGGAGGAGATCCGGACGGTGTGATTCGTCAATCGTCTCCCGTCTTCAGCATAGGAAGCAGTTTCCGGCGGCTATTCGCCAGAGAAGGTCGAATTCCGGTCACCGTCACCGGAGCTAGGGTTTTGCACAAGCACAACCACAAGATCGTCTTCTCAGACGTGGTGTTCAAGAATCGGTGGAGCAACGTGAGCTCCTCTGACCTGATTTTCCTCAATTCCGAAATGATGATCTCCAGCGATCGATTCTCTAACAGAGATTTAGCAGGATCGGTCGCCGAAACTGAGAGAATCGGGGAGGAATTGAGCACTAAGGCGCCGAGGATTTCAATCGAAATTGCGAAAAGAGATTCGAATGTATCGTCGTCGTCTCCGACGAGAGCGCTTTTAAAGGCAAGTGGCGGCGCCGGAGATTCTTCGCTGGTGGAAGGAAGAAGGTCGGTGTCGGAGATCACGCTGTACTCGAGGTTCAAGGAGCTCGGGTGGCTGAATTACAGGGAAAGAGAGAATCCGGGCGCCGGTACGGACGGTGGAAGTAGTGGTGGTAGGGCGGAGGAGGAGGAGGGAGAGATGAAGAGGAAGATTTGGTTTCCGATTGCGAGAAAAACGGTGGAGTGGTTTGCTCTTTCCAGAAGGCAAGAAAATCAAAGCAACACGAATCACAATCTTGGACTCAATGGCGTATGCTAATATTAATAGTTCGTTCGTTCGTTCTTTCTTTCGTATCTTCATTCGTTCAAACGATCCTCTTATACGTATAAGAAAACATATACGGTTCGGATCTAAAAAGAAAACATATACAGTAGTAATATACGCTCCCTCCGGGTTTAAAATACTTACATTTATAGCCTTCTACACTATTAAGAATTAATTTAGTCTCCATATCTATTATATATATTTAAAATCACTAAAATCACTAAGGATTAAAGCCTCTATATTGCGCCACCTAGGATTAACACACGTGTCGTTTCTACATTATGCCACATAGGATTTGTACACATGTCATTCTATCGTTAATCCATGTCACAATGTATTTATTTATTAATTATACCACATCATACATTTTAATCCACATGGTATATATTTGTCCATGTCATATATACATGTGTCATTACATAATTCATTTTATTAAAAATGGCTAATATCCCTACTCTCTCTTCCTCTTTACAATCGGTGTATCCACTATAGCCATCACCTTATCCACCATAGCCATCACCTTATCCTACTACATCATTTTTCGGTCGGGATTATCCTACTTAATCACGATTCACGACCACCCTTATCAACCTCTCGCTTTTCTACAACCTCCGTCGTAGGGATCAAGGTGTCGACAATTTAACAAGCACTTTGCGCTAAAACGAAGATAATAGCAAGTGAGATAGCGTACATGGCGACATTGCTTCTCCCAACCTCAGTCGCTCAGTCACCCATTGAAGATTTGTATTCGTCCGAATAACAAGGTCATTGTGCATCATCATTCATCATCCACGGTGATATAAAAATCCCAAATTTCGTTAACTAAAAATAGTTACTTCTTACCATTAAGTTGATATTAATTGTACCGAATCATTGGATCTCATTTCAAAATCTTTTCAATTTGAATAAAAGAAAATTGGAAACCAATATCTATCGGGGGATTAGTTAGACAGCTTAACAAATTACGTAATCTTTCCCATTTTATTGGTCCATAATCTTTCCCATTTGGATACAAAAATATTGCAAATAAATATTTTAATTTGTTCACACGTAGCAAGTAGCAACTCTATTATGTAGTACTCCAGTACTTTTCTAAGATTTATTGCTTTTTGACTATTTTTTAGTTCCATTCGTCTTATAATATTCTTATGATCAATCACTTAAAAAATATTTTCCTTAAATAATACAATACATGAAAATTTTCTAATCTCACCTTCTTCTAACAATTTTTATATATTATTTTTACTTTTATTTATTTATTACCTAATATCTATCTTTATCAATTACAATTATCTTTATAATATATCCTTTTTTTCACTAATGTATTTATGTAAAATATAATTGTGATTGCTAAAATCGATTATACAAGATTTTATTTATATTTTTAGTATATAATAGATTTACCATTGATGTAGAAAAAGTCACTTGAATACTTCATGAACTGAATTGTGCAAATTCAAACATTACAATTCTAATAGTATATCTTTTCTTATATATTGCCTAATCTTTGATTGGGGTTAT
The DNA here is from genome assembly GCA_963924305.1 of Polygonum maritimum. Taxonomy (NCBI): domain Eukaryota; kingdom Viridiplantae; phylum Streptophyta; class Magnoliopsida; order Caryophyllales; family Polygonaceae; genus Polygonum; species Polygonum maritimum. Next base: position 9,816,081 of record OZ002733.1, on the reverse strand, counting down.
TCGATCATTCTTTCTCTATCTAGGATTTTTTTCTTCCTAATTTTAAGTTCCAGATCTTTTTTTCCTATAATGATCGGTAGCAATGTGGTGTTTTTCTTCTAATTATAGGAATAAAAGTTTAAACAATCTCTTTAATTAGGAAAAGAATCATCATGTTTAGGGTGCAATTCTTTAAATTAGCAAAATAATATCATGTGCAATCTATTCCAAAGAAGATTATGATCAGATCTTAAAAGACAATTGCTCAATCTTTTGTAATGATTGTGAATGGTTATATTTTTTCGATTGTAACAAAAATCACTTTAACATCTCCACAAAATATCAATTAAAGATTACTTATTTCCTAATTTATAGTTGTTAATAGCGCAATCATGTGCAATCTTTTAAACTAGGATTGCGTAATCACGTTTAATTTATAGTTGTTACTAAAATACAGTATTACTTATTTCCTAATATATCACGTTTAATTAAAAATCACTTTTGCTTTTTTTATAAAGTTATTAATTTTGGAAACATTTTGTATCTTTGTAGGATTTCTTTTAGTTTTTGTTAGGAGCACTAATTTTTGGTAAGTCATAGCTAAATAAAATTCTAAATGAGTCACTTTTTATAAAAAAAATAAAATAAATCAACTCGATTTTTTGTAGCATGAATTGGATTGTTAATAATTTTGTATTCTTAATAAAAATTACGTTGAAATTATTTCTAGATTACTCTCACTCTAACTCTAAAAATCTTGACCAATTTGTTTTAAGGATTTTCTGATTTTAATTAGATAATTGTACTTTTAAACTGAACAAACTTTTTAATCCTAATAAAAATTAGTGTAGACTTTTTAAAGTATTTTTAAAATGAAGTTTCTATCCTAACAAGATAATCTTGGCCATAATCCTCTTCACTTTAATCAAAGTACTACGTAGTTTACCACATAGTGTCGGAAAATTATACATTTTAAGGTATGCTTTTTCCATCTTACTCTAAGCTCAACTCGAACCTTGGTTTAGAACTCTCAAATTCATTGAGTTGAATATAATAATATGCCTCATGCCAAAAAAAAAGATATACTTATAGCACAATTCTTTTATGTTATATTAATTTAATTAGTAATTGAAATGCTCTTATATTGATCATTTAAAATCACAGTTAATTTGTTAGCCAAATCTAACTTTAAGTGTTAAATTATTAATCATTGAAATGCTCTTAGTTTAATAAAATCAAGCACGATTTTTACAAAATCCGCGCATGGCGCGGGAACCTACACTAGTGTATTCCTATCTACTGTATCAAAATAGTGTTTGTCTGGATTAAAGTATATTATACTCCCTCCGTTTCATAATAAGTGTCGTTTTAGCACTTAAAATTTGTTTCATAATATGTGTCGTTTTAGGTTTTCAAAATGATTTAATAGGGGTGAATGATGATAATTTTTATTGGAATGTGTATTTGTTGACTAAAGTTGTTCATGCATTGGCCAAAAAAATGTAATGAGTGGTAAGATTAAGTAAAAGTTTTAAGTTTTAAAGTGAATGATTGCTTTTCTTAAAAACTGTGTTAAGAGCTAAAACGACACTTATTGTGAAACGGAGGGAGTAATCTATATTATATATAATCTACTTAGAAAATTAAATATAATCTACTTAGAAAATTGTTTATAGGAAGTTAATAATTACTTTTATAGAGGGTAAAATTGGAAGATAATGAGAAGAAATATGAAAAGAGTAAATTTTATAAAATAAAAAAAGGTTATACGGACAACTATTATGAAACAAATGGATCGGAGTAGTATAACTATGGTGATCACATTTGATACCACCGATTCCTTAATATTACAATATATGTGGTATAAAAACCAATATGTCAAAAGCTAAAAACGAATAGATTGTTAATGAAATTTTGTCACTGGAATTGCGAGGGTCTTAGAAGACCCGTTCTCTGGATTGAAATTAATGCCTTGTGTAATTTAGACCGAATTCAGATGATAGCACTAATGGAAACTAAAGCTCAAAAAGGCCCAAATCCTAAAGACTAGCCAAGTGTTGTGTTTGGTTCCAACGAATTTATTCCATCATCAGGTATGTCTAGGGGTGGGCACGGGTGGTTAACCGGATTTCCGGTTAACCGAAAACCGGTTAATTGGAAATTCGGTTATTGAATTTCGATAACCGTAACCGTACCGGTTGTTTCCGGTTTCGGTTAACCGGAAAATTCGGTACGGTTTTTCGGTTAACCAATAACCATATCTTTAAAAAAGTTTGTAAATTAAATTATTTAGTGGAGTGTTAACCCGGTCTCTAATACATATTGCAAATCTTTAACAGATGTCAAAATAGAAAATTCAAATACATAGTCTTAATATCATTTCACAATACATAAAACACAAAATAAAAAAACATTGTTTTTTATAGCATAAACATGTCCAAATGTCTCTTCAATTGTCAATTGAAATGGACTCGTCAATTTCCATCAAAGGTTGCTCCAAAGTCAACTTTCTCATCCTATAAGTTGTAACAAATGTTAGAGACACAATAAAACGTTGTACTCAAATAAAAAAAAAGTAACGAATATAACAAATTAACCTTCTTCCATAGCTTCTAGTGTAATATTCCTCATTTTTATAAAGGTAATTTAGTAAATTCTCTTATAATGGTTAATATAATAAAGAGATATAAATTTAATCATATCATATTATCAAACACGAAAGTTTGGTATGGGTTGGACATTTTTATCATATTTGTAAACTAGAGGTGTAGTTCGTGTAATTCGGTCAGAGCAAGCAAACCCGACTCTGCCTTCTTCTCCATTTGAGTGAATCTTGAAATGTCCATAACTTTCTTGTTTCTCAACGGAATTCGATTCCGTAAAATGTTACGGGAAGCCCAAGACTTGATCTATCAAACCCCTCAATCAATTGCAGGTAATTAATTCAGGTTTTGGTACACACGGAGCTGGAAGTGTAGGTTAGGGCTTCGTATCTCGTTTGTTGAAACGGCATTCAATTCGATGAATTGAATGAGTTTCTACGTCGATTAACATCCCTGAGAGACTTGTAGGGTTAAGATGGGTTAAAGCCTACGATAATTCCACCCAACTTCAACCCGAAATCGACTGAATGCCATGAGACGTTACTTAAACTGAGGGTTGCGTTCAAATGGGAGATTCGAACCGATCGGAGCTCAATCTGAGTGCTATAAAGAGCTCAATCGAGTCCTCTACCATTCCATACAAACCTCCATTCGACATTCCTCAAAGAACGCCCACTTCCTTCTTGGAAAACGAAGCCTTTCGGGCTGCCCCTGTTCTCGTTTTGAGCAGAACACTGCCAGATTCAAGTGGATCGTTCTCCCTCATCCGACCTCCAAATCCGGTGCCGTCACCTCAGTTGGCTTCGTATTTTCATTACGGTTCCAATGCCACCGTTCTCATCTCGTTTCGTTGCCTGTAGCCTCGGGAGTAATTCATTTATTACAACCCTGTCCAGCACCTCTGTTTCGGCGGGGCTGATTCGCGGGCCTTCGTTCTCCCTCGTCAACCGCCGAACAACGACGCCGCCGCCTCTAGTATCTTCTCCTGTCTCCGACGTACCCGGATCTGTGATCGCCTTCTCGAACCGTTGTCGGAATCCGCCGTGCCGTCGCCCGACTTTCTCCACGCCGTCCTCTGTTTCTTTCCTCTTAACTGTAAGTTCTGGGAACGAATTGTGTTCGTTCAAGTTGGTTTGTTTTGCTTCTAAACTCTATTAAATTAATTAATAACTTGTGATAAGTGTAATGGGTATGGGTTAGTATATTACAAATCAAGAAGGATGATGAAGATCAAAATATATGCATCTACAACTTTACCTGATAGAAAATTTGGTTATGCATACTAAAAGTAAAATGGGTTTTATGAAAATTCTAAAGTATAAATTATGTTGATATCGTACTAGTGATTTTGACCATATGTTATAAAGTTACGTTATCTATTCCATATTTTGTCATACAAAAATATATAATTAATATTTCGGCCATAGTTATATATATATATATATATATATATATATTATATTGTTATGACATAAGGTATAATAACTAAGTATAATTAATGAATTCACATGATAATTTATTTGGAAGCAAATCATAAGTAAGTGACACTTTTATATATAATCCTTTGAATGGAATTTATAATCAAATATGTTTATATATATATATATTGTATTATAATGGTTATATACTATAAGTTATAAAATAATGAGTTATTTTATAAAGACATTAGCACCATGTGCATGGTAATTATAGTACAACTTTTCAATATTGTGGATTTAAGTGAAATAAATAGGATTTTATCAAATTATCACATTAATTATATATACATATTAAAAGATCAATTAATATTCAACTATAAGTTAGTATAAGAATTACATGAAAATGATTGTCAAAGGTTATTTTATAAACTCATCAACTATCTATTTATACTCATTATGTTAATATAAGTATAATTTGTACTTTAGAAGTAGTAACAATAAAATAAGATAATATAAGGTTAGAAATATTAAAAAGGGTTATTATTGAATTAGGTCCATGAAGGAGATGGACCTTGGCGAATTCTTTCCCCAAAATAAATTACTAAAATTTATTTTGGAATGTTTCTTTCCGGTGTTAGCTTTGTTCAAAGAAGGTACGAGGAATCATCAGTGAGTCATACCTTCGATCGCTTAATTCGTCTTAACCAAACCCAAGGCAAGTGGAATGGTTCAATTTTATGCATGTGACTTAATAGCATGATTTATATTTGAATCATGAAGTTTTTGATTGTTGGGAACTAACTGTGTGTTAAAATGAACATAGGACTTTATTGTTAGATTTAACGACTGTCATTCCTAGTACTTCGTAGGATGCGCTAGTCGAACTAGGTCTCGATGTGTGTGTGGACGTAAGTGCCACGTTGGTTGGTAGTTGTGTGTAGATTTATTTAATTGCTAATCTCACCAGTGCGGAGGGAGTACTCCCTGGTGTAAGGTCATGACCATGGCCTCCTCAACCGCTGAGGGGTCGTTTAAGGATTTTATCTCTTTAAGGCGTAAAGCCACTCACATCCGCGATTAACGCACCTTAATAAGTCCAAGTGTAATCCTCTGTGTGGTTAAGGAAGTAATCAAGATAAGCGCGTTGCGCAATTTAAATCAACTTCATCTTTGTATTCAAGGAAGATAATTAAACTAAAAATCTTTGTGTGCTAATACGTTCCCAACAATCTTGCATCGAAGTTTTAACGAGGATATCATCTCTCGTGATATCCTAACCTTTTTAAAGTCATTCTCGTTTTCCCGTGGAAGTGTGTAGTAGCTAGATCGTCGCCCGGCTTTCATTCGGAGTTCGACGTCAGTTATTACACATTCCCACTAATCGAACCACCTTCAAAAACCCATTTGTTTAGTCTGTCATAAGACTAACCGACCACCCTTTTTCCTTGCATGGTCGGCTGGTGTCCACCGAATTTCCGTCGCGGCACATCAGGAGGAGGACTCGTAATCAAAGACTAGTCGAAGGAGGCGATGAGGGCTCAAGCTTCTTTCTAACGACTTTTATTTTAATTCCGCACTTAAGTAATTTTGAACTTAGTTTTCGTATTGAGATTCTTGAGGTGTGAGATCCAATACAACTTTTATTCCCGACTTCATATGTAATCGACGATTAAGACCTTTGTTATTTACTCATTTTAATTCCGCATTAAAGTTTTGTTGTCTTTTGTGATAACTGTAAAGCCTAGGGTGACTTTGGGAGTTTTAACCCGAGGTCACTGGCGGTAATATCCCTACAGAAAAAGGGGGTGTTACATCTAGTTAATTCAAGTATATTTTCTTCGGCGGTAAAATATGTAAATGAAGTGCGCATCCAATCCTAACCAGAAACTAAAGCTTTCACCATTCGAGGCGTTAATGAAGTATGGAAAGAATCAAATATACGACCTTCGTAAATCATCAACAATGTTAGAAATGAAAAAACCACCAAACTATCCATGAAAAGAGCAATTGTCTAATATCACTAAACCTACCGCCTTGTATAATGTATATTATCCAAACATGTCTAATACTCTCTCTGTTTCACAATAAGTGTCGTTTTATCTCCTAACACATCTTTTAAGAAAAACAATAATTCACTTTAAAACTTACAACTTTTTCTTAATCTTACCACTCATTATATTTTTTGGCCAATGAATGAACAACTTTAGTCAACAAATACACATTCCAATAAAAACTATCATTACTCACTCCTAATTATTTACTTTGAAAACCTAAAACGACACATAATATGAAACAAATTTTAAGTGCTAAAACGACACTTATTGTGGAACGGAGGGAGTATCATTAAACCTACCGCTTTGTGTAATGTATATTATCAAAATATGTCTAATATCATTAAATTTACTTAATTATGTTGTTCTCTTTCTAAAAATATACATATTATATATTCGGTTATTCGGTTAACCACATATTGAAAAACTAGTAACTGTAACCGAACCGTTTAACCGGAAAATAATTCGGTCGGTTAACCGTAACCGGTTTTTCGGTTTTTTTCGGTACAGTTAACCAAAAAAAGTGATCGGTTACCGGTTATTCGGTTTGGTTATTCGGTTACGGTTTTTTTTGCCCAACCCTAGGTATGTCTAGGGGACTTCTAGTTCTCTGGAATAATCGTCAACTTGTCAATGAAACTGTAAAATCTATCCATATAGACGAGTGTTTCATAGGGTTTAAGTACACAAACCTCGAGAATCTCAACAAAATAACTATAATATTTGCATATGCCCCTCCAAGGAGCCAAGCGAAGGACGCGTTTTGGTTCAAATTAAAAAAAAGTATCACTCGAGTTCAATACCCTTGCATTGTTATAGGGGATTTAAATGAAATTCAAGATCCATAAGATAAACTAGGAAGTGCTATCCCACTCCAATCACGTTTCGAAAGACTTATTAATTTTAAAAATGAGTGTGATTTAAACGACATTCCATCTAATACAAATAAATTCACATGGAGAAAATCCAATATAATGGAAAATAACACGTTCGAAATATTGGACAAGATTTTAGTAAGCGAACAAATAATTCAATGTTACCCATCTATCTCTACTAAAAATACCATTTCTCCTAATCAAATCATTGCCCGATTTTCCGTGACTTATCCACAGAACAGGCCACAAAAGCTCGCCCATTCAAATTTGAAAGAATGTTGACATAGAGATAAGACTTCAAAATATTGTCAAACAAGCATGGAGATTTAATCCTAATGGGTCCCATATGTTTAAATTGACAAAAAAAAACTCAACTTCTGAAATCTAAAGCAAATGCATGGAACAAGACGACCTTTGGAAATATCTTTGCATAAATTTAAAAGGTTAGTAAAGACCTTTTAAAAATTCACAAAAAATTTGCTCCTCCAAAAATAAGTTCAATTGAGTAAAAAATTGGAATTTTTAACCCAATAGCATCACTCATATTGGAAGCAAAGAGGAAAATATGTACACATCAAGTTGAACAACAAAAATACCAAATACTTTCACCGAATTGCAAGCGGGAAAGAAATAGGACTAACATAAAATAAAGTATCACGAGAGAAGGTACCAACATAACAGGGCTAGAAAATATTAAGCGAGAAATCTAGAGAGAGCTCCAATCACGATTTCAATACCACGAAATAAATAAAACTAAAATGTCTATAATAAGTCAAAATATATAAAAAGAAATTACAAGCGAAAGATAACATTCTTCTTACAAAGTCAGTTACAAACACTGAAATCAATAATGTTGTTTTTGATGTAGCTTAAGATAAGTCCCCGGGGCCGGACGGTATGTCCGCATGTTTTTACAAAAAATATTGGTATATAATAGGTCCAGACGTAATCAAGGCGGTGAAAAGTTTTTTCGCCTCCGGAAGAATCATGAAACAAAAAAACCACACATTTAATTATTACCCTACTATCGAAATGCGAAAATCTGAGTTCAACAAACAACTACAGACCTATTAGCTTATGCAATACAATATAACAAGATATTCTCTAAAATAATAATAGGCAGGCTTAAAAAAGCGATGGGAAAGTTAATGTACTCGATGCAATCAACTTTAATTGACAAACAAAGTATTCACGGTAAAACTTTGATAGCACATGAAAACTTCCATTCCTTTCGCAAAAAAAAGGCCCGGGGTGGGGGGTTGGTTACCCATCAAACTTGACATGAAGAAAGCTTATGATACGCTAAGTTGGGAATTCCTCTTCCGCATCATGAAAAATTTGGATTTGCCTCAAACTTCATTAAGTAGATTCGAGACAATCATGTTCTCCGTCCTTGTAAATAATGTTCTTATAGACCAATTTAGACCATATAAAGGGCCGTCAAGAAATCCCCTATATCCATACTTATTTGTCATTGCATCCGAGGTGCTTGCAAGGCAACTACAAAGTGCATGTTCAAACCCTAAGAGCGGCCTAGACATCCAAATTACTAGAGGCTGAACCAAAATTCCATTCCTAGCATGTTTGGACGATATCATTATCTTCTCAAAACCTAATAACCAGACTTACCAAAATATCAAAAGCCTTATATTATACTTTTTTAAAAAAATTATGCATTTTCTAAATATACTAAATCAGTCAATTCAACGGGTTTCAAATTTCAATCCATTTGGGTTCGAGCTAAAACGAGTGTAATTCATTTTGGGTTTTGGGTCCAAATTTTTGGGTTTCAGCCCTACAAATTTTCGGTCTATTCGGATCGGCTTAGCAGGTTCGATCAAGTTTTGACAGCTTTACCAATCAATCATACTAGAGGAACTCTAGTTTTGTTCAATGAAAAAGTTAAAGCCAATGTTGCACGATTGAAAATACAATAAAATAATATTTTAATTAAGTAATACTATTTGAAGTAAATGATTATTTTTTGTTTATTTTAATGATAAAATATGTTATAATTTTGAAAAATTTAAAGTCAATGTTGGATGACTGAAAACATTATAAAATAATATTTTAATTAAGTAATACTACTTGACACTAAAATATTATTTTTTGTTTATTTTAATGATAAAATATATTATAATTTTGAAAGTAAATTTTATGCGTTCTTTACAGGTTCGATTTATTTCGGGTTTTGGGTTCAATTTTCTGGGTTTCAATCCAAAATTTTTGTTCAGTTCGGTCGGGTTTGCAAGTTCGATCAAGTTTTGACAGCTATGTAATAGGAACCCTAGATCTGTTCGATAAAAGTAATTGGGGTTGAGTTGAATCTGTTATTGCGTGTTTCGTAGAACGAGTTGGATAAAAAATTAAAGATAAATTCATAAAATAATTTTAAAGAACTCAAATAGTGTCATATCACAACCACATCACGTCATCACCACATGTCGTTGATGTGGCGCTGACGTGGTTGTGGCATGGCGATGACGTGATACGTGGTCCGTGACGAGAGTCTAATAGAACAAAATTAATAAATTAGTGATTTAATAGAATATGTGTAATTGGTCCGAAAGAAAAAAGTTACAAATTGGGAGTCTGTACACGTAAACTAAAAATAGACAAACTTTAGGTTCACGGTATTTTCAATTTTGGGCACATAGATGATAGTTTGAATTATGTAGAACAAATGTTCCTTTAAATAATAAAGTTTGAACATTGAAATTGTGTTAAATGAAAGATAAGATAATGTAGATTGACTTATTGTCTCGTACTTGTATGTATGGCTATGGACCCATGGTATCTTCCCACATGCATTAATTTGGAAAGTTTGTCAAATTGCCATTTGACATTTGTCAATAATGATTAGTCACTCCCTGCTGTTGGGTGATGAAAAACATGTAATGTACTCCGAATATTACATTCCCCTTTGAATTTCAACTTTTTATGATGTCATGACCCACGATTTCATAATCAACACATATTTTAGTCATTTACCTCTACGCAATCCATATTTTCACATATTCAACAATTCCATCTCAAAACTCTCTGACAATACTATCTTTTTTATTAGTGCATATTTGGGAATTGCTTACTAACCACTCTGAAGATAATAGGGCGAATTGCTGTTCTGACGTCTCTAACCCGATACTTCATAATACATTTATGAGTGCTCAATCAGTGAGCTAATGTGCCAAATAATTTAATTTAGTTGTAATATATGATTTGGTGGGCGTTTATAAGAAAATTTGAGAAAAAAGGATGGGAAAATGCTGGTGAGATTCTGTGGGAAAGTAAAATACACACTCTTAAATAAAAAAGTAAAATAAATTTTATTCACAATTCCTTGTCAAAACTTATTTGTATCCAAAAATAAAAAATATACATTCTTGTATATTACTTTCCCACCTTTTATCTCCTCTTTATTTCTCATATTTCACCGCTCTTTCTTTTCTCTTTGGCTCCCAAATGCCAAACACGTAGTTAGAGGATTGAGCAAAATCCGATCTAGAACTAGATTACATTTGGATATGGCCGGTTCTAGCATTTAGGAGGCCTTTGGTAAAATATAAATTCAAGACCCTAATTAATACTCCCTCCGTTTCACAATAAGTGTCGTTTTAGCTCTTAACACAGTTTTTAAGAAAAGCAATCATTCACTTTAAAACTTATATTTTTTTCTTAATCTTACCACTCATTACATTTTTTTGACCAATGAATGAACAACTTTAGTCAACAAATACACATTCCAATAAAAATTATCATCATTCACCCCTAATAAATCACTTTGAAAACCTAAAACGACACATATTATGAAACAAATTTTAAGTGCTAAAACGACACTTATTATGAAACGGAGGGAGTAAATAAAATCAAAAACTTCAAGTATTCATATACTAGACTGTGATTTTAAACGTAATTACTGTATATTTAAAAATAGGTACATGATTTTCTATCAAAAAAAAAAGCTACATGATTGTTTAACAAAAATATGAACTGATGGTTTGACAATAAAAGAATTGTTTAGTGAAAAATAACAGGTTAAAACAAGAGATTGTTGCTAATTGAATGCTGGGATAATTTTTTTTTTCTAGGGGATACTAACTTTTCAGACTATTGATGATAAACATCAAATTATCTCCTTTAAACACTCTTTTAGAGCTTATTTCACATCTCAACAACTTGGCTGACAAATACTTCTTCGTTAGATTTTTGTAGGGAATAACCTTGTAGGTTAATTTTATACCATCAGTCTAGACCGATCCTATATCGACCGACTGAACTAATGCTAGTATATTTTTGTGAAAAAAAGAAATGAAATAAGAATTTGTACATGAGACTGCCAATTTGTCATAGGCACTCCCAATGTTGTATGGAATAATACACCACGAGTCTTTAAAATACCTATTGTAGGCGGGCATGATTCCATATCAATTAGTTAGCATTTATTTCTCTATCTTATTTATTATGTTTATCCATATTTATTCTGCTCTATCCTTTAATAGGGTAGTTACTCTAGTTAGGATAATATTTATGAAAAAGTATCTTATCTTCGTTGAGATAAGATATTGGTTGACTTGGGGAGCAAGATAACGCCTAACCCTAAGCCCGGTCGGCCCATTAGGGCGCTCGCCCCCTCGCCTGTCCCCCTCTTCTATAAATACACATGTATTCGCTCATGTGCCTGGTAAGTTCTAAGCTATCGCTCTGCCTGGACGCCTTTAATCGACATTGCACCTATTTGACTTAAGCATCGGAGGTGGATTAGGGGTCGCTCGCCCCTATGTCCATTGTTTTGCAGGTCATTGAGGTGAAGAGGCTCGGAGAAGAAGCTTGGAGGAGAAAGTCATTGAAGAAGGAGTTGAAACTTGTACACGACATATTTTGTGTACTAACATTTGGCGCCGTCTGTGGGAAGAACTAGGTTTTCGACCCTCGTCTCTATTCCCCTACGAGAACCGATCGTAGAAGGTTATGGATTGTCAATCCACGAGCCCGGATCGAGACAGCCGCCGGACAAACCGGCGAGACAACCCTGGGGAAATCGCGCGATTCGCTTTCGGCAGCCCCAGAGCCGCGACCGCGGATCGCCACCCGCGACCGCGGGTAGAGGCCAGAACGTGCGATCTCCGAAATTCGCTCGGAGAACGAATCCCAACGCGCGTTGAACCCGATACTCGCTCGGGATGATAGACCACATCGCGATTCGGGCAAGGCGCCTTGCTTGGATCCGACTCAATCCGTGACGTAATCCCCCTCGCAAGCACGTCTGTTCATCGCACAGACCTATGGGGACTCGAGTCAGGCAACGGAATTACGAGTCATAGCATTGCAAGGTCTGAATCAACTAATCAAGTACGGGATTCGGCGGTGCGCCTCGCTAAATCGGACCTTGGATTGTCGATCCAAGAGGTTGCCCTAATCAAAAATCATTGTTGATTATCGATCCAATGAAAACCCTAGGTTGGGGGCAACCCTAATCACAATCACGTGTACGTAACGCAGGGATATAAGTATGAGCATACGGAATTGATCGCTGGAGCCCGGGGCGGGCGAGCGGTCGGTCCGATCTATTACACCGACCGAGCCGGGGGCAGCCGTCGATGAAACCCTAAACAATTGAGCGATTGGACCTGCGGGCGCGGTCCAGGGTCCCGCGAGCGCGGGCCCACGTCGTAACGAACTCGGCGCGAGTTCGGAAGAGGGTTTCAGGATCGGACACCTGGACCTGCGGGCGCGGTCCAGGGTCCCGCGAGCGCGGGCCCACGTCGTAACGAACTCGGCGCGAGTTCGGAATAGGATTTCGGGATCGGACACCTAGACCTGCGGGCGCGGTCCAGGGTCCCGCAATCGCAGTCTGGGGCAGAACCGCGGGCGCGGTAGCCCCGGCTGCGGGCGCGGTTTCGCTCCAGGGAACGCAACCCCTGTTCTGGGGCAAACCGCGACCGCGGGTCCATCACCCGCGACCGCGGGTCGGTGACTAACAGGATTACCGATCGTGCTTCCGACTCACTTTTCGGGAGCTGCGCTTATCGGATTCGGACGATCCACATATCGCCGGAAAGAGGTGGAGATAAGCTACAAGTTATCTTCGGAAGTCGAAGCAAGAATCCTACTCGAAGTCAGTCGAAACTGGGCACGAATAGCGCAGTCCAGGAATCAAGCCAAGGGGTTGAGAGGATCAATCAATGTCCTTGACCGTTGCGCAAATCATCAAGACACCACTTCAAGATTTGGTAAGACCATTGACTTGCGCTTCCATTCTTGAATTTATATTGGTAGACCACGAACGTCTGCGCGGACGTTAGAGTGGTCGGGAGCAAGGCCCCTTCGTTGGGGCAGAGCGGCGACCGCGGTGCGCGGAGCCGCGACCGCACCCCTCGATCCGTGATCGATGGAGAGATAGGAAAGACGGGCGTCCATGAAGGACGGATCGGAGCCGATCACACCGCATGAGATGTCACTCATCGCCAAGAGCAAACTGCATAATAACCGCGGGCGCGGTGGCAGGCCCGCAAGCACGGGTAGGGCGATGAACGAAGAGGGACTTGCAAGCGAGCGCCACCACGAGCGCGGTGATGGGTCCGCGAGCGCGGGCCCAGCAGCAGATGAGGATCGTCGGTTACGATCGCGGGTACCCGAGCGCAAACCCTAATCCAGTCGCAGGGTCCGAATGACCCGACTCCGTCAAGATGGTGTCAACCGAGCCCGAAGAGGTGTCCTACACAGGGGCACGACGAAGCAAGTGTTGGATCTTGTGAAGGCTCGGAGTCCACCAGGGCAAGAGATCGGGCTCATGGGGTCGAAGGGCTTGATCACCGCCCAAACGATCAACGCGGAACCTCCGACACTGTAATAGTCCGTTTGAGCTCCACGGTCGTCCAATCGGGACGATTCAAGATGTTTTGGAAAGCTTAGAGGGCGTAGTATCTTTCGTCTTCAGGAGCCAATGTTGGAAACTCGCTCCAATTGGCTCGAAATCGGGTACGATCCTGAGTACGAAAAGGGGTATGTCCCATGCGAAGGGACAATCGACCCCCTATGAAAGAGATTGCTTTCATTGAGAAATTGCGGGTTCCGAGCACCCTCCCAAGAACGACGGTGTGCCCACAACGAAATAAGGACACCAAGGCTTACGTGATGGGAGCATCCAACCCCTGTGGTAACCGCTTACCCGCTCCAATCTCTTCTGACGAAGTCGAACCTTTTCGAAAGAGTTGTCAGGTGGTCCATCGAGTGGGGGCGTAAGACGTCAACTTACGCACCCGGAACCAACATTACGATACCACCCGCTCCGATCTCTGCTGTCAAAATCGGGTCTCTCGGAAAGAGTCGCAAGATGGTCTGTCGAGCGGGGGCAGTATCACGTCAACTTACATGCCCAGAGCCGACATCAAAAGACCGGTACCAACAGACTCTGTTACACGATTCCCTACCAATTCGAGTTTGACAGCAAGATCAGCGAGACGACATCGAAGGACCAGCCTTAACCGACTTCAACGCAAAACACGCTATTTGGTTCGAATTCGGCTATGAGAGTCACGAGCGCAGGACCGGGAGCCGCGGGCGCGGGGAACCCTCAAAGAGCCTTGATAAGTCCTATGAAACGAACCGCGAGCGCGGGCGGCACACCGCGAGCGCGGTAGGTGCAATGGGAAACCGCCAAGAAATGTCGAGCATCCTACGGAGCGCCGCTGAGTGGGTTATGGTGCGGTGCGCACACCCACGAGGGCCACGAACCTTCCGAGTTGGCAATGCGATGCCACGATTGGCCATGGGGAGCGCATCCCGATAATGGCAAGGCTCGGAAGGGCCCATGTGTTATGGCTGCGGTGTTAGGACGGGGGCATATGGGCTAGTGCTTTGCACTTAAAAATGGCTGTGAAAAAGAAAGGTCTCCCATGATGAGAGTGCAAGATTCGATATGTTGGCAAGGGCCCGCTTTTTCAAAATGGATTTTTAAGTTTTTTACAAACGCTTTCATTCGGGGGACGCCCCGAGAATCGTTTTCACATGTTTTTCTTGATTTAAAACGTTTTCCCGACATAGAGAATCGAGCACTGGACTCATGGGTGGATTGGCGCCGTGTGTACGCCATCACACGTGTTACGCAGGTCACGCGTTATTCGCACGCGTTTGGCCAACGAATATACGAATATAAGAATACACGAATGTACGAATGTATGAGTAAGAGCACCTAACCTGCATGGCCATTCACCGCTTGACTCCGGTCCCTATACACGGGATAGTGCATGGTACACAAGTATATGGGTCCCGGAGGGAGCAATTGTAGGCGGGCATGATTCCATATCAATTAGTTAGCATTTATTTCTCTATCTTATTTATTATGCTTATCCATATTTATTCTGCTCTATCCTTTAATAGGGTAGTTACTCTAGTTAGGATAATATTTGTAACACCCCTATTTTGAAACAATGGGTATTACATGCCAGTGACCTCGGATTTTCCCATCCAAAGTCACCCAAGGCGATAGGTAACACAACTTGATTCATAAAATTGAAATGTTGAACTTAAATTACATCAAAAGTGATCAATGTTTCATACTTGACTAGAAATCAATGATCAATGATACAAAGTATCGATGTTTGAGTGGAGAAGACATATAAATCATTTTGCAGCGGACGTATAATGACGGTTAAAAGATTCTTCACAAAAACAAAATAGGAACCTCCGAAATAACTTGTAATTTCTTGAAAATCTTCCTTCCTTCAGATCTTCGAGTCCTCGTCTTAAATCTGCTACGGTCTTGCCCTTGTTACCTGATATTTTCATAAAAGCAAGAAATACCAGCCGACCAATGTCGGGAAGAAAAGAAAGTGGTATTAGTCTAACGCGAGACTAAGCAAGTGGTAGAATGTGACTAGGTTCTTAAAAGGCTAAGTATGTCGGCATCAAAGTCCAAAGGGAACTGAGCGATGCACGACAAATCGGGTTCTTTTTGAGGTGAGAGTGTGATATAATTTAGAGGATGAGGCTTCATTCGAATATACTCAGATAAAAGGAACGAATCCGAATGGAGGTGAATAATGAGCTTTCTTGTGAGAATGGGAAATCACAATGAGGTGATTCCTAGGAATGAAAGGTGATTAAGAATTTTGTTGGGAACTTATTAATGCACACCAAGATTTACGAAGAACAATTCAACTTCAACAATATACTTTATTCTAACGGTTTTCGGATGTGGCAACTCATAAGAGTCAAGGGCCACACCCAATACATCCTTCGTTCATTAGTTGTTGTGCGTAGAGCACTTATCTTCCATTAATGACCAAACAGTGCATTCAGTTATCGATTTTTAGATGCAGCAACCCAAAACGGGTCAAGGGCCACATCAGAGAAGGACGGAGTCCTTAACACCTAGCTAGGGTGTTGTCACTTCTCTACGCTTGTAGAGCAGGAAGAGTCATGACTCGGTATTAGGGTATAGGTACATCCTAATACAAATTCTCAAGAGGTGTAGTAGAGACGAGTCTCTCACCCCTAATCCCTATTCTAGTCCATAACAAAGTCTCGAAAAGAGACTTGAAACAATCAGAGGCCACAATCATCGGTCCTAGGTCCATGGGCTAGCGCAGTGTAATAATATAAATAACAATGGGGTCATTATCTCTACACAGAAAATGACCCTAGGTTCATTTTATTTAGCAAACAAGGTGTTCCCAACAATTATATGGCTAATAAACGGAATGGAAGGAAATTCATGTTTAAACGTAAAGAGCAAGAGAACCATCCACTTGCCTTTGGATTTCGAGATCTGCGTCCTACGGATTCGTATCGCGAGCTCACGACGACTCGAGTACTCGGCCTAAGTTAGACGCGGTTTTCAAGATGAGCGAACACGAAATAAATTAATATTTGATTTACTTCTTGATCTAAAGAGAATACTTTCTCTAGTTACCATGTCCCTTATGGAAGTTCGTGAGGTGGAAGTAAATTATTTTTCGTTGATGGTTTATAATTACTAGTTCGACGTTTCGAGAAAACATTTCTTATACCCCTTATACAATGATTTAAAGATTTTCAATATTAACAAATTAATACTTTGTAGTAAAGGTAAATTAAATAATTACCTAATTCATTTCTTATTTATTACTTGATCACTATATTATTTTCTAATAATAATCTTATTAGGGCCATAACAACTATTATTTTGAAGTATATATAAGAGTTCATGACCTAGCTCGCACTATATTCTTAATTGCCTTAAGAAAATACCTGTAATATCCCTATTAAGGTGAAAATTTGTTACTAGTCTTATTTAACCATTATTTTTAATCTATCATTATTTGTGTGCTAGAAAAATTAATATTTTCTAGTCTTCTTATGAAGTAGTTTTTCCATTAGTACAAATTTACCATTGGTAGTCTACTTATTGACTAATAAACCTCGGACCTCATGTACGTATATAATACCCATTTGAGCCTTCCATTTGCTGATTAATTATGGGCCAATTCTTCACTTTATTCTAGTGGGCCAACCTAATTAAAGAATATTAGCCCAACACCAAACAAAACACAAAGAAAAGAAGGCTCACCCTTCCTCTTCTTTTCTACAGTAACAACTATCAACAGCAGCAACGCACAGCCCGACGCGGCAACCGGCGACGACGGCGACGAGCGGGAGCCTCGGCAGTCCGTTCCGGCAAGGCGGTCGACGGCGATGGGGCCTAGGTTCTCCGGCGACGCCGAGCAGGGCAGCGGCCTCGGTCTTCCGCCGGCGGAACAGGGCACCAAAATCAGCTTATAACAGGGGGATTTTGGGCGCCTTTGGGACGGATTTTTGGGACAAATTTTGGAACGGAAATCTGAAATCGAACTTATGAATTGAGGGTTGGAGTGCTCAGAGATGAAGAGAGGTGGGAGATGATGGTGAATTCATTTTCCAAAAGAAACCCACAATTTATAAAAGCTTCTCCCATCCTTCACGGGCATGGCGGTCTGACAAGGGGTGAGGTCGATGATACGCAACAGCAGAGCTCGAACGACCCAAGCTGGGTCGAGCACGACCCCCGGCCAAACAAGACTCTCAGGATCGACCCAGGCTAGGTCGATCACGACCCCCCTGGGGGTCGATCCTGACGATCGCGGAGAAGAGACGCGAGCCGGCGAGAGAAGAACGAGACCGGCGCGCGAGATTCGGGTTCCGGCCCGTTTTAGAGATTGATTTTATTAATTCCTGCATAAGTTTGGATTGTTTTTAATTATTTTGGGATTATTTGTATTTTTGGACTAGTGTTGTACACTCTTCCCGGGTTTTCTTGCAGGTTCTTTTCCCCGGATCGTAATTTTCTTGAACCCGTAGGGCAGGGCTTAAATACTCCTTGTATAAGCCTGCTAGAATTTTATCCAAGAAATAGAATTCTTCTGCCCTAATTCTCTGTCTTGCTCCTCTCCCTTTCGTCTCCTCAACCCCGGCCTTGCGCCATTCACCTTCCCGGTTTCTTGGTTCACAATCTTCTTGGTACGCTAGAGTTTCTAGTGTATCAATTGGTACTTCCATCTTGAACTCGTGTTTCAATGGAGGAGTCTACCCAAAGCAGCAACAACAACGAGACCTTGGCCGCCATACTCGCTGCCATGGGAGAGTTTCGTTCGGATATGGCTCAAGTTCGCGAAGACCTCGCCACATCAATGCGCAACCAAGAGGTTGAGCGTCTTCGTACCAACAATGTCTACGACATCTTGAACGGAGGAGGTCCGACGCCGGCAACCGGCGCCAACGCGCAACCCCTCGGGCCGGGTGTCAACGCAGGTCCGCCGCCTCCACCAATGGCTGGCCTCCTGCCGCCTGACCCCGCGCGCGCTAGGGTTTCCGCCCAACGCGCCAGCCGCCGCCAATACGGCTGCCCCTGCCGGCGGCCAATACAACGCCGCGGGAAACCCTAATCCTAACGGCGCCTTGGTGGCCGATCCAACCTTTAATCCCGCTCACCAGCTCGCGGCCCCGCCTGTCGACCACCAGGGCCTCATCGTTCGCGCGCCCGCAGGACATGAGACCTTGCCCCGCATCCGGATCGATGGACCTCGCTTTAATGGATCGGATCCTTAGGGATGGATTTTCAAGGTTCAATCTTATTATAATTATTTCCATACGACGGACTTTGATCGTTTGAATCTTGTAGGTCTTTTGATTGATCATCCGGCATCGGATTGGTATCGGTACTACGTCCTCAACAATATGGGAGGGACCTGGCTAGCGTTTCTTCAGGCGGTTCGTCAACGTTTTGACCCGCAATATTATGCCGACTATGTTGGTCTTCTCTCTCGGTTACAGCAGCCTACTACAGTGATGGCATATCAAGCTGAGTTTGAAGCTCTCTTGACCAAGGTGACAGGGCTATCCGAGCCAACTTTGATTACATTCTTTAAGTGCGGGCTCAAGCAACCGGTGCAACGAGAGCTTAATCTGCGTAACCCCGCTTCGCTCGCTCAGGCTTTCGCTTTAGCCCGCGAGTTAGCGGCGTCCCATGAGGAGATCCTCGCCGCTCAGAACCCCTCTCGGCGTTGGACCCCGACACCATACCGTGCCAGCACGTCGTCGGCGCTTCCTTCTGGTTCGGCCCCCTCACTTGGGCAGCCGACCCCTACTCCGAGCCCGGGACTTGATCTCTCTAAGTTACCCGTTCGCCGTCTCACTCAGGCGGAGCGCGCTGAAAGGTCTCAGAAGGGTCTTTGCTTCAATTGCGATGAGAAGTTCACTGCAGGGCATCGCTGTAAACACCGTGCTATTTTTTTTATTGGGGACCGACGACGATGAGGTTGAGGACAACACCACGGAGTGCCCTGACGAGCCCATCGTGCTGTCAGGCGACGTTTCTAGCGTCTTATCTTCTATGGAAGGGTTTGCCAACCCTAAATGCCTCAAGTTGTTGGGCTCTATTCAGGACAGGTCCTTACAGGTTCTTATTGATGGGGGAAGTACTCATAACTTCATCCATCCCTCGGTGACCGAAGATTTACGCCTGCCCCTCACTCCTGTCACGCCCTTCCGGGTTCATGTGGGCAACGGTGAGTCCCTCGTTTGCTCTCACAAGTGTGTTTCTGTCCCGTTAGTCTTGCAAGGACACGATTTTGCTGTTGATCTTTTCGTCTTGCAGATTCATGGACCTCAATTGGTCCTCGGGGTACAATGGCTCCAGACACTGGGCAAAGTCACTCATGACTACGCCAATCTCACCATGGACTTCGTGCTCGGCGGTCGTAAGATTTCTTTGAGCGGTGATCGTCAGGCTCCTAAACCGATTTCTTACAATGCCCTCCAGGCGTTATATTTGACGGAGTCTGTTACAGCCTGCTTCGAGTTGGTGGCCCTACCGACCACCCCAGCCACCCCTTCTACCGACGCCGAGTTGGTCGAGTTTCCCGAGGACATTCCTCCGGACCTCCTGAAAGTATTACAGCTGCATCAGGCCGTGTTCCGAGTCCCTACAGGCCTACCGCCCACTCGTCCTTGGGACCATCGCATACATCTTCAGGCTGACTCGAAACCGGTCAATGTGAGGCCATATCGCTATCCGTACTTCCAGAAATCCGAGATTGAGCGACAGGTTCAGGACATGCTTCAGCAGGGTATTATTCAGCATAGTACTAGTCCTTTCTCATCGCCTGCGCTCTTAGTCAAGAAGAAAGACGGCTCTTTCCGCTTCTGTATTGATTACCGTGCTCTGAATGCGGCCACAATAGCGGACAAGTTTCCGATTCCGACCGCAGATGAACTCTTTGATGAACTCGGTCGCGCCGTCTATTTCACCAAGCTCGATCTCTGTTCCGGTTATCATCAAATTCGGATGCATTCGGGTGATGTGTACAAGACTGCATTTCGGACTCACGACGGTCACTTCGAGTTCTTGGTCATGCCGTTCGGCCTCAGTAATGCGCCGTCCACTTTTCAGGCGGCCATGAATCAGATTTTCGCAGAGTATCTCCGTGACTTCATCATTGTGTTCTTTGACGATATCTTGGTTTACAGCCCCTCTCTAGAGCTTCACATTCAGCATCTTGACATAGTCTTGCATGTCTTGGCCTCTAATCACTTCTTTGTCAAGAGCTCGAAATGTGCATTCGGGACCACCTCGGTGGAATATTTGGGACACATCGTCTCCGGTGGCCGCCTGCTCGCCGATCCGGCGAAACTGTCCGCCATGGCGGAATGGCCGACGCCTACCTCGGTCCGCCAACTCCGAGGATTCTTGGGCCTCACGGGATACTATCGCAAGTTCAATCGGAACTATGCCATGTTAGCGGCTCCCCTGACCGCTCTGCTTCAAAAAGATAAGTTCTCTTGGACTCCTGTTGCGGATGATGCTTTCTCTTTACTTAAGCAAACTATGCTTTCTCCGCCTGTGTTACAGTTACCTGATTTTTCCCGTGATTTTGTGATAGAGACCGATGCTTCCGATCACGGAGTCGGCGCCGTGCTCCTACAGGACGAGCACCCACTTGCGTTCTTCAGCAAAACGCTAGGGGTGCGTCGCCGAGGCTCATCCGCCTACCACCGGGAATTATTCGCCATTGTTTCAGCTGTGCAGGAATGGCGGCAATATTTATTGGGTCGGGAATTTGTTATCCGGACTGATCAGAAAAGCCTTAAGGAGCTCTTACATCAAGTCATTCAGACGCCGGATCAACAATTTTTCATCAGGAAGTTGATGGGCTATAAATTCAGGATTGAGTACAAGACCGGTGCTTGTAACAGAGTCGCTGATGCTCTATCTCGGCGCATGATCACGGACGACGCAGAGGTCCGTCAATTTTTTGCCCTGTCCCATCCCATACCCGATATCTTATAGCAGCTCCTCGCCGAGAACTCCTCCCTCCCCGACCTCGTCGCCTGGCACGAGGCCGCCAAGTCCGGCACGCTGCAGGCTCCCTTCAGGGCCCACGCCGGCCTTGTCTACTACGGCCACCGTCTTGTGTTAGGTCGTACTTCAGCTCTGAAAGGTGACATCTTGACAGAATTTCATGCTTCTCCGAGTGCTGGTCACCCGGGCATTGATCGTACTTTTCGCAGGGTAGCAGAGATATTCTATTGGCAGGGTATGCGCAGTGATGTTAAAAGCTTTGTTGATTCTTGCGTTATCTGCCAATCTACCAAGTATAGCACTCGGAAGCCTGCGGGTTTATTACAGCCGCTGCCTATTCCGGAGCAGCCATGGGACGAGATTTCCATGGATTTCATTACCGGCTTACCACCATCACGCGGTTTCACTACTATATTTGTGGTGGTTGATCGTCTCACCAAGTACGCCCACTTTGGGCCGCTCGGTGCGTCTTATGATGCCCCCAAGGTTGCTTCTCTCTTTGTCGATATAGTCGTCAAGCATCATGGCGTTCCTTCTCAGATTCTCTCGGATCGTGATGCTATATTCACTAGCACCTTTTGGAAGGAGGTTCATCATCTCAGTGGAACTACGCTAAAGCATAGTACAACCTATCACCCGCAGACGGACGGCCAAACGGAAGTTCGTAATCGCGGTCTTGAGCAATACTTGCGGGCATTTACCCACGGCAGACCGAAGAAATGGGTTGATTATCTGCCTTGGGCGGAGCTGGCCTTAAATTGCACTTATCATGAAGGGCTCCGCATGACCCCTTTCCAGGCTCTATATGGGCGCCCACCACCGCCTCTAGTGCGCTATACTATTCCATCTTCTAGCACCTCCGTTGTGGCCGATGCCTTACGTGACCGCGCGCAGGTGATGGACATGATTCAACATAACTTGCGCAAGATGCAACAAAGGATGACAGCGTAAGCCAATTCTCATCGGCGGGATGTGGAGTTCGCCGTCGGCGATATGGTCCTTCTCAAACTTCAGCCGTACCGGCAACATTCGGTGGCCCGTCCCGTGTCTTATAAGTTGAGCCGACGTTTCTATGGTCCCTTTGCTATTACAGCGCGTATTGGTCAAGTGGTGTATCGGCTTGCCTAGCTTACCGGATAACGCCAAGATTCATAATGTCTTCCATGTGTCCCTTCTTCGGCCGTTTATTTCGGCCAGCACCGCGCCGGTTCAGCCGAGCTTCCCGGCTGATTTCATTCATGACCAACCTCTTTCGCGTCCCATCCGTGCCATCGCCGAGCGCCAGGTTATGCATGACGGACAGCCACGGCATGAGTGGCGTGTGGTATGGGAGGACGGCGGTGAGGACGACGCTACTTGGGAACCGGAGGAGCAGATTCGCGTGACCTTTCCTGATTTGCGGCTTGAGGACAAGCCGAATCTCACCGGGGGGGTAATTGATACGCAACAGCAGAGCTCAGGAACGACCCAAGCTGGGTCGAGCACGACCCCCGGCCAAACAAGACTCTCAGGATCGACCCAGTCTAGGTCGATCACGACCCCCCTGGGGGTCGATCCTGACGATCGCGGAGAAGAGACGCGAGCCGGCGAGAGAAGAACGAGACCGGCGCGCGAGATTCGTGTTCCGGCCCGTTTTAGAGATTGATTTTATTAATTCCTGCATAAGTTTGGATTGTTTTTAATTATTTTGGGATTATTTGTATTTTTGGACTAGTGTTTTACACTCTTCCCGGGTTTTCTTGCGGGTTCTTTTCCCCGGGTCGTAATTTTCTTGAACCCGTAGGGCAGGGCTTAAATACTCCTTGTATAAGCCTGCTAGAATTTTATCCAAGAAATAGAATTCTTCTGCCCTAATTCTCTGTCTTGCTCCTCTCCCTTTCGTCTCCTCAACCCCGGCCTTGCGCCATTCACCTTCCCGGTTTCTTGGTTCACAATCTTCTTGGTACGCTAGAGTTTCTAGTGTATCAGTCGAGCACTGTTCGACCAGATTTTCGGATAGTACCTGAGTTGAGTGTCTCTCTTGCGTGTACGAATGGAGAAGGAGGTCGGAAATCTCGCTGGAAAAATCGGTCAAAGGAAATTATTTGGGTATAAATAAAATGTGTTTTCTATGTATCTGTCATAGCCCAGCTGGTACGGAGAGGGAAGAGGACCCGAAAGGTCTCGGGTTCAAATCCGGACTCTAATACTCTTTTATTTTCATTTATTTTTTTCAAAGGTTAGGGTATTGGGCTTCGTTGGATTTCGGACCTAACGAAGACTAAGCCCAACTCTCTTGTTTAAGTTATACACAATTAATAATTAACCCAACTTGGTTCATTTAATTGATAATATTGATCTTCTTAAATTACCCTTTTTTAATTTATCCACTTTATGATAACTTAGACGCGTAAATTACTTATAAGTGACATACTTATTTTTATATTTAGATTATAAACTTCTATTTTATAATTTAAATTATATTTTAATAAATACTGTTATCTCTTAAAAGTTTTCATTTATCGTTAATAAAACGAATTCATAAGAATATCATTTTACACTTACAATAAAACATACATTATTTAATATGATACTTTATATAAAAATAGCTGTTATTACAACAGTACCCCCTTAAAATTAGTTTCGTCATCGAAACTAGGGAGAGCTAGAGTTGCCTTGAACTAGGAAAGAATAAGCTCAAGAACGTTCTTCGTATGAACTAATACTTTATCCTTTAAGTACCCCCTTAAAAGGAATCGACATAATTGTCTTAGACACAATCCTTGTTAAAGCTTGCCCTTAGAAAGACACTTAATTAAAAGTATATAACACTTCAAAGCTGTAAAATATAACACAAGTTTTATAGAACACACGTATGAAGTGTACATATACACAAGGTTCTTTATAATGGTAATTGATCTATCAAAGGTATAAGTATTTAGTTTAAACATTTTGACATGACCAAATCAAAAAAAATTCTATTTTGATATATTAGAAGTAAACTACCATAAGCTATCCTTGCAATTATGAGCACAATCACGATGATTAAAATATTATTAAAATTTTATAAGAACTTTCCTTTTTCATAATGCTTTAACAAAACCACTTTGATGATTTAACATATGCGGTTTATCTAAACCCGAAAAGGTTTAGAGGATATTGAATAAAACGGCTTACTTATTGACACATATTTTGAAAAAAAAACGAATCGAGGTTACAAACAATATACGATTATCATAACACAAATTCAAAACTCCTTCGAATTGCTTTAAACGGAAAATTTGGCTTACTTCCAACCTTTAACACAAAATGTTAATATTTCAAATTTTCACTTAGGATTGTAATACCTCAAAACACAACTTTTCAAAATTTGGTTTCAAAACTTGTCCTTAAGGAATTATCTGATCTTATCCCGCCATGTGATAAGGATGGGGGGTAAAATCAGCATAATCCTTTACAGCATTTTCATGGGAATAAGACATGTGAGTTTGCCTTACCACGTGATCAGGATGGAAGACAAAACACATTCTTACTCACCACCATGAAAACCGTAGGAACGTTTAATTCTAAATCTCATGAACAAACTGGAAATAAATCGTTTTATTTATAAGGGAATTTCTTAAGAGCTTATAAGAATAACAACTTTATTCAACATAGCAAAACTATAATACGACCTTGATCCTTTATATACAATAGGAACTTAATATAGGAAAAGTTCAACTTGGGTTGTCGTTTATACTCGACGTTGTCATGAAATTCACAAACCATAATGACTTATAGTAACTTTATGAACATAGATAAATAATCATACGGTAAAATCTTTATTGATCGGTCGAGTCAACATTTAAGATGTATTGAAATTGAAAGGGGTTTTATTATAGAGTATAAACGCAGGTGCTTGAGCCTTGAAAATAGTAAGACAAAATTGTTGATCATATTGGGGCTTTACAAAACTAATAATTATTCTCAAACAAAAACTATAATATGACGTCAAACGTTCCTTACTTACGAATACTTAATACATGAAATTGTACCTGAGTTGACACATGCAAATGGCCAATCTGACAAAAATCACAATATTGACAATATACGACAAAAGATTGATAAGATCGAAATTCGTTGACAATTACTGTCAAATTCGAAATCATTTTTTTTTTCCTTTTTCGAAATCCAACGCAAATTCCTTATGATAATAATTACTTTTTTATCATAAAAAAAACTTATAAAAATTTGAAATCTCAATATTGAGGGTTCAAATTTCAATACAAAGATTATGTTCAACTTTAAATTAGGAAAATAATCTAGTACTTTAAAACATAGAAAACTTTCAATATGGGTGTTTTCTCCTAGTGCTCTTTTATTTATGAAGAAAAGAATTTTGAAACAATACAAAAGAAACAAATTTTTCTTCTTTCTGGGTAACGAATCATTTCGCTTCCACGCTCTTTTTTTTTCTCTTTATAATAACTATTTTATCTTGTAGTTGATCAAATTTCAAAGGGTAGCATTGAGATACCTTTATATATGATTTCCAACTATATCACGCTAAGCAAATCTTTTACTTTGACTCTCTCTTTTTCCTTTATACGAGGCTGGATTAGTAAACTTATGTAGAATGGAAATTACTTTGGAGGATGTCACTTATATTACGCATACTTGGAAATAGGGTATGGCATATATTAGTTCAAATAGAGAAGTTAAGCAACACATAAGTGGTTCAAACACTTGGGGCATATCCCATCGATTTAAGACTTGAGATTAGATTTATTGAGGAAGAGAATGCGTAGTTCAATTATTTTATTTCGATTAAGGTGATTAGTCTATTAGCACCTCACTGCTGTATATACGAGCTTCTCACTCCGACGATGATTCACTCAAGATCATTTCAATTAGTGTAGTTTAGGCTAAGGTGTGACTGAATTTGATGAATTTATTCCCCAATGGAGTTCAACCCACTTATGAAAACGACGAATTCTTTGAGTCTCTGTGGACACCTCTGGTCCCGCATACTGTAATGGTTGGTTGAACTTGGTGACTCTCTCTCTAGTACCATCAATCCTACAACTTTCGGGTACAGAAGCTCCTCTTGCTTCTTGTACCTCATGGACTCGGAGAGGTAGCGAGACATCATCCTGCTCTTGAACATGTCCCAACTTAGCATCGAGTGATCAGACAATCAAGAGTTCTCCCACCACACACTAGCTTCATCCCTTAATTGGAGAGCTGTGATGTGTACCTTCTCAGCTTTAGTGCATTGAATATTCCTCAACAACCTCTCGCTATGAGTGAACCAATAGGAGAATTTAGCTAGATCTTCTAGATCGTTATAAGTTTCCGGCTTCAGCGAGGTGAAGTCTTAAGCGCCTTAGAATAGTTTGACCCATCACCTTGGGCATGATTATCATTCTCCCTTCTGCCCATACGTGGTTCGGCTCTAATGACGTTGGGTTGAGCGGGCGAAATTGGAGGATTTGTTGCTTGTATCATCTGTTGAAACATGTCCCTTATAGCCTCTAGGGTTGCAGCATCAAGCGCTATCGCTCGAGCGGGATGTGACCCATGGTTGTCCCCTTGGTCTCCAGTCCCCGACTCAACCTCATCTTGTCCACCTTGACAGGTGGGATTGGTTGGAAAGAATCGATTATTGGTTACTAGGGTGTTAACCATCTAAATAGTTGGATATAAAAGGTTTCTGATTAACTCGCCTTTCTATAAGGCATGGAATGGGCACACTTCCAATGAATCAAAAGTGAACTATTTGTTAAGCCACCTCAGAAGGACTAAACCCACAATTTAGTTGCTCCTTACGAAGGATGATTACAAAATACGAGGAACTTAACGATCTTATAATCGACTCAACCACTCTAGTAGTTAAGATGATGGTTGAGACAATTCCGTTTAGTGGAAGACGACAAGGATTATGATACTATGTAGATAAGACAACGATAGGAGTTCACTGATAATAGGATAACCACTACTTGGTCAACAGGGATTCAACATCCGACTTAAAACGAGCGTTAACCTCTCCAAGGCTTATTAGGAGTGAAAGGAGTTTCGGTAGGCGGAGGTAGTCATGGTCTTCTTCTTCTTCTTGGGATTCGTGAAGCGATAGCAACACCTACCCAAAAGCGAGGCTTCGAACCTTCTTGGGTCCTTGATGGAGCCGTTATCTTTTAACAACTCTACCCTTGCTCGATCTTACGCCTCAAGTTGACCATATTGTCTTGCTCTTTTTTTTTTTTTTTTCCAACGAGCTTCAATTTGACACGCAGACTCCTCATGAGCTGCCAGCATACTCTGCCAATCCTTCATAAGTGATCCTAGGATATGGTTGTCGACCCACATATGCCTTGGTTTATAGTCACCAATAGCTGCTCGGGTCTGCCATGATCGGTTCTCAAATGGATCCTCACTTTTATCAATCCACCTTTCCGTAGGGATGTATGCCTACTTGACCCCATTCAGTAACACTTGAGGAACGACATTTTGTGAGGGAACCTCCTCTTGAACAGGTTCTATAGCCTTGTGGTCCTCATTAAGCAACCGCTTGTCTAACCCAAGCTGCTTAGCTCTCTCTAGCTCTTTCTTTTGAGTCTTAACCTGACGTCTTGTGCAAACCATATCCTGCAAAGGTTCACAAGACTAGTTTATTGCGGGTGCTATTTCCTATTGGGGAAGGAGAGTCAGACACTTATATAGAATTTCTGTAATCCTATATTCGAAGGTGAAGATTGGAAGGGAGCTTTAAAAATCAATCTGTGATTATAAATAGAGGGTTCCCAGTTGGAACATTGTTCAGGTGGTCCCTAGCAGTGTCTCCTCGAGTGTTAACCGGCTGAATGAGTGACAAATGTTTCCAACCAATTATCATTTGTATAAGGACATGTGCAGATGCATTTCAAAAGGAAAAGGATCATTATATTAAAGGATCATCATACATGCCGCAGGTACAAGGAAAAGATGGTTACACTTAGTACGAAGGAACTTAAACAACCTTACAATGACCCGACTATTCTTGCCATACAACAGGAATAGTCGACAACTTAAGTGGGCTTCCTAGAGCTACGCACTTATAGGGGTACACGAGGGAAAGAAAATCTAACGAGGATGAGACGGAGGGAAGCCGTACTTGTCCAGGAATCCGGGACTGAACAAATTGCCGTTCAGGACCTCGCCTCCATCTTCCAATAACCACCTGGCTTGCTCGAGATTGCGGTTGAGAATATCAATAGACCGCTGCTCGTTGACTATAGCGGCTTCGAAAT
The DNA here is from genome assembly GCA_963924305.1 of Polygonum maritimum. Lineage (NCBI taxonomy): Eukaryota > Viridiplantae > Streptophyta > Magnoliopsida > Caryophyllales > Polygonaceae > Polygonum > Polygonum maritimum. The sequence continues at coordinate 9,787,096 of OZ002733.1, read as the reverse complement.
TTTGGATTTGCTAACGATGTTGGCGGAGAGCGTTCTCCCATGCTGTCTGATGCCGACGGAGCAAGCATGTCCTCACTTGGAGGCACGTAAGGGGGATAGGTTCTGGTGCAGGCAGCCGGCCACCTGTGTGTGGCGCTTCGATGCCACGATCCACATGATCACCTACTGTTTGATAGGTGAGTTTTGGTGGACTCGCCAGAGGGCCCCGGTTTAGATCAAGCGAGGAGGGGTTGTCTTCACGCCTTCTGATGTGATCGCGCCCGGTTCACATCAAGGCACCAACGCCATGGTGCCTCTCGGCTCACCACAAGGCACCGACAACACGGTGCCTCCCGGCCCACATCAAGGCACCGGCGCCCCGGTGCCTCTCGGTGCCCCTTCGGGGCCTCACCCCGCAAGCGGCGCCGATGCGCCCGGTGCCTCCACAAGGCACTCCGCGGGCGGCGTTAAGGCGCGGCCCGAGGCGCAGGCCGGTGCCTCTCCGAGGCACTCACGAAGCCACCCGCATATAGGTCAGGCACGACCCGCCACACGGTCGACCATGGCTAAGGAACTAAACCACCCTCCCGGGGCCTTGACTAGGCGACGCGCTAGAATGTTGCAAGAACAACTTCGGGCCCATTTGGCCCACGCCCCACACAACCCACATAGTCAAGCGTTATTGTGCCTCCAAGTGCTTGGCCCGAATGAGAACCTTGATAGGCCCGAAGCCCAACATCAAGAGAAATATCCAAAGCCCACTTGGGAGGTTGCTTGGCCGCCACTCCTCAACACCCAACGCAAATCCTTGGCCGCCAAGTTTGGATCATCAAAGAAGACATGTGTTACTTGGCCGCCAATCTACATCATTAAAGGCCGGCTGATTTGTGCTTGCCTTGGCCACCAATCCACATCACCTCCTCACACCTTAATGATGCTTGGCGCCCACTCTTCTCACACCTCCTCTTGGAAACTTGGCGCCCACACCAAGGAGCTTGCCTTGGCCACCACTTCTCTCCACCTCCATACGAAGCTTGGAGCCCACTCCAAGCAGCCGCCCTCTCCCCCTTACCTCAGCCTATATAAGGACGCTTAGGGCCTTCATTTTGTCTTAGATTGAAATTGAGTAAAGAGAGCTTTTAGCCCTTACTCTTTCGGTCTCTTCTCCTCAAGGGAGAAAGGGCCGAGGGAACCCCCACCCCGTTGGCTTCTAGCTCTCGTTTTCCAAGCTTGATTTCTTGTTTTCCATTTCATTCCCTTCATCCCACAAAAATGCTTATACTCAGATTGTAACACCTACATTCGCCACCAATTTTCAATACAAAAGTCAAGTTTGAGCTTCATACACAATTCTTACACGAACGCCTCCACAAAAGCTCAGTCGAACCCGAATTCGACCGATCCTGGAAGTGAGATCACATCATCTGGTATCAGAGCCTGTCGGCTTGAGTTTCTCAAGTTGTGGGGGTACGAATTACTACCCTACGAATCAGGCTTTCAATTGCTCGAAACCCTTTCTTACCTTTACCTAAGCTAGCCTCGTTTTTCTCTTCTCTTCAACCCTTGACAAATTTCAATCTCGTTTCAAAAAAAAAAAAACGAGCCTAAGCCTTGTTGTTTCTTCCCTTTCTGAGCCCTTCTCTCCCATCTTGACCTCCCCCTCGACCCTCTAAAACCCAATTGTCGAAGCACCAAACTTCAAGGTGCTCGAATTTGCAAAAAAACAAAAAAAAAACAAAAAAAAAAATTAAGGGAAGTAGCACTTCCCCATTCAAGTGAAGAAAAACCAAGAGAGAGATAGTATCTCTCATTTGCAAAAAAAAAAAAAAAAAACGAGAAGAGGGTCGAACAACCCGACCTCAAAGAGGTCCAGTCCAAGAAGCCTCAAACCGTCAAGTTTTCCCTTGCTTTTTCCCGGACCCTGAGCAACTGAACTTCTGACTTGTGGGGCTAGTAAATACTCGCCCACAAGCTCCGGTCGCTTGATCTGCATACCTTTTGGTGTCGCTCTCTCTTGAGCGAGTGGAGGAAAGTCGTGTTAACGAACTTCGGTGGCGAAGAAAACGATCCTAAATTCGAGTGTGTGAGTGTGAGAGCCACATAAAAATCGAGTCCAAACACGAGTCAGTCCTCCTCATTTTAATTGCTTTCCACAAGAAAGAAAAGAGAAAAAAAAAAAATTTCATGTCAAACACAAGTCGGGTCATTGGATTTATCTAACTATAACCGAGTTCCGTGTTTGTTTATTTAATCATGTCTCAGGACCCGCCGCAGAACAAGAACCTCCCCACCCATAAAGAGGAAGCTGACGACACCTTCTCTTGGAAGATACTCCGCGGCCTCCTCCGAGAGGTCCGAGCGGACGCTCGGGAAACGTATGAAAAAACTCGCGACGAGTTGCTCCGGCTCATGGACGACAAGATCGAGCAACGCCTAAGCGTGTCTCCTCGTCATGAGCGCTCGCCTAGCCCTCATTTCGAGGAAGGGCAACATTCGGCGTCTCATCATGAGGCCCTTGAGCAAAAGGAGCCTAACCTTCACAAGGAAGAATCGCTGAGTTTGGAGGCCATTCTTCCTCCCCCTCGGAGGCCGCCCACCGATCCTCCTAACAACGAGGAACGGCAGCCCCGGCACCTCCAGAACCGGCCACCCGCGGCTCCTCTCGGACCACGGCGCAATCTTCCGGACCCTTTTGCGCCTCGGGATGAAATCCGGGTGCGAGATCGAGCACATGAGCATGGTCTTAATCACCCATTGGATCAACAAAGGGACCACCACCACGGAATTAAACTTACGGTGGAACCCTTTGCCGGAACATCGGATGTAGAGGCCTATCTCGACTGGGAGGCTAAGACCGAAGCGGTCTTTGAATATTATGATTACCCGGATCGCCAACGCGTGGCGATCGCCACCATTCGCTTCACTGATTTTGCCTATTCTTGGTGGCAAGAGGAGAAAGAGGATCGGGCGTATCAAGGCGAGGACCCCATACGCACGTGGGGCCAACTTAAGCGGGCCATGCGTGACCGGTTTGTGCCCGAGGATTATCTTGACCGCATCCAAGTTAAATTGGAGCGGATTAAGCAAGGGGCCCGCAACCCCGATAATTATTATAAGGAGCTACGGCAACTTGTCTTTCGGTCCCGAGTTCGATTTCCGGAGAGATATGTTATCTCTAAATTCATCGGGGGCCTAAATTCCGAAGTGGCCGCGTATGTGGAGATGCAACGTTTTGGCCCGGAAGCCTCCATTGCCGACGTCCTTCATTACACTAATCAAGTGTACCAAAACTTACAAAGGAGGCGTAGTGGTGGGAGTGGTCGCCCATGGAGCTCGGGTTCTTTGAGCTCTAATCCACCACCTAAGAGGAGTGAGGCTAAGGAGCTCAAGGTCGAGACCAGTCCCGCTCAGCCTAAACGGGAGGCGTCCCACGCTCCTACCGCGCCCAAGGATGGCGCCAATTCTCGTGCCCGTGATCTCCAATGCTTCAAGTGCTTAGGGCGGGGCCATTTTGCTCGCGATTTCCCTAACCAGAAACAAGTGCTCCTCAACCAAGCTGGTGACTATGAGTCCGAAGAGGAGTTGGAGCAAAGCGAAAGCGAGGAGGAAATAGACGTACCCGCCGTTAGTGGTGAGTGCTTTGTTGTTCAACGAGCTCTCTTCACTAATGAAAGGCCCTCGGTGCCTTCACAACGGGAACACATCTTCCACACACGATGCTTTATCCAAGGCAAAGTGTGTAGTGTTATTATAGATGGAGGATCTTGTAGCAACTTAATCGATACTGAGGTGGTCTCTCGATTTAACCTCAAGACGACACCGCGCAAGGTCCATTATTCACTACATTGGCTTAACTCTGATGCACCCGCGATGGTCAAGGAGCAAGCCTTGATTAAGTTCGCCATCGGGCCTTATGAAGATGAGGTCCTATGCGACGTTGTCTCTATGACTGCCTGCCATTTACTCTTGGGCCGACCCTGGCAATATGACCGAGCTGTTATTCACCAAGGGGTTACCAATGAGTACATCTTCCATAGGGACGGCAAGAAGTTCACCTTGCATCCCTTAGCTCCTCATGAAGTAATCGCCGACCAGGAGGCGAGAGAGCTAAGACAGAAGAGTGTCAAAAGGAAAATGGAGCTTAAGGCCTGTAAAGGCAGTTCCAAACATCTTATGATAGCTTGGGGAAAGGAGGTGAACCGAGCTATCCAAGAGAGGCCGACGTGCCTAAATCCCCTTGATGGACGGTGGGAAAAATGCCTAGCTTTCACAGAGTTCGCCTACATAAAATCCGTCCATCGAGCCACGCGGAGGACACCAATCGCGATTGTGTGCGCGGGCGTTGCGCTCGACAAAGAAGATTCGAGGACGAATCCTTCTCAACTGGGGGAGGATGATGTGATCGCGCCCGGTTCACATCAAGGCACCAACGCCATGGTGCCTCTCGGCTCACCACAAGGCACCGACAGCACGGTGCCTCCCGGCCCACATCAAGGCACCGGCGCCCCGGTGCCTCTCGGTGCCCCTTCGGGGCCTCACCCCGCAAGCGGCGCCGATGCGCCCGGTGCCTCCACAAGGCACTCCGTGGGCGGCGTTAAGGCGCGGCCCGAGGCGCAGGCCGGTGCCTCTCCGAGGCACTCACGAAGCCACCCGCATATAGGTCAGGCACGACCCGCCACACGGTCGACCATGGCTAAGGAACTAAACCACCCTCCCAGGGCCTTGACTAGGCGACGCGCTAGAATGTTGCAAGAACAACTTCGGGCCCATTTGGCCCACGCCCCACACAACCCACATAGTCAAGTGTTATTGTGCCTCCAAGCGCTTGGCCCGAATGAGAACCTTGATAGGCCCGAAGCCCAACATCAAGAGAAATATCCAAAGCCCACTTGGGAGGTTGCTTGGCCGCCACTCCTCAACACCCAACGCAAATCCTTGGCCGCCAAGTTTGGATCATCAAAGAAGACATGTGTTACTTGGCCGCCAATCTACATCATTAAAGGCCGGCTGATTTGTGCTTGCCTTGGCCACCAATCCACATCACCTCCTCACACCTTAATGATGCTTGGCGCCCACTCTTCTCACACCTCCTCTTGGAAACTTGGCGCCCACACCAAGGAGCTTGCCTTGGCCACCACTTCTCTCCACCTCCATACGAAGCTTGGAGCCCACTCCAAGCAGCCGCCCTCTCCCCCTTACCTCAGCCTATATAAGGACGCCTAGGGCCTTCATTTTGTCTTAGATTGAAATTGAGTAAAGAGAGCTTTTAGCCCTTACTCTTTCGGTCTCTTCTCCTCAAGGGAGAAAGGGCCGAGGGAACCCCCACCCCGTTGGCTTCTAGCTCTCGTTTTCCAAGCTTGATTTCTTGTTTTCCATTTCATTCCCTTCATCCCACAAAAACGCTTATACTCAGATTGTAATACCTACATTCGCCACCAATTTTGAATACAAAAGTCAAGTTTGAGCTTCATACACAATTCTTACACGAACGCCTCCACAAAAGCTCAGTCGAACCCGAATTCGACCGATCCTGGAAGTGAGATCACATCACCTTCGTTCTTGGGACGTCACCTCCTCCCCAATTGTTACCTCAGAATTCCCATCTATAGGGTGGCTATTTGCCTCGAGGTCATTGAATAGATTTTCCAGTCCATACTCTTCCAGGTCCGAAAGAAAAGAATTCCAATCGTCTCCTAACAGCCCGGGATCCTCTAGTCCAGGGAAGGCATGTGCTCCCTCGCCAGCTCCCCAATCGAAGCCAAGGTCTGGCATTACTAAGTCCGGGAAAGATTCTCTTGGTTGATCATCAGAGCCTCCACGCTCGGCGGTAGGGGCTCTAGAGGTACTCCCCCTCTGGTGAGAAGCAGATCCGTTGGAAGGGTGCATTTTCCTAAAGATGGATTTAGAGGGTTAGGACACGTTGATGTGCAAATCTGTATGCAAGGTGAAGACGATCTGAAGGAAGTTTCAAATTTCTAAGTCATAAAAATATTTGGGAAAAATTTTAAACGATTAGGAACTTTCTAGGAGGTTTGATGAAAATTGCTTCTTGAACTCTGTGACAAGAAGGTTTGAAAATAGTTAGCGTCTTGATTTCTGTTACAAGAAACTTTTGAAAGGAAATAATCAAAGTTTAGGAAAATTTAGCTCTGATACCATAACTGTAACACCCCTATTTTGAAACCATGGGTATTACATGCCAGTGACCTCGGATTTTCCCATCCAAAGTCACCCAAGGCGATAGGTAACACAACTTGATTCATAAAAATGAAATGTTGAACTTAAATTACATCAAAAGTGATCAATGTTTGATACTTGACTAGAAATCAATGATCAATGATACAAAGTATCGATGTTTGAGTGGAGAAGACATATAAATCATTTTGCAGCGGACGTATAATGACGGTTAAAAGATTCTTCACAAAAACAAAATAGGAACCTCCGAAATAACTTGTAATCTCTTGAAAATCTTCCTTCCTTCAGATCTTCGAGTCCTCGTCTTAAATCTGCTACGGTCTTGCCCTTGTTACCTGATATTTCCATAAAAGCAAGAAATACCAGCCGACCAATGTCGGGAAGAAAAGAAAGTGGTATTAGTCTAACGCGAGACTAAGCAAGTGGTAGAATGTGACTAGGTTCTTAAAAGGCTAAGTATGTCGGCATCAAAGTCCAAAGGGAACTGAGCGATGCACGACAAATCGGGTTCTTTTTGAGGTGAGAGTGTGATATAATTTAGAGGATGAGGCTTCATTCGAATATACTCAGATAAAAGGAACGAATCCGAATGGAGGTGAATAATGAGCTTTCTTGTGAGAATGGGAAATCACAATGAGGTGATTCCTAGGAATGAAAGGTGATTAAGAATTTTTGTTGGGAACTTATTAATGCACACCAAGATTTACGAAGAACAATTCAACTTCAACAATATACTTTATTCTAACGGTTTTCGGATGTGGCAACTCATAAGAGTCAAGGGCCACACCCAATACATCATTCGTTCATTAGTTGTAGTGCGTAGAGCACTTATCTTCCATTAATGACCAAACAGTGCATTCAGTTATCGATTTTTAGATGCAGCAACCCAAAACGGGTCAAGGGCCACATCAGAGAAGGACGGAGTCCTTAACACCTAGCTAGGGTGTTGTCACCTCTCTACGCTTATAGAGCAGGAAGAGTCATGACTCGGTATTAGGGTATAGGTACATCCTAATATAAATTCTCAAGAGGTGTAGCAGAGACGAGTCTCTCACCCCTAATCCCTATTCTAGTCCATAACAAAGTCTCGAAAAGAGACTTGAAACAATCAGAGGCCACAATCATCGGTCTTAGGTCCATGGGCTAGCGCAGTGCAATAATATAAATAACAATGGGGTCATTATCTCTACACAGAAAATGACCCTAGGTTCATTTTATTTAGCAAACAAGGTGTTCCCAACAATTATATGGCTAATAAACGGAATGGAAGGAAATTCATGTTTAAACGTAAAGAGCAAGAGAACCATCCACTTGCCTTTGGATTTCGAGATCTGCGTCCTACGGATTCGTATCGCGAGCTCACGACGACTCGAGTACTCGACCTAAGTTAGACGCGGTTTTCAAGATGAGCGAACACGAAATAAATTAATATTTGATTTATTTCTTGATCTAAAGAGAATACTTTCTCTAGTTACCATGTCCCTTATGGAAGTTCGTGAGGTGGAAGTAAATCATTTTTCGTTGATGGTTTATAATTACTAGTTCGACGTTTCGAGAAAACATTTCTTATACCCCTTATACAATGATTTAAAGACTTTCAATATTAACAATTAATACTTTGTAGTAAAGGTAAATTAAATAATTACCTAGTTCATTTCTTATTTATTACTTGGTCACTATATTATTTTCTAATAATAATCTTATTAGGACCATAACAACTATTATTTTGAAGTATATATATATATATATAAGAGTTCATGACCTAGCTCGCACTATATTCTTAATTGCCTTAAGAAAATATCTGTAATATCCCTATTAAGGTGAAAATTTGTTACTAGTCTTATTTAACCATTATTTTTAATCTATCATTATTTGTGTGCTAGAAAAATTAATATTTTCTAGTCTTCTTATGAAGTAGTTTTTGCATTAGTACAAATTTACCATTGGTAATCTACTTATTGACTAATAAACCTCGGACCTCATGCACGTATATAATACCCATTTGAGCCTTCCATTTGCTGATTAATTATGGGCCAATTCTTCACTTTATTCTAGTGGGCCAACCTAATTAAAGAATATTAGCCCAACACCAAACAAAACACAAAGAAAAGAAGGCTCACCCTTCCTCTTCTTTTCTACAGTAACAACTATCAACAGCAGCAACGCACAGCCCGACGCGGCAACCGGCGACGACGGCGACGAGCGGGAGCCTCGGCAGTCCGTTCCGGCAAGGCGGTCGACGGCGATGGGGCCTAGGTTCTCCGGCGACGCCGAGCAGGGCAGCGGCCTCGGTCTTCCGCCGGCGGAACAGGGCACCAAAATCAGCTTATAACAGGGGGATTTTGGGCGCCTTTGGGACGGATTTTTGGGACAAATTTTGGAACGGAAATCTGAAATCGAACTTATGAATTGAGGGTTGGAGTGCTCAGAGATGAAGAGAGGTGGGAGATGATGGTGAATTCATTTTCCAAAAGAAACCCACAATTTATAAAAGCTTCTCCCATCCTTCACGGGCATGGCGGTCTGACAAGGGGTAAGGTCGAGCACTGTTCGATCAAATTTTCGGACAGTACCTGAGTTGAGTGTCTCTCTTGCGTGTACGAATGGAGAAGGAGGTCGGAAATCTCGCTGGCAAAATCGGTCAAAGGAAATTATTTGGGTATAAATAAAATGCATTTTCTATGTATCTGTCATAGCCCAGCTGGTACGGAGAGGGAAGAGGACCCGAAAGGTCTCGGGTTCAAATCCGTACTCTAATACTCTTTTATTTTCATTTATTTTTTTCAAAGGTTAGGGTATTGGGCTTCGTTGGATTTCGGACCTAACGAAAACTAAGCCCAACTCTCTTGTTTAAGTTATACACAATTAATAATTAACCCAACTTGTTTCATTTAATTGATAATATTGATCTTCTTAAATTACCCTTTTTTAATTTATCCACTTTATGATAACTTAGACTCGTAAATTACTTATAAGTGACATACTTATTTTTATATTTAGATTATAAACTTCTATTTTATAATTTAAATTATATTTTAATAAATACTGTTATCTCTTAAAAGTTTTCATTTATCGTTAATAAAACGAATTCATAAGAATATCATTTTACACTTACAATAAAACATACATTATTTAATATGATACTTTATATAAAAAAAACGGTTATTACAATATTTATGAAAGAAGATCTTGTCTTCGTTGAGATAAGATATTGGTTGACTTGGGGAGCAAGATAACGCCTAACCCTAGGCCCGATCGGCCCACTAGGGCGCTCGCCCCCTCGCATGTCCCCCTCTTCTATAAATACACATGTATTCGCTCATGTGCCTGGTAAGTTCTAAGCTATCGCTCTGCCTGGACGCCTTTAATCGACATTGCACCTATTTGACTTAAGCATCGAAGGTGGATTAGGGGTCGCTCGCCCCTATGTCCATTGTTTTGTAGGTCATTGAAGGTGAAGAGGCTCGGAGAAGAAGCTTGGAGGAGAAGGTCATTGAAGAAGGAGTTGAAACTTGTACACGACATATTTTGTGTCACCTATTATTATTTTTACTTCTCATCGTCCATAATCTTTTCTCATTTTTATCTTAGCCCTATTTATTTCTCCACACTTACTTTCACTTTTCATTTTTTATCCCCCGTGATCTTCTTTCTCCACACACCTAAGCTTACAAGTTACAATGTGAGCATTTCTATCTCGATTTAAACGTGAATTTTGCAGGATCATTAAATGATCTTGGCCTTGAGCCTCTAGCCTCTAACCTCATATTTACTGGACAGCTCAAATTCAAAATTTCTATTGGGCCGAGATTTGGGCAACTGGAGGCCCAACACTACGAGAGAGATCAAATAAGGCCCGACATTGTGATAATTTCCAAGCCCAAACGTTCAATGCTGGAATTTCCGCGAGAATCAAGAATCTATGCTGGAATTCTCGAACATCAAAAGAAAAGAGAAAGGGAAAACGAGAGAATAGGAAACCTTGTCTATCTCACTCCATCCCCTCTCACACACCCACAATACAAAACAAAAGAAACACCTACACCACCCTAACAGAAAATTCTAAGAAAATCATTAAAAAACGAAGAAAAATATCAATTGGGTTTTTATTCATATTAATTTAGGGGAAAAAACAGGAAGCGAACGGGGCAGAGAGAGAAAGGGGTGTAAATGGTGAGGATAATTCCGATGGCATCCTCCTTCCGACCACTGAGCACTTTCAGATTATCTTCTTCAGCCACTCGTTTGGGTGTTTCTCTCTCTCCGCCTAGCCCTTCTCGCAGTTTTTCCTTTCTACATCTGGGCAGTGGTAAGATTGCTAGAATTCCCTCATTCTTCTTTCTTTGTATCTCAAATTCATATCATTTTGTTTGTAATCTGATGCACCTAGGATTCAGATTAATATATATATTTTTGTATTGTGTGATTTAGGTTAGACCTAATATTCTCTGTTCGTATTGAAACTGTTTACATTGAGATAAGTTTTGGGATCTTTGTCACATTTGTGCATTGGATATGGTTTGTCTTATAGGGTATGTATTGTGAACCCAGGATAGATTGGAATGAAATACTGATGTGGTTTAGGTGATTAGTTTATGTTAGGTCCTACCTTTTCTCATTTCATAAGTTGGCTTAAAATTTAACTTTTCCTTTTGGGGTTTAACATTGGATGTGAAGCCGGTTATAGTAATGAGTAGTGAAGTTGACGATGTATTCTAATGATTGTTCTAAGTTTCTTTTTCGTTTATCAATCGTGGGAAGAAATCCGGAGCTATGGTTGGAAATTCATATTGCAATACTATAGTGTCTTGGTTTACTAATCATTCCTGCTAACAAGCTCAATAACTTTCGTATTTAATTTTCTCCAGCCTTACCACAATCGCAGCATTTTGGGTTAAAGCCGTCAAAATTACTAAGTGGAAACAATGTGACCAGTGGTGGTGCTATGGGTATAGTCCATGCCAGCACAAGTTCAGGCCAAGAAGATGTGTTAGAATGGGTCAAGACAGATAACCGAAGAATGCTTCATGTTGTTTATCGCGTGGGAGATCTTGACAGGACCATAAAGTATGTATCAGCACTATGAGGTCTCAGTTTTTAGTCTTAGGTGGATTTTTTCTTTTGTATTCTAAATCAGAGTTGTGTTTTTTTTTTCAGGTTCTATACAGAGTGCTTGGGAATGAAGCTTTTAAGGAAGCGTGACATACCAGAGGAGAGATATACCAATGCGTTCCTTGGTTATGGGCCTGAAGATTCTCATTTCGTTATTGAACTTACCTATAGTGAGTCATTTGGTTACTTGTTAGATTTTTTTTTTACATAATCAACAAAGTTACACATTGAGATGCTTTTATTTTGTTGAAACTTTGACCCTCTGATTTATGGTCTTCTCTTGATAAATTATGCTCTCAGATTATGGAGTTGACAAGTATGACATTGGAAGTGGTTTCGGCCATTTTGGAATTGCTGTAGAGGATGTAAGATTAGTCTTTCTTTCTTCCTTCTGGTGACCCAGTTTAAATTGCTTAAACATTAAGTTCACTTGAAAAGGGGAACAGAAAAACAGAAATGTCAATGTTGTAAGTTTTAACATATATGTCAGAACTTTGTGATTCTGGTAATATACCAGGGATGTGTTTGTGAAGAATGGTCAATTAGCTTCCTGATTTCATAATGTAAAGTAGCCTATTATTTTATATAGAGTCTCTTATCATGTTCTTTTCTTCCTTTGCTTCTCGTACATCCTTTTTTAATATGAAATAGTCAAACATGTATTATCCAACTGCACCCTTTTATTTTCTAGGTTTCTAAGACAGTGGAACTTGTAAAGGCTAAGGGAGGAAAGGTTACCCGAGAACCAGGCCCTGTTAAAGGTGGTAGTACAGTGATTGCATTTATTGAAGATCCTGATGGTTACAAGTTTGAGCTTTTGGAAAGGGAACCTACTCCTGAACCTTTGTGTCAAGTGATGCTTCGTGTTGGGGATCTTGATCGTGCAATCCAGTTTTATAAGAAGGTGAAACTATTTGATAATGTCATTCTCGCACCACTTCCAAAAAGTAAGCAGTTCTATGCATTTCGTTGACCATGTCACTCTAACTGTTGCAGGCTTATGGCATGGAGCTCCTTCGCGTACGAGATAATCCTGAATACAAGGTAAAAATGAATATTCCGATTTGTGACCCATGAATTTGATGCCCTCCTTTTAAATTAATAGCGTTTTCCCAAATATGTAATTTGTCTGTAACATTTTCATCATAAAGTCTCGTTTTCTGAAATTGATATATTCTACCTTATGATTATTTTCTGATCAGGATGCAAGTATGTGAATTCTGATTGTGTTTTTTTTTGTAAAGAGTCAAATCTAAGTTATGCTCTTGCTCTTCACAAGGCATGAGGAGTTCGTCAATGATAGATCAACAATTCTTTTCACTTTATAGTGCATGCTTATATTCTGCTTGCCACTCACTAATGATTGATGATCATTTTTTGCATCTTGCTATCTTTTATTTTGGCTCTATTATAGTGAAGGAATGAAATCTTGTGTCATAAACTTCATTTTCATTGTGTCAGTATACAATAGCAATGTTGGGATATGGTCCTGAGGATAAGAGTGCTGTCATGGAGTTGACGTACAACTATGGGGTTACAGAGTATGACAAAGGAAATGCTTATGCACAGGTAAGCATTAAGCACCATTTCTTCTTCCTTCATATATTCCACTTTACCATGATTTGTGGAAGAAGAAACATCCCACAAAGAATAGGCATGTCTTGATTTTTACGGGCTAACCCTCTCACTTTCAAAATCATTCACCTATATATGCCTTTAGGATAGCCTACTCAAAGCCCATATCCCATTGCCTAATTTGAAACATAAAATTCTCATTGTTTGATTTTTGTTGGAAGTTAATTGCTGCTGCCAAACATTGCAAAAACCAAAATCAAAATACATGCCTTTGTGTATTCTCCAATCTAAACATTGCCTAATTGGACAGTAAGTATGTTCCAACTTGATTTCCAAGGCAGTAAATCTGATAAGTAATTTGGCTTAATGTGAATTGCAGATGGCAATAGGCACAGATGATGTTTATAAAACGGCTGAAGCAATCAAACTCTCTGGTGGGAAAATCTTGCGGGAGCCTGGACCGTTGCCTGGGATCAACACAAAGATTACTGCATGCCTAGACCCTGATGGTTGGAAGACGGTATGACCTTAAGTTCCCAATACTATATCTTCTAGCCTCAAGGAACCGAGCATTATTTTGTCAAACTGCATGCATTGACCAATCTTTATAATTGTTCTTTCCACTGTCACTAGTGTGTGAGTTCTAAATTTATAAAACTAGTCCAAGGCAGTCTTCTTTATTTATCTGGGCTTGTAAATTGTGAATCTACAAACATTCAAAGGGTGTTTTGTTGATATGATCAAAATAACAGTAGGGAATGGAAGAATTGACTATTCACTGAGGATTATAAAACATATCATGTCTGACCATTATTGCTACATCTGTGCAGGTTTTTGTTGATAACATTGACTTCATCAAGGAGCTGGAGTGATTCGTGGATTTGGGGGTTGATATAGCAATCATCAATTATGTATGGAGGTCTGTGTAGATTACTGGTGTATTTGTTTTTTGTCAGCTAAAAGTTTCAGTCTCACCAAGAACAGCTCACTTTACATCACACTTCATCTTGTCATTTGTTTTCATAGTCTTGTTGGATAAGAGACGGGCGCATCAATATGATCATATCGCCAATTTTTTGTAGATAAGAGATGTGCTCAACTTATGTTGCAAATAAGTATGACAGTCAAAGAGATGCATGCTTAGCCAGGAGTTGGGATTGTAAAACTAATTTTTTTTGAAAATGACTTCTTTTGTTCAGGAATTTTGCTGTTCCAAATGAGCTTTCCACCGTACATTTAAATTCATATTGTTTAGTGTTTTTTGTCGGTTAATTGAATAACTTGGTCATAATTAGGCAAAAAGAAAAACTTTAATAAATGTGAAAACAACTTCAAGCTAGTAGGACCAAAATTATTGATTTTTTTTTTATCAGAAGACCAAAATTATTGATACGTTACCACTTGCGTCCTTGTGCTTAATAGGTCCTACATACGGTATAGTTTCCATCCAGATTGCGATTCAATTCAAATATGAAAGCAATACATTACTCTGAAATACTAGTAAAAACATAACAATGTTACCGACCTTCTTCGTAAAATTAGGAATATATTAATTCAATGTGTTACTGTAAAATCCAGTACAATTATTTTGATGATCCAACAAATGAATACAACATATGAAAACAAATACAGAATACAAATTCGTAAAAAATCAGTCCCTCCTCATATAGCTAAAGGGTTGATATAGCTTGATAAATAAAACTTGTTAAAATTGTGCAAGTGAACACTCCTTGGGCATTTTCCCTCCAAACCTCTTGTAGTCCTTGCAATAGTCATAAAACATGTAGTTGTTTCGGATCCAGTTCATCTTCCCAAGCTGATCCGGCGAAAGCTGGAAGAACACTTGGTTAGCCCACCAGTTGTTAGGGTTCTTAGCGTTAGCACACTTCCAGATGCTCTGGAACCCTTGCCAGTAGCAAGCGTCGGTCCTCAACCCCTTGAACCCGGCCTTGAACGGGGCCAGGCTCCAGTCGGTCTTCACCTTCCCACCTTGAGTCGCCCATGCGTCCGCGTCCCACAGGCTCGCAAACACCTTCATGGATTGCGAGTCCGGGAAGTTTATCTCTTGATCGTGTTGGTTCCTGAACACTCGGATCGCAACTCCATCGACCAACCACCTACATTGTAAATAAACGGATCAATCTCATGAACACAATAACTTAAAACTCCCTACTATGACATGCATATGCCATCACCTATCAGCTAAGCTAGTAAGACTTGACGACGACAACAATGTAGTTATTTTTTGATGGCTTACACGACGGCGTAGGGGTTCCAGAAGATGGTGTAGGTGTGGTAGTCGGACGTTGGATCGAACCAGACTTTGAATTGTTGCTCTCTCTTCCCGAATCCTTGAGTGAAGATGTTTGTGTGGATGGTGTAAGGCTCACCTGTCACGTTTCCTAGGAACTCGAAGTCAATCTCATCGTGCTTGTCCCCGTCCGAAGACAGCTGCAAAGTACATAATGTAACAACAGAGTCATTAAGTCATTAACGTAGGGCACTATGTTGATCTATGCATGATATTGACGTGTACGAGTATATACGTACATAGAAGGTGGTGACGGTTCCAGCAGAGTTTCCGGGCACCAGCTTAATCTTGAGCTCGATTTTCCCATACAAAAAGCTGGCCTTGGACGTGATCCCCGATCCTGAACGTACGTACACAAAGATGTTAAAGACTATATGGTCAACATTTTGATCGAGGATGATGAAGCAGTTAGGTTTACGGACCTCCAAATTTGTTCAAGTGAAGCTCGAGGGAGTCGGAGCCGGTGACCAGGCCGCGATGAGGGGCCCAGTAGAAGTAGGTTGCAGTGGAGAGATCAGCTTGCACCTTAACCAATGCAACTAACACTGTAACCAATCCTATAAGCAATGCTCGCTCAAGGCTTCTCATCTCTATCGATCGGCCGGATGATCAAGGTATCAGCTCCAATTCTCTGCTCTCTTGATCGATTGATGATCGGCTGTATATAAGACTGTGATTTGATGTTGGTGTGGATGAAGAATTGTGTCATAGCAAGCTATGTATATATATACCTTGGAGAGGTAATATTATAGTATTGGATAGGTAGTTGGTAAGGTGCCAATGGGTTGAACACTACTGCCTGAATTCGTATATGTCTACTACATGTTGCCCTTCACCTGTTTGAGCTATCCTAATAGTATATTGATGTGTAGCTGAAATTACGCAAAAGTTATAGTTTAATGAAATGTATATGCTAAAAAGAGAATTGTATATGTTCAATTTGAGGTTCATTAAGCTTGGAGTCTTTAAAATTAAGGAACGTAGGAAGAACAGCTAGCATTTTGGGTCGAGACAAAGAAGCACGTCGGGTGCGCCGGCTCAACCATATACGCTATATCCTAAGGATGCACGTCTCCGCCACGTATAAAATTCAATAATTTTGTTACAAACTTTGCATACATATTTTTAAAAAAAGGAGACAAGTTCATTCTGTTGCTTCATTTTGCTTTTGATAAGGCGATTTAATTCTTTCCAGTATTTTTTTTTGATCTGTAATTCTTTCCAGTATTGTCTTAATGGTTTGTTGTAATGTTTGTTATTAATCCTAATGCTTTACAATTGCAAGTAGAGTACATGAAATTTGTCAAAGTATTTAAGGAAATTTGAATTAGAACTTCAAGATATAAGGGTCCGTTTGGTATCCATATCTAGATATCAGGTATGGGTATAGGTATGACCGATATCCATATCCAGTGTTTGGAATTTTAGTATATGGGTATGGCTTGATATCTTTTGATATATGGATTGCAATTTTTCAAAAGGTTTGATATACCCACGCCGACCACCGTATGGCCTCCATGACCACCGCCGACTACCGTACTGCCCTTGCCGACCACCGATTTGCCCTCCCTGACCACCGTCGTCCACCGCATTCCCCTCGGTGAGCACCATACTACCCTCCCTGACCAACGCCGGCCGCCGCAATGCTCTCTCTGACCACCGCCGACCACCGCACTACCCTCGCCGACCATGACATTTAATCGCGTACTGTCTATTGCTCAGATTTGGCTTCAACCTCCATTATTTTTTGTTCAAAACTGACAATTGCATATGAGACTTTGGAGTTCGATTTTCAAATTCTTGAAATGGGAAGGAGTTGGGTTATTGCTGGACGTTCTTGAATTGGGTTATTGCCAGATTTGTTTATTGAATATAAATTAATAAATTTGTAATTAGTGTTGCTGCTGGAAGTTCTTGAATGGGGTTAAGTTCTTGAAATGGGACGGAGTTGAATTGTATCCACCCACCACGAGAGGTCCGGGCAAATCAGAGTTTAATTGCAGATTTGTTTATTGAATATAAATTAATAAACTTGTAACTAATGTTTTCGTTTAATTTTTTCTACTCTACTTTATTTTGATAAAATTTAGGGTTAATTATATTATAATTTTCCTAATTTAGAACTAAATTATTTTATTAAAATAAGATATTAAAATTGATACCAAAATACAAGCTACCAAACAATTGATATGAGATATGACTGATATCTAGTTTATATCAAACAATCATATAGGTATCTGATATCCATACCCATACCTGATATCTGATATCTATACCCATACCTGATATCTGATATCTTAGATATCGATACCAAACGAGCCCTAAGTAGGATCCATGGCGCACTTTTCTAGGGTGCAAAAGGAGTCATCCGCTTCCACTTGTCGCAGTCTAGATCTCACGTTTTAAAATTCTGGAATTAAATGGAAACGGTAGCAATTTCCTAAATACTTGAAAGTTCCGGTCATGCATCGCTAACTTGAAAATGTGCACCATAAACAATAAAAGTGCCGAAGAAATCGAGTGCTCACCCACGCGATGAGCAACAATGCAAAAAGTGCGTTGTTAGGTTGAAAGTGCACTCGTACGTTGAAAAAGAACACCATGAAACTGTAAAGGTGCAAGAAGAAATCGAGTCAGTGCCTACACGAAGGTTAAAGTGCATCTAGAATCTCTATGCATAGTAGATTACACTGTTAAGTCTGTTAGGCTGTAAAAGTGCACATGAAGTTGAAAATGTGTGATTTTTTACCATTTCGTGATGCACTTTTTCGCCTAACAATACACTTTTTCAAGTTAACAATGCGCTTTTTCACGTAACAGTACACCGCCGTATACTTTCAAATATTTACCATATTATCACTGCTTTCTTTTTATTCCGGAATTAATAAAACGAGACGTGTGCCGTATATTTCTCCCCGTCGAAGGGATGAAATGAGGTCTCATATTACACCCTAGAAAAGTATTGCATGTGATCTATAGTCCTTCAAGATATGCCCTGTTGATCATATTCTATGTAATTAGGGATGAACGCACGTGGTGACTAATGATCCCACTAGGACTAGCTCTGCCGCTCTTGGTTGGCCCATGTTGATGCCGGGTGCTTGTAGTTAGTCTTTTGTGCAACTTGGGCTCAAATTGCTGCATCTTTGGAGATCTTCCTAGTCTGTAGAGCTCGCAGACCTCTCTTGTTGTTTTTTTTGGGTCGAAACCTCTCTTGTTGTTGGAACGTCGGGTGCGACTCTTTGCGATTCTCATTGAAAGCTCCTTCAAGTACAAATTAATTAAGTCTCTTTGGGATTGGTAAACTTCCTTTTCTCTTGTCGGAGTTTCTAGTTTAACTTGTCTGTTTTTGGCTATCGCAAGGAACACTGTGAGGTTGAAATCATTCCATGATACTATTTATATTGAGTATTGTTGGGTCAATTGTGAATCCCACATCGGGAATTCAAGGGATTCAAACCTAATATATAAATAGATGAGCTACTCCTCCTATAATTGGTTTTGGGATGGAACCCCACGGGTTATGTGTTGGGCTTGATGGCTGAGGCCCATTCTGGTTGTCTCCCCATAATAAGTGGTATCAGAGCCGTTGGGATCTGTTGCACCGGGCTGAGTGGTGGTTCGGTGCACATCAGGTTCGAGCTTGTGACGGATTCACAAGGTGAAGGGGGAATTTGTTGATTCAATTGTGAATCCCACATCAGGAATTCAAGGGATCCAAGGTTTTGGGATGGAACCCCACGAGTTATATGTTGGGCTAAGTGGCTGAGGCCCATTCTGATTGTCTCCCCATAACAAGTATTTTCACCTTAGATTAAAAACATAAAAAGGACTTTATTTTTACTCTGACAAATATTGACCTCTATTCTAGCTCTATAAATCAAGGTAGTCTCATCAAAATGTGATAAGACTACAAAAGGCCTAACGTAGCCCGCTTGATTTTACATTCGACTGGTAAGAAAAAGATCAAAAAATATTATGTTAAAGACCGATGTGACTAAAACCGATGAAGTGCCAACCCATGCCCAAGAACAACCCGAACATGATATTGAATTGGCTCAGCATTCCCCAAAGCCTAACATTGAACCTTGAATGTATCTACAGAGACTACAGTCATCCAAGTTATCCAACCCAAAACCATCCAATGGGTCGAGGACACCATATTTGAATTTCAAATATATAATATACTAATAAACTCACTAAAATTTAATAAAGTTATTGAATCCAAATATATTTTAAATTAGAAATTCATATATGGTATTTATATTCAAAATCGTATTAATTTAAAGTAAATATTTAAGTTTTGATTATACGATATCAATAGTAGTAGAAGTTGTAATTTAGAGCCATCAGTACTAGTAGTACGTAAACTTTCTAAAAGAATAGGTAATTTATTATTATACTATTTGTTGTACAAAGTGTTAAAAAAACATCGATATGGACCATATGGTGATTTAATTGTTTACACAACGAAAACCATTATCATGTACCCTTTCAATTTTTGGTAAAGGTTTAGTGAAATTTGAGTGAAATTGTACTATCCTAAAATCCCGCTCGTCCTAAAGTCCAACTTAATTAACATCCAACTTGACCCAATATATTGTTCAACTGAAACCTTATACAATTGTGTTGGGTCAATTGTGAATCCCACATCGGGAATTCAAAGGATCCAAGCCTAACATATATATAGATGGGTTACTCCTCCTATTGCCAATTGGTTTTGGGATGGAACCCCATAGGTTATGTGTTGGGCTTGGTAGCTGAGGCCCATTCTGGTTGTCTCCTCATAACAAGTGTTAATATGCCTTGAATCTGAATCACACACTGCGACAGGTAGCACGGGGGTCTCGCTGCCCGGTCAGCGAGTCGGGGGGTCCAGGGGGCGGAGTCGCCCCCGGGCCACACGGCACACTATGTTTTCTGTTATTGGGCCTGTTGCATTCTGTTTTGGGCCTACGGCCCATAATTGTACCTAGGGTTTCTTGAGTCACTATATAAGCTCTTGAAATACCTAGACCTCTGTATTCCGAATTCTGTCTTCCATAATAATATACGGTTTCTCTGCCCGTGGACGTAGGTAACACACCGTTACCGAACCACGTAAATCTGTGTGTCGTTCTTGCTTTATTGTTCTCGTTCGATCTCTCGTTACAACAAATTGAAATCTTATTCAGTCGGAAATTTAAACTAATTGATTGAATTTGACCATTAACGCAACAAAATTAAGATCTCGAGAAACAACAAATTGTGGAGAAACGAGAACAGAATTCATATTCATCTCACCATAACGTATATTCAATTTGATAGGTATGCATATTCAAGAGTATGCTTATTTGAATTAAGGAGTAGCTATCTTCAAACATTTTGCAATGATACATGTTGCTCGTATATTCAAATCTTTATGTCTTCGTATTCACTATGCATTCATTTTGCAACTGTACGTGTTATTCGCATACTGAGATCTTTGCTTACTTATGTTCAAACTAATCATATCATAGTTATATTCAAACATTTTACATTGCACAATGTCTTTTGTATATTCGAATCATATGTATTCATATTCAGTCTTCAATATCAAACATCCAAGCCATCGAGTACTGATATTCTAACTACGAGGTAGGTATATTCGAATATTTTATATTTGTACAATCTTTTTTTTTTGTATATTTAAAACCCTATATTCATGCTCACTTTTTTTTGGTTGAAATATATTCATAGTCACTATTTAATACCACTACCAAATATTTATATACACGAAACATCAATTTGTTTGAATCTGAATACACATATACTCCACATTTGAATATTCACACGTATGCTAGTAGTACAAGTGTGATATCCGTTTCTCGTTTCTCCACACTAACAAGTTTTCTTGAGCGTTCCTTTATCCCTTACTACTCCCGATTTAATATGGGGAAACCAATATAACCATATCCAAAACAAACCCAACCAACTAGGTTAACAAACCCATATTAAGGTGACAGATTTGTGTCGGTTTGCTATGGAGTCGGTCAAGGCTAGACGTACGTTAAGAGTTCAAATTGGCAATATATTCACGAGCCGAGACATTTGAGCAATTAAGTGTGAATGACCGAGCAGGAGTTGACTACATGCATCTATGTTATTTTACGGTTTGACTTTTTCTACCTATCAAGTATCAACTAACCTATAGGAAGAAGGCTTCCAAACAAAGTATATATAGATTATGCTGGCAAGTTAGTGCTTGGATTGTAAGATTCGTGTGAAACGTGGTGTTTTAAATTGTTATTCTCAGAAAGGAGCATATCTTAAGCTGTTATTCTTAGAAAGGTGCATATCTTAAATTGTCGGTCTAAAGCATTTGTGTCCTGTAAATGTATGATACCATTTGACACGAGCATAATCATGTTTTGATGATAAGAAACTAGTGGGCATTTGTTAGTTTGTTTTCTTTTCGTGTTTAAGGTAAGATGAAAAGATACAGGTAAATACTAGAAAAATCAAGTGCAGTGAAGTTGATATGACTGAAGTGAGAGTATATTTCGGTCTCAACGGATACCATAAACGTTTATGTTGAAAGTGATCACAATAGATTGGTATGTATACTAAGCACATGCCTGGGCTTCAAATAGTATACTCTACATATAGGATAAAGATAATACAAAACATAGGAGTACAAGATCTTGTTTCCAAAAATACAATCTATAATTAGCTGTTAAATTAAAACTTAAATCAACTTGTATGTGTCTTAGTCAAAATAAAAATCAACTTGTGTCTTACTGATTATAAAGTCATTTTTATTCTAAATTCTGTGGTAGCTAGGCTTGATTGGTCCAAATTCCGAATTCTTCAAAGAAACTCTTGAGGTCAGCACGTTGTTATATAATTAGACGAAAGTAATACGAGGGACGGACAAGTTGTACATTCGATCATTTGGTTCTTTGCACGACTTCCAATTAAAGCAACAAAAAGACCAAGGTCAAAGCTCTCATTAATATTGAATCACGTTAATTAGCTAGGTACACATTGAAGCTTATAAACAGACTAGCTAGCCTGAACATTCAGAATCAAAAATCATCTCATATTCTCTTCTCTTGAGTTGTGAATTCAAACAATTCAAAGGAGCAAGAGATGGGGAATTTACGGGCCTTGTTGTTAGTGGTGTGCCTGGCGTTGACGATGGAGCAATGTGTAGTTGAAGCCAGCTTTAAAAAGAACTTCTACTTCTACTGGGGCGCTGCCCGTGCAAACCAAACCGGCCCTGAAGATCTTCAGCTCAACCTCAACAAATCTGGAGGGGCGGGGATCGTTTCCAAGGGAAGATACCTTTATGGAAGCGCTGAAATGAGGATAAAACTTGTGCCTGGCAACTCAGCTGGAACCGTGACCACATTTTATGTAAGTCAAGTATTCATATACATATATAATAACAATGCATCCCTTTAACTCGATCAATCTAGTGCTCCATCGGATCGGATCGCGTTCATATGTTCGGATCGCGTTGCTATGATGCGCAGCTGTATTCTACTGGCAGCAAGCACGATGAGATAGACTTCGAGTTCTTAGGGAATGAGACAGGAAAGCCTTACACCATCCACACCAACATCTTCACCCAAGGGTTTGGGCAGAGGGAGCAACAGTTCCACGTGTGGTTCGACCCGAGTTCCGACTACCACAACTACACCATCCACTGGAACCCTTCTGAAGTCGTGTACGTGTGATCCATCCCCAATTACATATAACTACATGAGTTACTCCTGTTGTCAATTGGTTTTAGGATGGAACCTCGTACGTGTCATACTGAGATGCCCCCATTCTATCTGCCTATGGGGCTCACGAACTTTCTTCATAACTCATAAACATTATACTATACATGATGTCGCGTACAGGTGGTTCGTTGATAGCGTACCGATCCGAGTTTTCCGCAACCAAAACGACAGCGAGATCAACTTCCCGGACTCGCAGCCAATGAGGGCGTTCGCGAGCCTGTGGAACGGGGAGCAGTGGGCAACGCAAAAGGGGCGGGTGAAGACCAACTGGACGCTCGCGCCGTTTACAGCCAAGTTCAGGCGGTACAGGGCCAGAACCTGCAAGTGGAAGAGCACAGTGAGCATTCAGGAGTGCAAAGCTAACACCACTGCTAATTGGTGGACTAAGCCTACATACAGCCAGCTGACTCCCACCCAATTGGCCCAGATGAACCAGATCAGGAGCACTTCAATGATCTATGACTATTGCACTGACACTAAGCGCTTCAGGGGCAAGGTCCCAAAGGAGTGCTCACTTCCCCAGTTCTAATTAACTACTCAATGCCATCACCGGCGACCCTTTTTTTATTCTTCTTTCTTGATTGTTCCCTTTTGAATTGATGAACATTATTTATTGGTGTATTTATCACCCATCGCTTAATTTATTATGATGTTCCATAGATTGATTGTAAGCTCGTGATGGCAATGCAATGGCTCTTCTGTTGTGCATCTATATATGTATCTCTTTGCTATGTTGTCGTTACGTTCGAATCCAAATCAATTATCAAAAGGCTTGATGACTTCCCTAGGTAGAGTAACTCCACATTGAATTGAAATAGGTATAAAGGTTGCAAAATCCACTCTTGCATTGAATTGAAAATCTGAAACACGTATAAAATCCCAAAGATATACATAAAATCGCAATGATATACATACTCCTAATATGCTCAATATGATGTTTCATAATTTGTAAGTTGATGATGCCGACGCAATGTCTCTTGAAAAATCAAGAGGAGAGAAAATTGCATCAGCACCCTTCTGAAGTCGTTTGTCGATTGAATGTCGAGAGACACTTAAAGCACGCGTTATTTGATACTTACTCATAGATGACAACAATGTGTATTTATAATGGAAGAAAATGATAGAGATAGATCGAATTCATGCGGATATCTTTTTGTTCGACCAAAATAAAATCTTCCATTATTGTGATATAAAAACTATCATTTTTTCTTGCTTTATAAATATTCGATTTCCTTTCGACCAAAAAAAATATTCGATTTCCTGTCATCTATGAGTAAGTATGAAATAACGCATGCTTTAAGTGTATCTCGACATTCAATCGACAAACGACTTTTTATACATTGCCTAAGTTAAAAGAGTAGTACTCTAGGCGGTTACCTTTGCTTGATGAATATATACTAGCTTAAGTTTAAGAAATGGATTAATCCTACTCATAGTCAACCTTATCATAAAAGCAAATAAGGTTTGTCATTTTGTATGTTGTTATTGAACACTAACGCTCCGCTTGGTAAAGCGAGTTGAAGCTGGAGCTGAAGTTGAAACTGTGTATGTAGGATATTACATGGAAGTAGAGCCTAAAAAAGATATTTGTTTAATATTTGTTGAGAGCTTATTTAATTTAAGCAATAGTTAAAAAACCTTCATCGACTAATCAAATATATAACCACTCTCATAACATATATGTTATACATGTCTAGAATAGAAAATGAAATCTTTCCAAGTCAGGAGTTAGAATGGTTTTTCAAGTAACTATCATCGCTCATTACACTAGTACAAAATTCAACATATAATGCAGAAATTTTAAGGTGCTAGTCTAATGTTCTAAAAAACGTAGGCGGGTTCTAGGCGGAGAGGGGCCGCCTAGCGCCTAGGCTAAAAGGTTGCCTAGGTGGCCTAGACGGGTTAAAAGGCTAGGCGGAGGGGGACCGCTTAGCGCCTAGACGGGACCTAGGCAGGGCCTAGAAGGGATTTTTAGAACACCAAAAAGAACACCTATTAATCAAAAGCGGAAGGTACTTTTCAATTAAAAGCGGTGTATACAGTTAAACCTTTTTTTATTAAAAATATATTAGAAGGTGCTTTTAACGAAAAGCACCTTAAATCATAAGACACGGAGGGCGCTTTTAACGAAAAGCGCCATTAAATTATAAGACACCACGCTTTTCATAAAAAGTGTCTTCCCATATTTCTTTATTTAAAAAAAAAGAATAAATTGTTCTAGAGACAAAAGCTAGAGTTTTTCTTTCCCGACCTCATCTCCGGATCTCCCCCGCCTCACTTTTGCTTCCTTCCCCGACCTAATCTCCCTCGGGGCTCCGTTCGGTCAAAGTAGCTGAAGCTGAAGTTGAACTGAATATATATAGATGAAGTGAATACGTAGCTGAAACTGAAAATTGAAATTGAAACTGAATTAAGCTATTTTTGTGTTCGGTAGTAGGAGCTGTATAATATGTAAAATTACAAAAATGGGTACAATTTAATTACTTTCATATAATATAATTTTTTAACTTATTACTTGTCTTCTTCCACCTTTGTTCACCGTCCATTGGGGGATTGCAATTTGGGGTGGAAGAAGTTTGATTGTTGCAGAGGGTATCAGGGGAATATTTTTTGTTCAACTAGGAAAAGCTCCTGGTAAAATTGAACTTAATTAAACTTCATTAAGCTCTACAAGCTAGTCATCCAGCTATTCTACCGAATAGCACTTTGAAACTTGTTTTTTTCACTTAAGCTACATAAAGCTCCGTTCAACTCCATACCGAACGGAGCCTTCATGTTTGAATATTTTTCTAGCTAGCAGAGGCAAATTTTGTTAAATCCTTTCGAATTATTAAAAAAAAAACATATTTATGGTGCTTTTTCAAGAAAAGCATCATGTAATTTTTTTAAAAAATATCAATTTATACAGGGCACTCTTTAAAAAAAAGCGTCCTATGTATAAATTTTTTAGGACGCTTTTTTTAAAAAGTGTCCTCCGTGTAAATTTTTTAGGGCGTTTGTGTAAAATTTTTAGTGTACATGCCATCCGTGTGAATTTTTAGGGTACATGCATTCCGCTATTAAGTTTATGGCGCTTTCAAATAAGTGCCCTCCGTGTCTTTTAATGCACCGAGGCTAAATGCGCGTGCTAGGAAAAGCGCACTCTACTTCTTTAAAAAAGCGCATTGCATAGTGATTTTTGTACTACTGTTAATTATTGTGCATTGACACTTAATTATCTCATTGCATTACAATACGATGGACTTTAGTTAGCGACTTTTGAGGTGATGGCTCATTGGAACATGGCCACATATTAACATGAAAGCAAGCGTCTCTCGATCACTTAGTTAGAGTGTCATAAGCTCTCTTAGTCAGCGAGCATTGGTAATGAATTTAGTATTAGAGCATATACTAGTTATATCTTATGATACGAGTTATTAAGTAATGACACGAGTCTTAAATATCGTATTCCTAGCCTTAAACTAGTCCACCATAAGGTCTCGAAAAGAGACTTAACAATCAAGGTCAAACGTCATCGGTCCTAAGTCCAAGTACTAATGCGTACGGTAATAATAACAATAGTCATTATTTCTAAGAACAATAATCGTAATCCAACTATGAGCAAAAAAAATTGTTCCCAACATTTAATAAAATAATGGTAAATAGTTTCACAATTATTGAGTAAGCAAGAAGAACCATTCACTCGTCTTAAAGTATTTATAGGCATGCAAAGCGAGATCTTAATGCGTACAAAGTTAACAAATGATTGGCCTAAACTGCGTCAACGCCGTGTTTTTAAATGAAACAAGTTAATATCTCTCTTATAGTATTATATAACCATGAAACTCTAAATTCCTTTCTAACCTCTTAAGGGAATTTATAAATTATTAATCTTTTAATAACTTATATCTTAATGAAATATTAATTTCGATAACATTGACCATTATGACTATAATAACTGCTATTTTTTATATAAAATGAGAAATACATATTTTTGCTTATAAATAAATTTACAAGTCTAGTTATTATAAAAAGGATAAAGTAAAAAAAATGCAAATAAGGAAGATTAATTTTAATGATTTTGCAAAATTAAGCATGATGAATAAGGCTAATTGATTTTAACCCAATTCAAGCAAATGGGCTTAGCCCTTTCGATTGAGCTCGTTGGCCCAAGCCATGCCTAAGGCTAATCTGACTCTTGTGCAAAAAGAAAAAAATGGGGAGGAAGCACCCATTCGAACATGGGACCTACCGCCTACGTGCACAACATCTACCCCTATCGCCTATGTATGTTACAACTACAACATCTACCCCTATCGCCTATGTATGTTACAACTTCTTTCTAATTCATACAAGAGACCTATAGAATATATAGTATCAAACGGCACCAGTGGTCATCTTCAACATTGAGCAAGGAGTGTAGCTCAGCTATGGTCGAAGTACAAATGGATGTCCATATTTTGTGCGATTTTTCAAAGAATTCCTTTTGTAAAATCTGATTGGTTCACCTCTAAGTAATCTAGTTTCTTTCACAAATAGAGTAAAAATGTTGTATATATGCCATATTTATTATCGGCTCTTGATATTGGGTCATGACTTTGCCCACTCTCCGAATAGAGGGATGATAATTTCCACCCCTCAACTCATACAAGCCCGTGGCCCTTCTCCTTGAAGTTCTTAAGAATACAAGGAAGTCTGCTAATGACAAAGAGATCTTCGAAACCTTTGTAAATTGTCAAGTAAATATCTCTCTTCTTAACTTGATTAAAAGTGTTCCTAGGTTTACTAAGTTTTTTAAAAAGCTATGCACTATTAAAAGAAAACAACAAGAAAAGGAAAAGATTCATAAGCAATTGACAAAGAAGTGTGGAGATCTAGGAAGATTTATTATACATGTTTCTATAGGGGAAACCACGATCAAGCGCGTTATGCTTGACTTGGAGGCTTCCATTAATTTCTTGTCATTATGCATGTATGAGAAGTTAAGGTTTGGTCCATTGCAAGAAAGAGTCTCATCAAGCCAATTTGCACTTGCTGCAACGCGGTGGTCGCCGGTTTCAAGGCGTCCGTCATTGCCTAGTGGCGATTGCTACTAGTGGCTTTGCCTGTTGCACATCCTTTTGGTAGAATTAACATAACTTTTTTAATACTTAAGTAAAATTGTCCAAATTTTTACGGATGAAACTAGACTTTTTAATCTACAAGTAGGCATTTGAATCACTTGATCCAGAGCTCTAATAAAGGATACATGAATTGTTTTTTAAGTTTGGAGTCCCGTTGACGACAACCAACTTTACTAAGGGCTATCGAGAGGCCTCGACCACTCCTCTTAACGTTGTAAAGATGAAATTAATTGTTAATCTTAAGTAAAATATCTTAACCCATCTTATAAAATTTGCGGATATTATATTTTATTAATAAAATTTATTAATTGTAAAAAAAATAGATACTCTTTGCATGTTGGAGTTGATCCTACCCACCCAAAACCAACAACGACTAGATGTAATAGACCGTTGACCCAAACCCGAAATGATCCGACAAGAACCTCACATAACAAGCCTAATCAGAGGTGAATGCTGCCCTTTCTAGAGTTTTTTTTTTTTTTTTGGGTGAAGCCTTTCTAGTTTCTAGAGTATTTTAATAGTTTGGGCATGTGAAAATCAACCACTTCTATAAATTAGTTATCAGCTGAAAATGACTCAATACACATTTTGTCCATAAGCTATTAATTTATGTTAATTATTATATTTATAAAATGGAGTTATTATTGGTCTATACTTTAATCGGTTAGATTTTTCTTTCTTTTAACCTTTCGTAGATTGAATGGACTAGAATGTTGAATATACTTTGCGTATCACTTTTCTAACGATATGTATCTTTTTTATTGAAAATATACATATTTTTTAAAATGAGTATGCATTTGTTTGTGCTCTAAATATTCATCACTTTGAAAAACCAGCATAAGAACTGTATGAATAATGTAAAATATACCTTTTTATATTTTAAATGTTTAAAATATAATTGTAATTATAAGTATGGTTGATTATCGTATCATACTTACTTATTTAAATTTAATTTTTAAATATATTGAATTAAAAAAACAAAAGTACCAAATTTGTTCATTTACTTATTAAAATAACTTTTAAACGCATATTTTTATTGAGATGCTCGCTAATATTTTCTAATATATATTTTCGTATTTTATATTGGGTATGGTTCATGTGAGAATGAGTCTCTAAGAGAGAAATAAGAATGAATCTCAATCACTAGTTACACGTGTTGAAGTTGTGCGGCACGCGGTTAAAATAAAATTTTTTTAGTTACCTTCGATGTATAAGTTTCAAAAAATGACTATGTAGTCCCCTATAAAATGATTGTGCATTTTGATACATGATGGTTGTGTATGATAATATTAAAGACCGTGTATACACAACAACAACAACATTTACCCGGGGACTCCCGCGTCCGCAGGATCTGGGGGTCAGGATGAGGGTATTCCACGCCTAGATAGAATGCGTCCAATACAACCCAAACGACAACGAAACTAAACTACTCGAAAAACTAAACAGACAAGCCCCAAATACGACAATGCAAACTACAATTACAACTAGATCTAGAAGAAAAGACAGCTAGATCTAAAAGAAACTAAAAGAAGCTAATCGACTAAGCCAGAAAAACCGGCGGCAAACACACGAAAAATAGCTCCACCAACAGGCTGGTCAAGTACCCTGATCCTCTCCCTCCAACCCTCTCTACACTGAGCCAAATCCACAGAAATCCCTAACAAGCCGATATCCTGCTTTATACTGTCCATCCATCATTTCTTCGGCCTACCTCTATCCCTCCTGAAGACCCCTAAATTGAAATGCTCACACCTGCTAACTGTAGCGTTTAGACTTTGTCTCTAGACATGACTAAACCAACAAAGTCTCGCCTCTCGTAGTTTGTCTCCTATGATGGTCACCCCCAACTTGCTTCTGATCTCTTCATTTATGATCTTATCCATTCTCGTATGCCCACACATCCATCTAAGCATTCTCATCCCTGCGATGTGAGTTTCTGCTCTTGTGCCTTTGTTGTCGGTCAATACTCTGCACCATAGAGAATCGCATGCCTTATAACAGACATGTAGAACTTTCTCTTGAGCTTGAGCGGAACCTTCCTATCGCATAGAACCCCTAAAGCCGCCCTCCACTTCTGCCAACCTCTCTAGATTCTAGGCCTTACATCCTCATCAATACACCCGTCGCTTTGTAAAACAGATCCCAGATACTTGAAGTGCTCCTTTTTATCAATGACCTCACCTCCCAACTGCACCTCACTCCTAGACTCATCCTCTTGGCCGAACAAGAACTCCACATATTCCGTCTTAGTTCTACTCAACTTGAACCCCTTAGATTCAAGCCTCTACCTCCACACTTCCAGTCTGCAACTAACTTCAGCTCTAGAATCCTCCACCAATACGATATCATCGTCGAACAACATACACCCCGAAACCTTGCCCTGAATGTCCCTCATCAGCACGTCCATCACTAGTATGAACAAAAAAAGGGCTCAACAATGAACCTTGATGAAGCCCCATACCCAGATCGAAATACTCTGTATCCCTTCCTTGCGTGCAGACACTCATCCTCGACCGCTCGTAAATATCTCGAATAATTTAGATAAACGAGTGTGGCACCTCTTTGGCTTCTAGACATTCCCAAATCAACCCTCTAGTTATGTGAAAATACACAGTCATCTTATTTGAAAATGACAATGTCATTTGTCAATTACATACTTATATGAAGAAAAAAGCACACCCAAGTAGATATAGACATGTCAAATCGTGTTAAGGGCAAATGCTTATTCATAGTAAGTGAAAATACATAGTCAAGATGCACCCCTACCATCTATGCCGGCCAACGAGGAGCAAGATGCATTCTAAGTTCGCTCAATCGAGTCAATGACTCGAAGCCGAGCCAAGCAAGTGGTTTGAGTCACTCAATCATTAATATTTCGAGCCATGATGAGCATAGGTTCGAGCAAAGCTTCCAAGACCGGGACTATATCATGCAGAACCACAAGAAGAAGCCATTAGAAGCTTATTGAACCCTATCAAGTCACCTAGAGCTACCGCCAAGGCTATGACTAAGCCACATCATCTATCGGGCCACACTGAGCAACTGCCGGGCCAATCCTCAAGCCAACTTGAGGTTTGCTGGCTGGGAGTTAACGCACAAGTGCTTGTTTCCACGTGCGGGCGCGCCCAGACAACGGTCACCTTGGTGCCATGCCGCTTGAGGTCATCATTTTGACTTCAGATTAAGTACAAGATTGAGTTGGTCTATATGGAAAAAAAAACCTACTGATGAGATTAGTTTGATCATTTTGCGTTCGGATTGAGTACAAGTTTGGGTTATTGAAATTTACATGTCAATTGGGTTGGGTCATTGCGAGTTTAGTTCAATTGGGTTTGATTCAGTCGGTTTGGTTCGAGATTGAGTATAGGTTCACATCGTTAATTTTATAAGTTTGTTTGATCAATTTAATATGGTTTTCGTACAAGTTTAGGTTGACTAATTGGTAAAGAGAGTCAACTATTTTATACTTTTATTTGACACCGGCGTTTTGGACCAGTTAACGACGAACAAAAGTAAATTTTATTTATTTATTTTATCAATAAAATGTATATTTATATTTAAATCATTTTATGTATGCAATTTTAAAGTTAGAAACATGACATTAAGTTATATTTTTCATAGGCCATATATAAATTAATCTATTATGTTTTTTTATTTCAAAGAGTTATCAGGCATGAATCACACCATTAAATTCGAGTTTGCTCTACAAAGGTTCATGTAATCCTGTCATTATGATAAACTAATTAACTGATTCCAAATGTTATAGTTTTCATTATACTTATCGAATTCAAAAAAATTATACATTTAATTTATAATATTTATATTATGTATAAATTAATTTATTTGAAAATTTTATTTGAAAAAATCCGGACAATGCTCGGGTTATAAAGAGTGCTTTTGTAAATTTGGTTCATTTCTTTTAGGGTCATTTTACAATAATGCCCATTCTTAAACATAGACAGCTCCTTTATTTTAATTATTCGGTCATCAAATTATTGAGCATTTGAATGTATCAAGAGATCAAATCAAATCAAACTTGCCGATAAGATATAGGGCCCCTCAACACTGATCAATTATTACAATAAAATTTGGTGGTCCTAATTAGTTTGTTTAGTTTGAACTTTGAATGTACTATTTTGCTGATAACGAAGAAGGTTGAGACAATGTATAATATTTATAACCTTAATCAATATCAAGATTGTGCTCGGAAGTGTTTGGACAAGCTAAACTTTCCTGTAAACTCGATCCGATCCACCTCTAAATTTCAAGGTTTCGACCCGGAAATTTAAACCTTAAACCTGATCCGGAAAACTCGAAAATTTTTGTGCTAGGGTAGGTTCAAATTCGGGGTTTCATGAAATTTATAAGTCGGGAAACTTTTTTTAGAATGCACCCTAATATAATGAAATGACAAATTGACAAGTATGTGAGCAACAAATCTTAACGGCCCCAAAGCCGAATCCGACTTTTCGCAACAAAAAAAAACCTAAATCAGACCACTTTTCCACTTTATCCCACCTCTACTCCAATATGTACGCAATTTAATACTGAATATTTTTTTAAATGACGTTATTGACCCGTTGATCAACCTGAACCCGTACGATAATCCAACATAACCCGACAAACTTTGACCTAATTGATCCGAACCTAAACCTAGAACGACCTGACCCGAATCTGTCCGACCCAACCTCTTCAGACCTAGACCAGCTCCGTTGGAACCAGTGAACGGGAACCTCCAAGGAAGGTTATGGTCCCGATTCTTCTTCTCCCGAAACAAAGAAACCCAACGGGTCCATCGGTTCCAAACATGCCCAAACATTCGATTTCTCCTTTTTTTCTACAAAAAGATATACAAAGTTACCAAAAAAATATAGAAATCTAGCTCTAAATGTTTATATACAATGACCGGAACTAAATTTATACATCAAAAGGAGTCAAAATATACATGAATTTAACAAAATTTATTTTTTAAAAAAGAAAAAATGACTTACAATAATCTCAAGTATCAACTTTGAACTAAAAATAATCCCCAGTTTTAAAATCATCATCAACAATACAAAGTATCACAAAATTAACCAAAAACGATTCGAAAGCATTTTTTCGACGTGTTTTCCGGAGGAATAATTGATATGACAATCGGAAATACTTCAACCAAGTGTAAAATATTAAATTGTTTTGTCTAACTTTCAATCCTAGCGTCATCGATCCCACCGAAAAAAACGTCACAAAACATCTCCGAATCGTTTTTGGTTGATTTCATGATGCATCTCATTGTTAGTGATGATTTTATTAAAACTTGGGATTATTTTTGGTTGAAAATTGATACTTGGGATTAATATGAGTCATTTTTCCTTTAAAAAATAACTAAAAGGAAATTGCTTAAATTTTTAATTTCTGACCTCAGAACCTGAACTGGGTGGAACCGGTCTCAGAACCGACACCTAAATTGGAACCGAAAAACCGACCAAAGATCGATTATAGTTCTGGAATCAGAGTCACGTCTAGTCCTCTTTGACAGGTATACAATCCCCGTATACTAAACTCAAAGATAGGTATTTTTTCTCCGAAAGTCAAGAGATAATATTTTAATTATATTCTCTTAGACAAGGAATCCTTTTTGAGGAAATTAAATTTGATTTATCTTTTCTTATAAATAGTACATTACGATAAGTGATTCAAGGTGTTCCCTATATCACTGAGAATTTTTCTTTTTTTATGGTTCAAGAGTAAAAAAGAAACATGAAATTAGTGCATGTAAAGACGAGAGTAGTATCGAAATGGGTGACCTAATAAGAAGCTAATTACATTTTGATATTTACATGCTAATTACATTTTGATCTTAATTAAGCTAATTACTTGAACTGATATATATAGTATTCATAATGCTTTTTCATCGTTGTTTATTTAAACTTTAGAAGTGTTGTAACGAGAGATCGAACGAGAACAATAAACGAGATCGATACAGAGATTTATGTGGTTCGGTAACGGTACCATTACCTACGTCCATGGGCAGAGAAACAAATATTATTATGGAAGACTAAATTCGGATTACAGAGCTCTAGATATTTCGAGAGCTTATATAGTGACTCAAGAAACCGTAGTTACAATTATGGGCCGCAGGCCTTAAACAGATTGCGACAGGCCCAGAAACAGAAAACAAAGTGTATCGTTTTTTAAGATTGCGACACAGAGACCCCCGTGCTACTTGTTGCAATGTGTAATTCAGATTCAAGACACATTAACCAGAAGCATACCCGAAATTTTCTTAGAACGTTTTGTAAGTATGAATTCGATCTATCAAAAGATTAGGTTATTTCAATTAAGGATGCGCATCAAATACAAAACCGATGGACTTTTAGCTTCACTTTTATGCACATAAACACAAATATATGCAAGAAAGCCCCGAGGGTACACCCCCAAGCTCACCTCTATCGTATTTTTAAGCCTATACTTGATATGTTTGCTCTAATTTATGATCACACAAATCTATACTACCTATAGTATAAAGCGGAGACAATGTCTTCACAAAAAATTGCGCCACGTGTTATTTCGATAATAGAATAATCAGCCGGGCCCTCCTTTATACAGATTAGGTAGTTAGAATCTCATATAATCTTATCCCGTAAAAATTACTTAAAATTTACCGAAAATTATGAATTATCCCAAAAATTATGAATTTTCTTTTACCAAGAATTAGTTGTAATCTTCTCATAAATATTATTATTTAATAAAACATGATATTTATATTAAAGTAATTTTTGAACAAATCCAACTTATTTATATTATGAGTTGATTTATTATGGGTAAAAAAGCACTAATCACAATACGAAGATAAATATATATATTTCTATAATTTTAACATGATCATTGACATTACATATCTATATTAAATTGGGTTTATAATCACATTACCCGTACATGGTACGGGGGTTAAACTAGTTATTGATGATTATACGTACAAATAAGTATAAGGGAAATTTCGCGTGATACCCCTCAGTTCAAGAAAATTTCGGATGATACTCAGCTAGTTTTAAATTTTCGCGTGATACCCCTCACATTTAAACAAATTTTGCCCCATACCCATCCCGTTAATTGAAAGTTAAATTTTTGTTTATTTTGTCTTAATTTATGTTTTAATCCAAAAACAAAAACAATAAAAATGAAATTATCATTATTTTTAACCAAAAAAGAGTGAAAACGTTACTATTAAATTTTTATCATTACTTTAAAATCAAAATTTATATTTTTATCCAAAAAAAACTTTCAATTAATACAACAATAACAAAAAAATTATCATTGGAGAAAAGAGTGAAAAGTTATCATAATTTTAAAACTAAAATTTATGTTTTTCTCCTTATCCAAAAAAAATATTTTGAATTAACATAATGATACCCAACAAAAAATTATCATTGGAAAAAAGAGTTGATAAAAAAAGTACAATTTTGTTATTATTTTAAATTCAAATTTATGTTTTTATTATAAAACAAAAACAAACAAAAAAACAAAATTTAACTTTCAATTCACAGAATGGGCATGGGTCAAATTTTGTTTAAATGTGAGGGGTACATGTAGTGTAGACCATCTTCGGCTTTTATTGTCTTTCATAATTTCTCATTCCCTTTAGAAATGTATGACTTATTCAAAAATGACTTGTTTTTGCGTGTTCATTGAATGAAAGTTGTTTGTTTATCAAAATATATTACAATTCTATTTGTAAAATTCCTTATTTCTTCGTTAACCAAAAAAAAAATCCTTATTTCTTATACCAATAATTTCTTCAGATACCATTTTTTGTTTTAAGCACTAAAACAATCAACAACATTCAACACGTACGTGTGATGAGTGATGACACAGATCGTATAATCTACGACTTGCCTGGTTCGTTTCTCTCTTAAAAATAAAGCAAACGACGTGATTAAAGAAAAAATATTTCTCTTTACAATCTTGTAAGGTGTAGGCCCGCGGCCCGTAGGGTGAAGTGGTGAGCTCAAAATTTCATTTAAATAATATTAATAAAAAAAAACTTGTAACTTGTAGGGGAACTTTACAATTCTGCTTAATCAATTAGAAAAACATGGGTAGCAAATCGTGTGAAGTAATGTGTAATGAAAGGATGCATGTGCGAAGAAATCTACAGTAGATGTGATGAATGGGCTGGATAATACATCTTCCCACTTACATTTTTCTCTATTTAAATATTTTTTGATCAGTTTCTCTATTTAAATATAGATACAACATGCATGATGTAAGTTTACATGAATAGCTATGTCGGAGCTCATACTTTATGAATTTTAAAATCTAACTCCCCGTACTTTTTAGCATTCATGTTTTTCTCACTATTTTTTTTTTGTTTGTTAGGGTTGTAATTACGCTGTTCACGTGTATAGGGTTGAGAGGAAAATAAAACTTATAAATTAAATACGAGTCACTACTCTCAGTGTTAATTGGTTTTGGGATGGAGTTGGGCTTGGTAATTGGACCAGTCTAGAGATGTCAAAACCTGACCTGATTCGAAATATCGACCCGAACCGACCGAAAATTTTAGGGTTGAAACCCGACCCGAATAGTAGCGAGCAAAGAAGGAACCCAATCCGATTAACCCGAACCCGATTGGGTTGAAACCTGAAACCAATTAAAATAGTAATATACTTCAGTATATTATATGTAGAATAAATACATTTTCTTTTAAATATTATAATATACTTTAGTATAAAACCTACTCCCTCCGTCCCATAAGGTTTGTCCATCTTTCCATTTTGGGCGTCCCAATAAGTTTGTCCACCTTTATCACATTTCCATTTATATCAATATTTTCTTACCATTTTACCCTCCTTTACTCACATACTTTACCCATTTAAAACCAACTCTTCTTTCTCTATCATCTCTCTCCAACTTTTTTTATCTCCATTCAATTTCACCCACCATCTCCATTTTTGTCGAACCTCAGCAACCCAGTTTTAAAAACCCACCCCCATTAATCAAAATATAACCTCATTAAGTGCTAACCTCATATTCTTTTCTAAATTAAAACTCATTTCTCAAGTTCACTCTGATATCTTTTTGTTACTCCACTCAATCCTAACCTTTACTCATCTATTCGGAATTCCAACCAATCTAGTTTCAAGAACT
Source organism: Polygonum maritimum (assembly GCA_963924305.1). Taxonomy (NCBI): domain Eukaryota; kingdom Viridiplantae; phylum Streptophyta; class Magnoliopsida; order Caryophyllales; family Polygonaceae; genus Polygonum; species Polygonum maritimum. The sequence goes on along the minus strand of OZ002733.1, from coordinate 9,749,945 downwards.
CATCTTTCTCAAGCTCGAGTTCTTTCTCAATCTCAGGCCTATTGAACATATTCTCTGTTGTGGTTTGTCAAAGATATCTAATCTCACAAGTCAAATTCTAGATCTGAACATATCCCCAATTTTTTCTTTGAACTCATAATCAATTTGTCCTTTAATTCATTTTCAGATTCATATGGACCAACCTAAAGCTTAATTTTTTATTTGCAAAATTTTAAGGCACCGATTGAGATCTCTGCAACTGATTTTTTTTAGATCTGTGCAAAAATCTCATTGATATTTTTTAATCCTTCAGCCGCCACACCACCACCGGAAAAATCAAGATCCACCGAAAGGGAGGTTCAGTCACGTTGAAGATGGTCGGAGAAGACGATGAGAGAGGATGGGGGCGGCCAGAGGAGGAAGACGGTAGGGTAGGAGGAAAGGGTAGGTAGAAAGAGTTAGGGATAGTATAGTCAATTTGTATTGGGTGGGGTTTGCAACTTTTTACTCTTAAATGGAAGAAGACACGTATGTATGTTTGCAGTAAAAAGTGTCCTGTTTTTACTTTCTTAAGAACTGTGAAAACGAACTATTTGGACAATCTAAGTGGGACAGAGGGAGTATTATAAATAAAATAGTAATATAAAAATATATTTAAAATAATATTTTGTATTAAATATCATTATTTAATCATAATATAATTTTAATAATCATTAAAAATTCAAACTCTTAACATGTTAGGTCGACCCGGAGCCGCACAATAACCTGTCAAGACCCGATCCGACTTGACCTGTAACCCGATTGACCTGAACCCGCACTTAAACCGAACCCAAAAAGACCGAACTGATCCGTACCTCCCAGTCTCTCCTCCTAGCATTTTTATACTTCAATTATATTGAAGGCCTTTTTAATGGAAGGATAATAGCTTTAGCCTTTAGGACATCCCTGCGGGTGAAATTAGTAAGATCTAAATAACTTTAAAAAGGCTATAATATCGAGGAGCATACTTCGCAATGACTCCCGTAACGTTGATTCTCTAGATGGTAAGAGTTCTTATAGTAGGTAAACTGTAAACTATAACAGGTAAATGACGATATCGAGGTAGGTGTGAAATTCCGATTTTAGATGGGTGACATGTTGGGTATATTTAGTCACTTAAATATATAAGGTGGAGATCCACCTTTTAACTCAAAACTTAAATCTATGAGTGGGGATTTCACCTTATTTATATACTAGAGGTGTTTGGTTTGTTTTTCCCGATGTGGGATTCAATCTTATATCTCCAACATGTCCCCCTCAAGTGGTATTAGCTTAGCCTGCTTAGCACTTGGAGTGTTGGACAAACAGGCGTAACATCTCATTCTCTTTATAGCTAGCCTAGAAAACGGGCGGTAACATCTCAATCTCTTTTTAGCCAACTCGAGCTCAAAGAACGAGCGGGTAGCTCATATCACTAAACACAAGCCCAAGTAGCCAGGAATAAACAAACCCGAACCGGACATGCTCTGATACCATGTAAAATTTCGGTAGACTGTGTTGTAGATGAGTGATGTATTGGGTAAATTTAGTCACTTAGACATGTAAGGTTGGGACACTCCAATAGCAGGTTAGTTCAATCTCCCATATGTAGCTCATATCGTCCATGATTTCAATCAGACAAAGATTATCGTTTTTTATCTCTATACCATAGATGCCTCAATAAATAACTTGTTGGATCTACATGCTAGAATACAGACTCTGGTCTTTGAGGGATGAAAGAGTTGGACAACGGAAATTAAACAAACAAGTTACGAATAAGAAAAGATCTTTTCCCTTATCAAATTCACTATCTTTATTAAAAAGTTTGTACTTACAAAAGCAAACCTTAGGTTTCTAGCTAGGTGTACACAACTCTTAGGGACGAAACTATGTTTTGCGGCGTCGAACAACCCTTCTAACTAGGATTATGGAACTCGATCACACAACCAAGACTTCGCATCCAATTTCACCTCGGTCTTCTTATTGCTCTTTTTCGTCCCTTGATTGCACACAACCCTCAAGAATATAATTTTACGTGAATGAATGTGTGTGAATCCTAGACATATCCTCCTTATATAGTAATAGTTACAATAAATTCTATCCATAAATAAAAATTATAAGAATATTACATAGATTTTTGTAATGAAAAATAAAATCTATCTAAATTAAACCAACTCGAACCCACACAACAAGCGGGTAGCTCATATCACTAAACGTACACAAGCCTAAATAGTCAAGAATAATCAACCCCGAACCGGACCTGCTCTGGTACCAAGTAAAATTCTGGTGGACCGTGTTGTAGATGAGTGATATGTTGGGTAAATTTAGCCACTTATACATATAAGGTTGGAACACTCCAACAGTAGGTTAGTTCAATCTCCCATATGCAGCTCATATCGTCCTTCATTTCAATCAGACTAAGATTATCGTTTTTTCATCTCTAGACCATAGATGTCTCAATAAATAGCCTGTTGGATCTACGTGCTAGCTAGAACACAGACTCTGATCTTTGAGGAATGAAAGAATTGGGCAACAGAAATTAAACAAACAAGTTATGAACAAGACAGGATCTTTTCCCCAATCAAATTCACTATCTTTATTAAAAGTTTGTACTTACAAAAGCAAACCTTAGGTTTCTAGGTGTACACAACTTCGAGGGACGAAACTATGTTTTTCGGCGTCGAACAACCCTTCTTACTAGGATCGGGGAACTCGACCACACAACCAAGAATTCGCATCCAGCTTCAGCTCAGTCAACGAGTGGAAGTGGAGCCATGATAGGGAAAGAGAAGGCGTGTATTTAATGTTGCTTATTGCGGAGTGAAGAGAGCTTTGGTGATGTTTGAGTGTTCTGTGGACGTTATGTACAATGAAGTATTCAAACTCTTAGGAAAGAAGTAAGAGGATCTAGCTCACATTTCAATGGAGTTTATGAGCCTTGGAGGGTACCATATCTTTCCATTAGGTTGCTTTGAGGCGAATGTGAGTTTTTCAAGAAAGGAAGTAGTGTAAGGTTTGAGGACCTAGAAGGGCTTTTTCATGCCAACGTGAGGATTTCCCAGGATGTCACCCATCTTGGTAATGCTCTCACCCTTGTACGCCTAACTTTATGGCTCTTTATCCTCTTCAACCATGAAAGGAGAGAGTTATTGTTGGCAAGGGAGCACCTCAATCTCTTATAATTGTTGGGGGTTACAATCTCGTCTACTTAAGCACTTGACAACATCTTCAAGGCCCAATTAGGACCGCCTCGTAGGTCAAGTGAGTGCCCTTAAGGCCAAGCCAACTCGAACCCAAAGTCCGCTTTAATCCCATTTGTAAGGTCTAAGTCCTGAGAAGGGTTATCCCATGCCAACTCGGGGACTTCCCAAGAGGTCACTCATCTTGGTTTACCCCTGCACACTTAACTTTATGATTCTTTGTCCTCTTCAACCATGAAAAGGAAAAGATATTTTTGCATGGGGAGTACCTAAATCTCTTATATATAATCTGATTGTTACAAGTAGAGCTCAAGTTCGTGATGGTGGAGGTCCAATTTCCTTGCACCTTGATTTTGGTAAGGCCTTCATTTCATGCTATGGATGTAGTACCATAAACCCTTTATCATATGATTCAATTTCCAACAAAAGGGACCATGGTTCAAGTACAAACTAATCGGTTGGAGGCTCATTTATGCTCACAAAATGAGGCATCTAGAACCGCATGTGCAATGGACAAACAACCAATATGGGCTCGACCAAGTGTGTAAAGCATGATGGTGCTCATATTCTGGGGACTCACTTTTAGGTTGCATTTTAGATAGGACACTCTTTTTTCCAAGTGGTTTTGATGAGGCCCTTACAAAGTTACAACTATTGGAACAATGATAGGAATATCACTGGAACAACGTTTTGTCCTGGAAGATTGTGTTGTGCCAAAATGATGGAAACATCATAAGGAACAACATCATCTTTAGTTTTGATGATTGACAAACTCTCTTGAGTTAAATTGTTTAAAAAGTGTTTCAAGAACTATGGTAGGAAGGATACCCAACCGTGGAAGGATACCCAGCCTAGGAAAACTTCAGAGCTAGTGCATGACAACTAAGAGGAAAACGCGTGACAGTTGCAAAAGCAAAGTGACGCAATCTGGCTGACGTCCCTATCCATGATGTCACTTTCTCATGCCATGTCAGCGATCCGGAAAGGAGATATCCAAAGGCGCCAAAAGGAATTTGAAAATAGGACACTTGGCAGCAATCCAAGGGTGCGATTAAAGCAAATGACATTTTCCCAAAGAGGAAGGCTACTTTGGGAAAAGGGAAAAAGAGGCCTCACTTGAAACCTATAAATAGTGAGCTGATTTCTACTGTTCAGTACATGCCTTCACAACACAAAAACACTCCCAGCACACAGAGAAGAGAGAAGGTTATCGTTGATCAAGGTGATTGACGATCTGAGCTCATCAAGACTGGTGAACGGAACCGTTGAGAAGGAAGTTCTCAACAGAGGAAGGACAAAGACGAATTCAGCTGAGAATTGTCTAGGAGAGGTTTGCCTTTACTAGTATTGTTGAGTAGAGTTGGTACTTGTTCTAGGGAAGAGAGGCAAGACAATAGTTCTAGGATTAGTGAATCGCTAGGAACTGTTGTTGCTTGGTTGTATCTTGACGAATTGTACAACTGCTATCAATAATATAAGAGAAAGACATTCAAAATCCTCCATGGGAGGTAGAGGTTTACTCGATCGGATTAGTTGATCCGGTAGAGGTTCCTCTATAAGTAAACGTGTCCTTAATTGTTACTTGTTTACTTTGAAGTTTACTGTTCTTGTTTAGTTGCCTGCTTACTTTGTTTTTCCGCCACCCAAGGAATTGTTCCATGCAAGTTCTAACGTTTGCGATCCTAAGAACAACTACATTGTTGTCTAAGTTATATTAGCATTGTTTGTGAACATTCATGCATTATACTACTAGAAGTCGGTTTTTGCATGAATCGTGCATCTTGCATAAAAAAATCATGGATCTTGATCTACTTAAGAAGACCACACGATATCAAAGAAAATTCACATACCATTTGTATGGATGTATACATGAAGAAAATTATCATCATCCATCTTTAGATATATATGAAATATACGAAATACACTAATATATAAATAGGGACACACTAGTCTACATGTGCACTCGTGAGTAAGCTAGGACTAAAGGATTTGAACGTATTGCATTATGAATAATAATAATAAGAGAAATTTATACTAAATCATCCGTTAAATAGGTGAATTTACAATTAACCACCCATTATATAAAAATTTGTTTCAAACCACCTAAAACTTCAATTCCGTTAACAAATAGCCACCCAATAGCTGATTCCGACGGAAATTCCGTTAAGGTCGTGTAGTTTTACCCTTTTTCCCTCCACTGTTCACATTATTTACATAAAAACCAGGTTTTTTGGATATTTAAGAAATTCCGTCAGAAATTATTCACTGTCCACGCCGCCATCTCTCCGGCAACCTCCCTCTCCGGCCGCCGGCGCACATGTGACCGGCAATGGCTCTGAAGCTCCTCCTCCCCCACCCCAAGTTGAGCTACCTCTCCCCCTGCCAGCCTCTCACCACTCTCTCCGCGCCCTGTCTCCGTGAACGCCTTTCCGTTCTCAATCCCTCCTCCGCCTCCACCTCCACCACCGCCTCCGTCGCGCCACCACTAGGCCTTGCCGACGCCGGACTTGGACCTCGCTACCTGCCCTGACCTCGGACTCAGATTCAGAACCTAACCCAGATATGGGGTTCTGGCCCCGCCGCCGGCCAACTCCCCGCTCTCCCTCTCTCACCCACCTTCTTTCGATTCCTCTCGACCTCGCCCCCGACCTCGCCTCCTCGTCCTCCTCCTCCTCCGCCGCATTGCCCGACCTGTACTCTCTCAGATCTGGGATTCGACCTTGCCGGCCAAATTCCCGACGTGTCCCTCTCCGATCTGTCCTTTTTTTTTTAGCACGATTTGTCCTTTTTTTATTTTGAATGTGATTAAAACTTTTATTTTTTTTGGTTTGTACGTAAATAATGTGAAAAGTGGAGGGAAAAAGGGTAAAACTACACGACTTAACGGAATTTCTGACAGAATCAGCTATTGGGTGGCTATTTGTTAACGGAATTGAAGTTTTGGTGGTTTAAAACAAATTTTTTTATAATGGGTGGTTAATTGTAAATTCGCCCATTTAACGGGTGGTTTAGTACAAATTTCTCTAATAATAATAACATGATTCAATGGAGCAAATGTGTGCATAATTTTGTGATTAGCAAGTGAGTTTAATTATTACTACTATATGCAAATTAAAAAATCTTTGCTTTGATTTATTTTAAGATAGTATTATTATACTTTGTTATGAATTTACTAAATAAATTGAAGTTATTATCTTGTTGGATGATTACTTGAGAAATAAAAAACTATCTATGAATGAATAGAATATCGGACTATTTGTAGGGCAAGAAAGGGGTTGGCCGTCTTCAAGGGATAAATTTATCCTATCGTCATCCATTTATTTTTTGAATTTAATACTACATAAGAATGATAATATATTAGGTAATTCCAATTATTCAAACAATATAATATATTGTTTGAATATAAAAAAAATCAACAAAGCAATATACATAAACATACAACCATAAAAAAATGATTAAAAAAATGTTGAATGTACCACACAATATTAGAGGTAGATGTCTAATCAATATCAATATATATATATTATAAAAGCCGATCGTTTTCGAGCCACCATATTGATTCTGGTCCCACTGTAAATTTGATAAAAATAGCTTTTATTTATGTTATCTCAATTAATATAATTATATTTCTTATTATATATCTATTTATGTAAAAGATATGATCAAATTTTCAAATTTTGGTAAGATATTCTATCTTTTTAATATATCACTTATCTTTTCTAGATTTGATTTTGGACCCACTTTATTTTTGATAAAAAATAGTTTTTATTTGTGGTAATTCAATGAATTTGATAAAATTATATTATCTAATTATGTAAAAGATATATTCAAATTTTCGAATTTTGGTAAGATATTCTATCTTTTCTAATATATCACTTAATTGAAAAATATGAATCTAATATATATCTTTAATTAAAAAATATAATTACTATGAACTAATTATATTTGATTTACTTAATTAAATTTAGAATTTTTAAGATAAAATTTAAAATTATTTTTTAATAGAAAGAATAACTTTGTTACTTTATTATTTGATTTACTTGAATAAATTTAGCCTTTTTAAGCTTAAGTTAATTATTTTCTATATTTACATTATCTACTATAAGTTTTTACCCATTATATTTGATTTTTTTCTATCTTGATAAAAAAAATTATTTTTTAGCCAAATAATAATTTTGATTTATATCTCTATAATGTACATCTGTTTCATAATTTTTACTTATTTACAAAATAATCCCAAAATTTTTCTCGAATTATACAAAGGCCCCTTATTTTCCTAATACATACATACGAGTGGTCGTTTTTGAACCACCACATTAATTTTAACTTTATTATTGGCATTATATAGGGTTTTCCTATTGAATTTCTTCTTATCTACTAATAAGAAAAAGCTTTTATCAATTATTAATTCTAAAAACATTATACGGAAAAATCTTTCACAAACAAATTAAGAAAAATCTATGAATGTTGGATTCAACTTATTTCTTTAATACAAGTAAATTTGTGGTTTCCGACAATTTCTAATTAATTTTTTTAAACTTTATCAATTTATCAGTTGATGATTTTTTTAATTATATTTACATTTATGATAGTCGTTATTAATATATGATAAAAATTATAAGTAAAAATATCAACTTATATTCTTATAATCAGGTTTTATAGAAATATACAATTGAGTGAAAAAATTATGTCTTATATATTTTTTTTATAATTTTTATGAACTTCAAAAACAATATCACTCTTTTTAAAGGTTAAAAAACATGTTCATATAATAAAACTTAGATAATGTTTTCCATACAAATATATAACTTTATTTTAATATTTTTAAGTAACAGGTTAAGCTAGTATTTCGGTAATTTTGTAGAGGATTGATCACATGTTAATGCCAAGGAAGTGGGGGCTTTTGATACATTGGTAATTAAAATAACAAGAATCCTGCATTTTCATCAAAAAAAAAAACAAGAATCCTGCATGAAACAGCTCAATTAGATTTGATGATTGGCAACTCATCAAGCTACCCATAATAATTTAAAGAACAGAAATAACCTTGACCATACACAATATTAAATGGGTTCCTCCGACGAAACCTTCAAAAAAAGAAATGATTTCAACAATATTTGAACATCCTCGAATCTAATGCAAGATCATATAATTTGAATGCCCGAAGAGAATTTTGAAAAATATTGTTTGTTCAAAACAAGATAAATTAGGATATCACATACTACTATAATTTTACTTGCTTTCTTACCATCTGTCGAAAGCAAGATTCCATTGATGATGCAATTCCAATCAAATTATTTATGAATCTAATCAACTTAAAAGGTAAAACTGTGTTTCTTTTATAGTCCGTCCTTTATAGTGTGTTCTAATTTCTAAACACATTATAAGAATTCTAATTTTATCAACTAAACCCTAAAGGCAACTTGATAAACCCTTTTAAAGAATATTAAAAGAATCCTAAAATATTAAATCTAACCAAATCTTTTTAAGTAAGGATCCTTATCATTTTATAAAAATCAAACATAAAAAGAATAAAATCATCATTAACAACAAATTAAAGAAGGAAATCTTATTCTGCTATAATTAAACAAATATTTTCATTTCAAATTTATTTTTTAAAGTATCAAAAACCCTATTTTATTAGAAGATTCTTAAAAAATGAATAAAAGATAATATTTCAAATATGTTAATTTATGTTACTTTTTCTTTCTTTTTTTGGTTAAAAAAATTGCATCCATATTTGACTTGACTATCACCATCACACAATCATAAAACTTTAAACTCTAATTTCTTTTCTTTTATCTAGAGTTGAATCAAATAAAAACTCCTTTATCGTCTAAAGTGTAAAGCATGAACTACAAATAGAAATACGTGAACAAAAAACAAATGAATTACAAAAACCGTTTTTCTATTGTGTGCCATAAGGGCACATTATAAATATACTAAATATTTTATACATTAAGTCACGTTTTCACGAGAATCAACCTCATATTTTTTTTGTAGGGCTAGTATGTAATATATCCTAACCAGAGGCGGAACAAGGTAATGCCTAGTGGGGGTTGTAGCCCCCACTGGGATTTTAGATTTTTTAAAAATAAAATTACTTATATAATAATATATTTTATTCCCTCCGTATTAAAATAACTGTTTAAATAGTAATTGTACATATTAAGAAATAATTGTTTTTCTTATATTACCTATATGATTATAGAGTTAATTATTAGTGTAAAGAAACATGGAATCTTATATAATTATGATATAGTTAATTATTAGGGGTATAAATGGAAATCGATAGAAAAAATGTGAAATTGACAAGTGTTGTGAAATAAGAAAAGACGGTTATATAAACAACTATTTCGAAGCGAGGGTATTATAAACACATATATAAACAAACACAATCATATATTGAAATGAAGTTAGGCTGTAAAAAAATGGTGAAACATATATTTCGTGGAAAATATTATATATTAGCTATTTTTTTAAAATGAGCTGGAATTTTGTGTATAATAATGGAAGAAAATGTATACAAAAGGGCCCTTAATTAATTAATAAATTGATCAATTTCTAATGATTATACTATTAAGCTATTTAGCCCCCTCTGGGCTAAAATCCTGGTTCCGCCACTGATCCTAACATAAACTTAGGTGAATCACATTCAAACTTTCAATTTTTCAAATGCATGAATTCCTACCATAAACTTAGTACAATATGTAAACTTGCATGACATAAATATTGTAAAAATAGTCTGCTTGGGCAATATTATTTCTTATTTCTGAGATATCATTACTTAAATAAGAATAATAATAATAATAATAAGGAAGTTCCATAAGTGTGCTGGACAGGAGAGAGAGGGAGAAAAAGGCATAAAATCTTAAAAGGTACTGTGCATACATATATAATTATAAGAAGAAATCTCGGCATAATCTGATCCAGCGATGCAACATTAATAATAGCTTTGATCTTAGAAGAAAATCTTTTTTTTTTTCTTCTTTTCTTTTTTTGGGCTCTCGAGTATATAAATGGGGAAGCTAGTGTCATTCATTTTGAGGGTCTGGATTAGCTCTTTCTTTCTTTCTTTTACACACAATTTTTCTGAACAAATATTCAGCCTTGGGAGATCCTTCTGTTTTGAAGCTTAAGAGAGATCTCGGGGGAAAATGAGTGGAAATTCGTCATCTTCGTCGTCGAGGAGGGGAAAGAAGAGCGGTTCTGATAAGCCCAAGCAGCCTCAAAGAGGGCTCGGCGTTGCTCAGTTGGAGAAGATTAGACTCCACTCTCAACTGGTAAATTAGATCACTAATTAAGCTAGTAGTATGTGTGGTCTAATTATGAAATCAGTTTGTTGCTATTGGCTTTTTGGTTGATCATGGGGGACTTTTGGGGGTTGTGTTTGCAAACAGGAGGAGATGAATATGCAAGCTTATGCATCAATGCAGACTTCCAGTCCGCCACCATCCCATTTTGGTGGCTATGGGTATCCACATCACATGATGGTATGTTCTCTAAATCTTGTGCACCCTTTTCATTCTTAGTTTGACTATTTTAATTACCTCATAACTAGTACTCCGTATTTCTTAGTTGGTAGATTGGAGATCTTAGATTGATCGATGATATCTGTCCTTGAATTGCGTTTCTTGATCAGATGGGATTTGGAGATATGGACAGATCAAATCCAAGATATGATGAATCCCAATCTTGTAATCAACCAAGGTACATACTAGTAGTTAATTGCTATAATTAAGTACACATGTATTCCTGTACGTATTAATATTTAGTTCCTAAAAAGACATAAATCATATCTTTTCAATCAAGGATCTTCTTCAGATTGTAGATGTTAACTTTCTTGCCCTTGTGAGTTGTAATTAATAATGCCGTTTACTTTGACTTTTGTGATATGAACAATACATAGGTGGAACCCTAGCCAGGTAACTCCAGATTACCAGCCACCAACAAAGCACTTCCTTGACACCATGGAGGTGTGTACTATAATATTATTCACCTTTTACTTTGTAAATATTGTATTCAATAATTCATGCATATAGCATAAGATTAAGATATGCGGTGCTTAATTGTATGGCAATTAGGGATCGAGTCCAAGGACGCGAAGGAACTATTGGCTGAGCATGAACGGTTCGAACGCCCAGAACTCGGGAACGAGCGACAACCAAGATGTGGACTTGGAACTCAGACTGTGACATGGTGCATGTACACAACATATATATATACATATTCTCTAGAAGTACAACAATGATATAGTCCCAAGTGAGGAGAACATCTTAATTATTTCACCTGTTCTTTTCCTCCCTTGTTCGAGTAGATTTTGTAGACTGGTGCTAGATGAAGTGCAATTCATTGGTATTTGCACAATTGAAGTTTTATTGATTGATCTATCTATATGTTTATAATAGTTACTAGCACCTTGGTCTAGTGCAATTTTTTGGATTGCTAGCTAGCTAATTGTATGCAGAATGGATACAAATACTATGCATGATTACTTGGTTTAACTGAAACTGCTGCATATATAGTACTTGAAATGATAGGTTCATCAGATTAATGAGACCGATCGTGTATATGTAAGCTCATTACGTAAGCTCAGTAACAAAATAACTTATATATATAGTAGGCTTGTTTAGTTCAGTTTCATGATGTGGGGCTTTATGTTATCAACACAGACAAAACCTACTACTAACATTTTAGTCTATTTATGTCAGACTTAAAGTTACACGTACAGCCAGTAGGTATTATACACAAACATGCAATTGACACTACAATTTTGTTGAAATTAAGTTCTATAAAGATTTGCACATGTATTTGTTTTTTAGTCAAATTAATGTGTACATATATATGTTTTTTTTGGTCGAATAATGTGTACATATGTATGTATGTACCCCTATAATTGGGTTCAAATGATTAGGAGGCTTTTTTGGTGAGAAAAAAAAAAGGTAATCTCTTCCACTGAGTAAGGTGAGAAAACATGTAAAAAAAACGCCCTAATAGTGGGCAAGAAATTACTAGCAGCCGGCAGGTGCATAAAGACAAGTTGCTACAAAAAGTTTCAAAAGGTTAGACTTAAAAGGTTGTACACAAAACAACAGTGAATCAAAAACATATGAAATTAATTTATGGGGTTGGTCTAGTGGAGTAAGAAAGGATTTCAGTCCAATAGATTGCAGATTCGATTCACCACTAGTTTAATTGAGATGAGACATATATAGATTCTCTCTTGAGTTTTCCATGTCTTTGCATTAGGACAACGTCCCCTTACCCGCTTATATAGTAAAATATGAGAAAATGTTAGGATTGATAGATCGCGTTGAGAATGATTTCTGATCGAGTCTTCTGAAGGTAGTGATGTGATACATGTACAAGGTATTATCTCAAAAAAAGAAAGTTTCAGCGAGTTCTTTCATGCTGAGCAATATAGAGGGGTCGATGTATATCATACATTGGGTCTAGATGGGTTGACGAATAGATAGTAACGTCGATGGCCCTATTCGATAAGAAAGTACTTCTTAAGCTCAAGAGTAAATTCTACGAGGTAGTTGTGAGGGTCTTCCCATTGGAGAATTCTGTCAAGGAAGACGATGCCCTAAAAGACTCAAAAAGAGTTCATCACACAAGACCAAACCATCTTGGCCCTCACAGAGGACATGACCGGCCAAGATAAGGCCTTGTGGAGGGACCATGTTCGGGTAGAAGAATGTTCGGGTAGAAGAAGTGTATGATTTATTACTTAATTGTTTTCTTCCCTTGCTTGCTTTCTAGTTTCCACCACCCACATCGAGATTGATGTGGCATTTACAATGCTAACAAGTAACAAGCATTTACATGTTGAGATTGTTTATTGTCACCAATTATCAAGTCCTAGGAAGAATGTTGTTTGATTATCTAATATCGATCATTATGACATTTTAGTTAAGATTTATCTATAATATGCACATTATAAAAAGCCAAATGTAAAAAGATTTATAGATCGTAATTTATTGCATTATTTATAACATGTAGCAAATCAGGTTTCTATGTAGCAACCACTGACTTCTAGCCCATTTGGTAGGATATTAACATATGATCTTGATGCCATCCAATTTATAACTTTTCAAATTCATTCCAAATAAATATAAAGACCTATACCTATCAAAAACACTTTCATTCAACAAGGGATCATATGAATAGACCGATAGACGCAAGTACATAAATAAACTTCAATAGAATAAAGTTTAAATACTTTTGTTGAAGGGTTTTGAGGTTTAAGCTTTTTTTGTCTATTTAATAATGGTCCACTTCTTATGGGATAAGCCTATCAACAACAACAACAACAACATTTACCCAGGTAGTCCCGCACATGCAGGATCTGGGGGGTCAGGATGGGGGTATTCCAGACCTAGATGGAATACGCCCGATACAACCCAAGAGAAAAATGGACCGAATCGACAAGCTTAAAAAGAAAAACTCATAATACTAGTACTAAAAAAATAAAACGACACTCTACTCTACAACCTCCCACTCTTAAAAGCCTGCTCCAACGATCCGCCGACTAGCTATCCACTACCTTGATCTTCTCCCTCCAACTCTCCCTGCACTGAGCCAAGTCCGCCGAGACTCCTAGCAAGCCGATATCTTTCCTTATGTTATCCATCCAGCGCTTCTTCGGTCGACCTCTATCCCGCCTGAAAGCGCCTAACTCTAACTCCAATCGCTCGCACCTCCTAACTACTGCGTCCAGGCTCCGCCTCTAAACATGCCCAAACCAACGATAGCTAGTCAATATAGTAAAATACTCTCTCACAAGTTTCATAGTTATTTCATTCTCTTTCGACCAAAAAAAAAGTTACTTCATTGTCAGAGTTCAATCTCAAAGCTTCTTTTTAACGTATTGGGTCCCTTATAAACTCAACTATACGAGTTAGTGGGTTTTTGGGATTTCAGTTATACATCTGCCATAGTGATTTACTTTTTTTTTGGTTGAATGCCATAGTGATTTACTTACATAGTACCAAGTGTAGCTTTTCCAAGGGCCTTTGGTACGTACGTACTGGTTCATACAAAGCCCTAATCCAATTAGTATCAGCATAATGTAGGATACAATAACAAGACTTCTATATTATAACCAAATTTTATAATGCATCAATTCGGAACATTATGTGTTTAATGGAACATTAGCTGTTGGGGCATTTTTTATAAAAGCAAAGGTAGATTGATAAAGAAAACAAAATAAGGAGGCTGACGATGCAAATGAATACACAAATCATGCAGGCAATTAATTAAAGATACGTACGTTCTCAAAAACGATTCTCTAGTTGGAAAACGAACGTTTCCTTCACCTTACTCAATCAATTAATTGATCGTCGTAGCAGATTGAAAACGTATATGCAATTCTTTTGTTATAAATTTATGTTACTCGAGCTCATTGAGCTTAATTATAATTTATAACCATCAGTCATGGTGAGATGAAGTGGGCCACCATTACTTCAATTCAAAGGGAAAACATCAATTTACTAACCGGTGGGTATTGAAAGCAAGCAGCGGATCGGAGAATGAAAACCTCAAACCTAGTATTTGGTAGTATGTGTTATGTTTATTTTTTCAAACACATACCCTAAAACTATTAGGTATGGGATTTGTATATCCACGTATCTCTACTTAAGGTATGAGATTTCATATCCAAGTTAAACTGCACGTTCTTCTCTCATGCCTTTCTGTAACCATAATTTCGTTCCCAAATTTCAAACGTAAGATTCTAACCTCATACTTATTCAACCTCATACCTTATTCAATTCTCATACCCAAAATTATACCAATCGTCCTCTAATTGATACCAACAACGTACTTGTCACCAAATTAACTAATTCACTTCTCTTTCCCTTCCACTATTGATCACATTAAACTCTACAAAAAAAGGTTATTTTCTGTCTGCATCATCAATTTGGAAGTAGTGTTCATACATTATCGTTATATGGTATCCTTTGATGGCATGATTCATAGTTCATAGTCCAGAATTATGATTTTTCAAGTGATTTTATCGAATGATTAGTCAACTGACAATAATAACTTGATTATATATATATATAGAGGAACGTTCAGGTGAGATACATGTTGTGGTACAACTTGTAACATGATGTGGACCGTTAGATTAGGCTAAATGGAGGGTGAGATTTGAGAGTACACAATAGCTATATTTTAATGAGGGGGATGTGATCAATATTACGGGGGATTTTGAAATGGGATTTTAATTAGGGGGATTTGTGGGATTTTCAAGCGTGATTTGTGGGATCAATATTACATGCCACGTTTTTTTAAAATGGTAAGTTCCTTGATTTTAGGGATTAACTAGAATGGGAATATTTAAAATAAAATAATTAATTGAGCATAAAATTCAAAAATCATTCGTGAATCCTGGAAAATCTATTAGTCAATGTTTGAATAATTCTGTTCGATGGTTTGAAAAATAGAGTTGAACATTCAAATCAACTCTGTATTATGGTTTGAACATTCAAAATAGAGTTGAACATGTGTTATTGCTTTATGAGTCTTTTTCTAATTTGGTGTACTCATATATTACTATAGTTGAATAAGTACTTGTCTTCACATGAAAATCAATTCATTATAAGCTGAAATGAAAATAAAGATCTTACGTGACAATTGAAAAAGTAAATGTATTGCATTGAATAAGATGAAAAACAGGATTCTTACAACTCGAATACATATTACAATAAGTTTGAAAAAGTGCATCTCTTTTTCAATATACATTGATATGATAAAAAATGTCATTGTCTTTGTCTTTAAACTTCATCCATTATTCACCCTCTTCTTGAATAACTGCAAACAAAACACGCATATATGAATATCAATTCATACATAATAGTACAAACAACTAATATTGTTGAACAAGTGTTCATCATATAATGCAAAACTATCAAAATGAAAATACACTATTGTAAAAGTTGTCTTATGATCATTGAAAAACACTATTGTCCAACATGAAAAATATAAAATAATTAAATTCTGTTACTTGAAAAAATATTATCAATATATAGAAAAACACAACAGACACACATGAAACAGAAATGAAAAAGCACTCTTTTCATCTTATAATAAATAGGTTCATGAAAATATTTGAAAAAGATTCAAAGAGAGAAACCATTACATATTTAAAACTAATATGTGAAAAAGTTGTCTTATAATCATTGAAAAACACTATTATACAACATGAAAAATACAAAACTATTTATATCTACTATTTGCAAAATTGTTATTAATATGTTGAAAAACACAATAGGCATACATAAAACAGAAATGAAAAACATTCATTTTATATCATAAAAAAACATGATAATCCATATTGGTAGAGGTTTTTCAACTATGCAACGATGTTTTTCAACTATGAAATATCATATTGTGCTGAAAAACAGTATGATGTAAATTGAATAAAAAACACATAATCCATATTGATAGATGTTTTTCAACTATCCTTTTCAACATATTCAATCTAGACGGTCTTACTGTCAACTAGAGCATTAAGATATTGTATTGCAAAACAGTTTCATAACAATTGCATACGTATTAAGAAAGGAAAAAACAGTATGGTGTGGGTTGAATAATAGGAAAACATAATAATCAAGTATGGAATAAGTTATTTCTTTGAAAAATATAATGATGAGATCTGAATAATAAACAAACAGTGGCAAAATCAAGAACATTGTTTTGAAAAACATAATAATGAAATCTGACTGCTTGTTCTTATACCATATAGCAACATAAACAAACAAACTATATGACATTTCCATGGAAAAACAGAGACAGACGAATTGAACAACTATCTAATTGAATAAGATACGCAAGAAAAATAACCAATTGCAATCAAACTTATTAATATGATGTGGTGGTACACGAATCACATCAGACCTTCTGCACGCTAGAAAAATAACAAGCAAAAACGAAGTTTGGACACAGACACAACTAATCTAACCAATTGCAATCAAACTTATAAATCAGGGAGGAAGAAGAGTACCGGGGAAGACGTTGGGTGGGCGCCGGCCGGGAACCAAACAGTTCTGGCTCGCCCTTTTAATGGGCGCCTTTGTGGTGGTAGGCTGCGACGAAGTGGTCAAGTGGAGTCGTCAGTCAAGGGCGCCTTTGTGGTGGTGGACGGCGACGGCAACAACACCGTCAAGGGCGCCAGAGGACCTCCTCGGTTTTGAGTCGGGAAGTTGTGGTCGGACGAACGAGGGCGAGCGTGGCCGCCGGCGTCTATCTGCAGCCCCGCAAAGCAGAGGAGTCGAGAGGAAGAGAGGGTTGTCGGGGGGTTGAGCCGCCGACGAGTTTTTTGATGAAAGAGAGCTTTCGGGTTTCTGCGAAGAAGAAAGCTGCGCAGTTCTTTGATGAAAGAGGAAAAGATTTCTCTATTGAAAATTAACGAAAATAAAAGGCAATCTGACGAAAATCAATGAAGATCTTTTCTCACCCTAATAAAAAAGGGATTTCATAATATTTACCATAAATAAGCGGAAATTATGGGATCCGAAATTTGATCTGGTGTTTCTCCACCCAACCCCATCCATACACCCTCTTCTTAATTAATTTGGTCCGTTAGATTACAATGATCCAAAGGCCTTCATTACACCTCATGTTACACTCTAAGAGAGTGTTTTACTAGAGCATTTTTCTATATATATATATATATATGTCCGACTTGGAAATCTGGGTCAAGAACAAGTCAATGTCACAATCAGTTTCACGAGTTAAAATTTGTGGTCAAAATACATTATGGCATATCACAAACGTCTGATTTTGCTCGCAACTAAAGCAACGTGAAAGCAAAAATTGTTCTTACTCCCTTTCAAGTGCATGCATCTCAACCACAAACCTCGACAAGTCTGGGCCATGCACGTACTATATATACTTGTTGATACATAATTGTTCTTATTCTCGATCAATAAGTTCTACAGTCACTATACATAACCCTACAATCGACACACATTGACAAATTAACGACTCCCGTAATATGAACAAGAGAATAACGTAACGGGCGCCCCTTTTAAGAAGTATTGACTAATGTGACGCGATATAATAGTAATCATCGAACGTGGACCTGCCTCAAGCAAAGTCCAGGAGATAAAACATACACATTCTTATCCCCAACCTAGAATGATCACAGAACTTATCCCCAACCTAGAATGATCACAGAACTTACGAAAACACGACCAAACCGGGTCCTATGATTAGGGTCGAGTATCACACGCCGGCCTGCACACATCTTCCAAAAGTCGAGCATATATGTCACTTTAGGTACTAACTTAAGTAGAAGTGCACCGATCCAAACAATGATTTGAAGAAAACAAAAAGAAGCGTGTGGGACCAGGCTTGTAGGAGGTGTGAACGTATAGGGGCTATATTATAGTATGCACGAAGCAAGTTAGCTGGCTGCCTCTTTCTATAAAGTTGTCTCTTTCTTCCGGGAGCATGTAATCATAAGACTTAATTAATCTTGATCGAAAAAAATATATAAGACTTAATTAATTCATTCAAGCTTTAGCTAGGTCTAATACTTCAACCCTTCCGAAAAAAAAAATACTTTCAACTCTTGGATTATTGCATCAATTTCAATATGGGCGTCATTTTCTATTCACTTGAAACTTGACAAGTCTCGTAGGACATTTCAATTATGATAATGCATATTTATTTGAAAACATGTTTATCACATACTCAAAGAGATGGTCGAGAAAGTTTGTAGATCCGATAGGTAGGTAAAATAAAGACATGTTAGTAGTGCATACACTTATATTGTGGACATTATATCTTTCAATTTTCAATGTTGGAAGTCATTTTATCTCATGAAATGACTTCCACTAGAAAGTTTGTAGATTGAATGAATATTTTATCTTTCAACTTCCAATATATGGAAAATTATTCTTCCACCTGCCCCCCTCAAGTGCAAGTATCTAGGTCCACAATAATATCAATTGACACTTGATATCTCTTGTCTTAAGGTCGGTCAACCCAATAGACCAGGAAGTTGGAATCCAAACTGAACAAGCTCTGATACCATATTAAAGTCTGTGAGTCCGATAGGTATGTAGAATAGAAATGTGTCGATCGGTACGACCACACATGTACGTATATGCCTAACATATAAGTCCATGTAGTTTTATCCTAAAACCAATTGACAATAGAGGGAGTAGTGCATACACTTATTGGACATTATATCTTTCAACTTTCAATGTTGGAAGTTATTTTTCCAATAAATAAATGGATAAGTATTTTAATTCACTTCAACGGAATATTATAGCACATGATATTCATCTCATGAAATGTAATCCGATCATATACAAAGGATATTTTTCTAATTAAACTATTGTAATTCAAGCTTGGTCAAGATCCACTTTATAGCCCAAAAGGTTAAGCCAATGAGTTATATATCGTGGGTAGATAGGTAGGGTAGAATAGAGACGTGTCGGTACGGTAACACATGTGCGTATGTTCCTAATGTATAAGTTCATAGAGTTCCATCCTAAAGTCAACTGATCATAGAATGGATAAATGGTGGATATTTTATCTTTTTATTTGCAATATAGAAGTGGCTCTTGTACGGTTATGAACAATCTACTATAATACAATATAAAGCGGAACCCAAGTCTATGTAAAAATTTGCATCACGTCATCAAACTTGAATAAAATAATGATTTTTTTTTACATTATATTTTCTAAGAATAACCTATTTATTTAATTGATATCTTATCTAATTTCCTTATATCTACTTGATATCTTACCCAATTTTTGATATCCTAAGATTTTTTTCTAACTTAATTTTCTCTAACATTATATCCTTGTATGAATGAAAAAGATTCAAGTAGGTAATTTTTGTAACTTAACGAATTTTCCTTATTAGTATATATTTTTGTCATTATTAAATCTTGAAAAAAGTGAAAAAACTTTCATATATGTCAATAGTATACTAAATAGTAATATAAATATGAAAAAGTGAATAGAATGTTTTTAGAATTAACATTGTATTAATAAAAGTACATATATAGGTCAATAGGTTTGGACTCTTGTCTACCGAGTTTGGATTGTAAATTTTCGAGTTAAAAGCAGATTCATGTCAAACTACAATCTTAAATCGGTTAATTCGAATTTATATTTACATTACTCGTACATGATACGAGATTTGTACTAGTTTATTTTTTAAGACTTACTTTGAAACTTAATTAATCAACCTAACACTATAGCAATTCAATTATTGCCGAGGATCCTGCTTGTTCGGATGATTGCAAAATTATTTAGTGATGGGTGTTTTTTCTTATCGCTACTTTTCCGTAAAGATGACTAAGGTCTTGTTTCACTTATTCTCTAAACAATTTTTTCCTCCATAAAATTTATTTTACGTTTTTTTACAATTTATATCACATATGTACTTTTATGTTTTTCGAGATAGAATTTTCACCCAAAACTATATATACTTTTCAACCAAAAAATACTTTTACCACAACAAGTGAAACAAACCCTAATTGACGACAATAATTCCTTTCAGCATGCAAACAACGCAAAAAAAAAAAAAAGAATAACAAATGGTACTCCTTTGTAAAAGAAACTGTTTTCGAAGTTGAACCTATTTTTACTTTTTTGACCGAACAAGTTAAACCTAATATGTGTATTGTTCATTTGTGAATCACAACACCTCATGCGTCCAAATTCCAAACCACATAACGACAGCAAATGTTCTTAGATTACTAGTACAAATTAGCTGGCGTTATCATACACCTCTCGCATAAGTGGGGCATTTACAGTTTCACTTTTGTGAGGTGTTTGTATCATGGATAAAAAGTGTGGAGCATGTGCATGCACCACAGTATATGTTTATAATGACTTTGGGAGTAATTCTCTTGAACTTAGTATATACACTTTTATTTTAGTGGACTAATATATATATACAGTTTGTACAATGTACGTACAAATTCATTAGAGCTTTAAATTATTGTCAGTGCATAAGTGCATATTATAAACTTGACCACAGATTAAAAATATAATGGCGAGAGTAATTTATGAGCCCATCACCAAGGCCATCGCATCTGTTTGAAGAATGTCATAACTATATCTTTTTTTTTCATCTTATTTTGTTAAATTCTGAACTTTTATTATTTTAAAATAGGACTTACGATATTTGTACCATTCATACTAATGGTAGGCTGAGTATATAAATACAATATTACTATGTAAGGTATTTTCGCAAAAAGAAGTAATACTATTTATTTCGTTATCTTTTCTTTAAATAAATAATTTATTATAACAAGTTTTTATCTTCTTAAATTTCGTAATTAAACTGCTATAATAGAATACTCTATAATAATAAAAAGATAGGATATCTGCGTGGATTGAAAAGAAAGATACCACTTGGTGGGTAACACGCAATTCAACTCACCTTGTAGAGGATAGGATTTTTGATCCATCATTCCCCGATCCCTTTCTTTCATTGTAAATACATGTTTTCGCCATGTATAATAAACACATTCAATACTCGCACACTGCTCTTTAACTTATGCATCGGATGTGGATTAAGGGAACCTCGCCCTTGTGTCCATTATATTATAGGTCCTAGGTATACGAAGCAAGCAAGGATGAGGAGAAGAGAAAAGGGGAATCAAGAGGAGCAGCCATTACGACACAATGGCAAATTTTTGTACATTAACAATAGTGTCGTAAGTGGGAAACGAGCAATTTATCCACTCTTATCCGGCTTTCCTTCTATGGCATAATTGAGTGGCATAGGTGGTTTTCTTGTTCATTCTCTATAGGAGTGATAAAAAAAACGCCCCAACTTTTTGCACACAAAATTTTGACTTTTTACACCACGCCATGCAAAGGTGTCACCATTTAACAGCGTTTGATTATTATATTTTTTAACTAGGACAATAAAAAGATGCAGGAAAAAATTCCCCGTTGCCGGACAATGACATCCTTTCGACTCCATTGTGTGCATGTGGACATGCCATGGATTAAATGGCAATTGGATTGCCTCATGCTTACAGCGTATTGTAGATTGAATCGAAAGTTTGACTTTTTGCAGTTGACGTTGCCATTTAAATGGCAATTGAATTTTTAACGGATGTGATTTAAGGACAATGACATCCTTTCGATTCCATTGTGTGCATGTGGACACGGTTTATGGGAATCTCAAAGTTGTCGACATTCTTATTCTGGTCGAGGATATCATTTTCTTTTGAGATAATCTCATTTTCAATATCATGGAGTTTATCATCATTATCATGATTCATCGTGACTTCTGCTACCATGCCTTTTTGTTCCATTGTCTTTCTCAATTTTAAATTTTTTGAACCAATGATCTACCATGCTTATAGCGTATTGTAGATTCACTTGCAATGGATGCATGAGGCAATCCAATTGGTATTTCAACTCTTGCAGGGGCATTTACAACAAGTATATACAACTTAGTTACCCTCTTTGTGTCGGTAAAAGCATTAGGTAACCGGTTTCCAATATTCAGCAAATGAATGATATGTTATACTTCTTGTTCACACAATTTCGTTCTTGGATCAAGATGAGACAATGCAGTTGCATTCCACGCGTGGATTTCTATTTTTCTTTTCTCCCCATTAGGTTGGAAATGTATTTTCCTCAAAATGACAGTCAGCAAATCTCGTTGTAAATAAATTGTCACTTGTTGGTTCAAGATATTTAATAATTGAGGGAGACTCAAAACAACATAAATTTTCAATCTTATTTGGGGACCCATCTTTGTGCGTTGGGGTGGAGCACTATGAACATAAACTACGCATCGAAATATTTTGAGATGCAAAATGCTTGTTTCCTTACCAGATACTAGTTGCATCTGGGATAGCTCATTAAAAGGGAGAGACATAAATAAGGAGGTGAAGGAACATAAAATGCTTGTTATGAAAAGATTAAGATAAGAGTACTTAAACCTTCTTGAAAGAGACACTTAAATAAACTTTGAAATACTTAGATCATTAGAAGGGAGTAGGGGTGTACATCCGGTTAAACCGAACCGGAACCGGCCCGGAACCGGAAATAACCGGAACCGGAATTTAGAAAAAATCACAACCGATAAACGAACCGAAAATGTTCCGGTTTCAAACCGAAACGAACCGGGAATTTCCGGTTTAGACCGTAACCGAACCGCAATGACCGGATTATAATCTAAGCATACACGTAATACCATACATATTCTTTACGATCACTAATCACAACATGCAAACGTAAAAATATGCTGCTCTTGCACACATAACTTAATAAATAAATAACTAAATGCAAAATATTATAACTAGCTTGTATAAGTTTTCAACAATACCCTTTAGAATGGGGTGCAATTTTTAGCATAAGGCAATACAACGATAGTTTAAAAACATGGCAATAGAGTATCAAGTATCAACCAACTAAAAGTAATTATTTTTCAAAAGTCTTTCACTTAAATAATACTAAGATATATGTAAGATTAAAATATTATCTGCTTGTTTATATATAAAAAAATATTATATATATGAATCCGGTTTATTTCGGTTAACCTAAAAACCGCCGGTTCAACCCGGAACCGAACCGGAACCGAAAATCATGAAAATTGAGGACCAATAACCGGACCGGAATAGTTCGGTTCGGGCCCGGTTCGGTTTTTCCGGTTCGGTTCCGGTCGGTTTTCCGGTTTGAACCGGAATATGTACAGCCCTAGAAGGGAGAGAGGGAGAGTAAGAACTTTAGAGATGCATTTTTTACTCTACTTTGGTGCAAGTTTTACAATGATAGATGACCTTCTTTTATAGGAGAAATGTAGGGTAAAAACCTAGGTAAACTTCCATGATTTATGCATGGAAGTAAGGAGGCAAAGAAGATGAATAATTCACCTTTGTACAATTTACCTTCAATCATACATTATACAAACAGTTCATGTTCAATCATCTAATTCATACAAGCAATAAACATGTAAGAAGGTTAGCTCGTAGATATGTATTTGAGGGTAACTTGTAAATGTTATAAATAGTGAATTATCTCATGTATTTATAATAATTATATTTTTTTGGTAAATTATTTTTCATAACCCTATATATCATGTAGACATATTTATTTATTTTTTACTTCTTTTTTATCTAAAATCGTAAAAGATATAACCTAAGTCTTTGCATTTAATTATACGTAAGCATGTTATCTCGAATAGTTTGCTCGCGAACAAACTTAATGAGCAGTTCGCGAACCAAGCTCAAGCTCAAGCTCGATAAACACTTAAACGAAGCGAGCTCAAACAAAATATTGAGCTCGAATTCGGGTTCATCTATTTTTAAACGAAGGAAACCTGAACAATATAAAGTTTAACTCGACTCGGTTCGATTATAGCCCTATGTGTGGGAGAAAGTCCCGAAGTCCCCCCTAATTAGGGGGTTGGTTATAGTAATAAGTGAATCTAAAGGAAATTATTAATACTAGCAAGTGGATGAACAAAATCTTAAGAAATCCATGGCATCCCAACGACTGATTTAGAGAATCTTGCTTTGTACGATATACTAATACTATTGCTTGACGGGAATGCATGTCACATGCATCTGATCTAGGGTAAATGATAAGAAGAAAGATCATATATATAGATATATTCTCGAAAATTTCAATATATGTATACGAGTTAGATTGTCCAATTTAACCTTAAAACAATTGGTACGCTATAAAGGTATCATGCATTTATGAACTATACATTCCTAGTAAATTAGGATGATTATATTAATACTAATAGTACTAAGGTTAATAGAGAACATTTTTTTTGAATTAAAAGGGTAAATTGTATTAAAATACGAAAGGGTACAAAATTTGCTAGCAAAGCTAGCTATTTACAACATGATCAATTCCAAGCTTCGTACGATATAGTGGATGAGTATACAATTTTTGTTCATTAGATCGTAATAGACTCAACGGTATAAATTGAAGATATTATAAAAGAAAAAAAACTGAGCCTTTCGCCTGAAATTTTTGGAAACAAACAAATATTATACATGGTCTCAGTACTTGTATACATGATCATAGTACCTTATATACATGTCGTTTTTATGCAATATACATGAATTCAATACTTATACACATTTAGTTTTATTGAGTGGAAAAATATAAATACATGATTATAATATGTTATATATAATACCTTGCATATACATGATTATAATACCTCGCATACAAGTCGCTTTATTAGTTGTATTTATTAATACCGAAGACACGGTTATTAGAATGCACATGTGCATATATTTATCCTCTCAATAAATCGACACGTATAAAAGAGATAATAATCATGTTGATAAGTACAATAATCATGTATATAATGTATTATATTCATGCATGTATGTGTATCACTGTATATATATACACTCAATAAAAAAGACATCTATATAAGTACTAAAATTGTATGATAACATACTATAATCATGTATATATATTTATCCGCTCAATAAAACGATGTATATAAATACTATAATTATGTATATAACGTATTAAAATCATATATAATGTTTGTCCACTCGTCTTCTTTATAAGTAGTGTCTACCATTGAGCCTATCTCTATATTAATAAGGATCATATTTATAACTAATTCTACCTAGTATGTCATCGTTTGAATATATCGATCTTTGATGCAAAACTAAATATGCAATACATAGTGACTAAAAGCATATGACATGTTTGAATACTAATATTAGTTGTCATAAAAACAATATTGTAGATATGAATGAGTACGTGACTCTAAATAATATAATGAATAACCATACTAACAAATTTATATATTAAAACTTTATTAACAAAATAAAAATGAGTATTATTTGTTATGAATAACATAATATGCTTTTATAAATAGCTCTACATCATGGTTTGAATAACTAGATGATGAAATCTCCCTATCACAATCCAAATAACATAATGCTAACTAGATGATGAAATCTCCCCATCACAATCCAAATAACATAATGCATGTAAAAAATTACCCGACTAAATCATGCTTATGGTTCTGTTGTAGTGTTGTGAAACACGAAAAAATGATTATATAGACAATCAATTTTGAAAAGGATGGGATATAAGAATAAAATGGTACATCTTGATTTGGGATGAAATCTTTTTCTTATATGCTTAGCTTGCACTTAAAAAACTCCATAAAAGAAAGGGATTAGTTAAATAGTAGTCTAGTAACTAATGAGGATTAGTCACAGACAACTACACAAGATAAGCTTTGTGCCTTAATCTAATAACAGGATGGATGGATGGATGGAGCAGTTGAAAGGCCAGTGGGTCCACATAGGGATCGGCTACAAAGCGTAACACGTGGCGCCCTTCCACAGGGCTTCATACTTGTTTATACGTCCAAACTTATATATTATGGGTCCAAAACACATTATGGGTCCAAAACTGTCCCCGCTTTACAGCCAACACCTTAGTATTACTAAAATGTGATATGATTGTGTACCTTCGATTTGGAAGGCTATTTTTAGGGAAATTCCTCTTGGTACCTCCGAGGTTTCGACTTTTCCTTTTGGTATCCCATGAACCTTTTTTTTCCTTTTGGTGCCCCCGAGGTTTACAAATAGTTCTCACCGTAACCAAAAGTTAATATTTACCACTTTTCCATCCAAAAAATTCTGATTTTTGGTATAAAAAAATAGCTAAACTAAAATCTAATTTATTTAACCCATTTAATCTACTAAATTAAAATTAAAAAATTAAAATCCAAAAAAAACGAAATTATGCTTAAACGAAATTTCTACTTAAACATGTCTACCGCTTTCGTTTAAGCTAAACTTCTTTTTTTTTTTTGTTTAAGCATCTCTTATTGGTGTTTAAGCAGAAATTTTGTTTTTTTTTGGATTTTATTTAAACAAAAAGATGCTTAAACGAAAAAAAGAAGTTTAGCTTACACGAAAGTGGTAGACATGTTTAAGCAGAAATTTCGTTTAAGCAAAAATTTCATTTTTTTTTTGGATTTTTTTTTTTCATTTAGTAGATTAAATGGGTTAAATAAATTAGATTTTAGTTTAGCTTTTTTTTTATAACAGAAATTAGAATTTTTTGAATGGAAAAGTGGTAAATATTAACTTTTGGTTACGGTGAGAACTATTTGTAAACCTTGGGGGCACCAAAAGGAAAAAAAAAGTTCGTGGGACACCAAAAGGAAAAGTCGAAACCTCGGGGGTACCAAGAGGAATTTCCCTATAATAATACGAGATTTGATTTCACAAGTTTTAGTTTCATTGGCATATTTTTAATGATGAACCTAGAGGATTACGCATTAAAAGTGTTGCTAGCTAAGCTTGTCAAGATATGATATGTACTCTCGACCACAATAAGTGGGTTAGATCATAGTATAATCCAAGGAGTTGTTTGCTAAACTAATGTGTTAAGGATGAAAGCAACGAGTAATATATTGAGTATGTACGAAGAATGAATATATATTGTAGCTTTCGATCATACAAATGGTGTTGCATAAAAGTGGTGCATATCTTGTGATTTGCTGCCAGGGATCTTTTTCTTTACAACCCATATATCATCAATTCCTCCTATTCATTACACACGTATAAATCCTTGCGTATCTCTGTACACCCAATTAATAGTACATTATTGTTTCTTTAATGCTCATGTAATGATAAGATATGCGAACTGTCCATCAAATTAATAATGCAATGCAATATGAAGTTTGTTTAGAATATTCATACAGCCTATGACATACAGTAGTACGTACTCTGGATTTACATGGGATTTTATTCGAATTAGTTATTCGATCCCATATTTATATATACACACAGCCATGCAACATCAAAGTCATGACTCGTGAAACATGGGAGATGCATTTGATTATTTGTATTTGGTTTAGAAGGCAATGGTTTCATAGATGGACTCATGAAAGAGATTAATGGGTCCATTTTTTACATTGGGCCTCTTGATCTGAGCTCTGTGGGCAAAAGGCCTAGCCTTTAGTTTCTTCGGTTGAGGACTAGTTAGATTTGCAGTAGTACCAAAATCATCAGTTTATAGGGAACATAAGTTTCCAGCTCTTTCATATTACAACAAAATTTTCTTCTTCTGATTTCACACAGTTTTGGCCACATCTTTACTAAGCAAACAATGTAGAGCTTAGCTATAGAGCTTCCGATCATAAAACATTATTACAAAGCTGATTGGGCAAATTACTGTTCATCATACATTGGATGTTTGTGCTGTGTATATCTCACTCTCAGAGATTTCAAGCAAGCTAGCTAGATTACCATTTTATTCTCGATTTCAGTTGAGAGATTTTGCATTCGCTTTCGCCATCCTGGTGTCATCAGTCCTTGTTCGTGCATTTTCCCTTGACCTGTGGAGCTGCAAGAACACAGAATTAATGAGTCCCCTTCAAATATCCAAATACAACACAACAAAGATGAGAGATGAATCAGTATGGACACGAACCTAAGCCAATTGCCTCTTTGCTCTTCGTGATTCTTAGCCTTCTGCAGGTGTTGGTAAACATGCTGCAACAATTTCAACAAAAAATACGCAGAGTTTCAAAAATGAAGTTTCGTACGAAAAAAGCTCTACCGGTTCGAACTATGCAACATAAAAGAGCGCTGACAAAAACTTACTCCCATGGAACATCGCCAACAAGCATCCAGTCACCATCTCTATCTTCGTACGTAATAACACACTGCTCCGAATTCTGAACGTCTTTCAGCCGAGTCTCGATTATGAAGCAGCTGAACATGTGCTCAAGAGCAGAGGACAGCTCCGCGTAGCTGCGGAAAGTGTTGATGTCAACCATCCTCAGGTAAGGGGCGTTGTCCATGCTAACCTTAACATAGAGACATCCTCCTGAGTCCGCGTTGTTGAGGGTTTTAGGAGAGCGGGTGGCGGCCATGGTGCTCTTCCTGAATGACCTGATTGGTGGCCATCCTACCGCCTGTGCTCTATAATCGACCACAACACAACACAAACTGTATGTTACATGAAGATCTCAACAAGTTTACACAAGTGTTCTTGGATCAGTTAGACAGTGTATTCCTGTCATCTAAAAGCCCCTAAAGCTCTTCAAAGAGCCGTTCCTGGATCAGTTTGATAGGGAATGACATCCAAAGATTCTGACTTGTTTTCAGGGTTGCTTTTATGACCCCACTTCAAATCAAGGAGCTTAATTCAATGTTAGATCAGATGATGACCCAACTAAAAACATGCAGATCCGAGCATGGTCTGACACAATCGAATTGAAAAGACACAGTCTTGTGGAAACCCCCAAAACTAATTCCCTTAGACTGACTGTTGCAAATCTTATAGTAGTATACTCCAGTAA
This sequence comes from Polygonum maritimum, assembly GCA_963924305.1. Lineage (NCBI taxonomy): Eukaryota > Viridiplantae > Streptophyta > Magnoliopsida > Caryophyllales > Polygonaceae > Polygonum > Polygonum maritimum. The sequence continues at coordinate 9,720,443 of OZ002733.1, read as the reverse complement.
AATACTACTCTAGTTAGATGATGACAAACCCCTTAGATTAAGCTCAAAAGTAAAGCCAAATCAATACATAGAAAAAGAAAAGCTAGAAGATTGCTGACATACTTGGAAGCATGAACTTGTGGAGAGGAGCTGTTGTTCTGGTGAGCCATAGATGGGCCGTCCGACCCGGAAGCCGACCCGTTAAAGTCGTCGGGCGAGCCAAGAGGCGGACCTAGCCTCAGCTCGGTGGGTCGGAGGTTCAAGTCGATTTGGGGATTTCGAGTGCCCTGATTCTCCGCCATTGTTGCGCGTATGAGCACTAGCACTAGCGTGTACGTAAAGAGGTGTTGATAAGCCTACTAGTATAATGTAACCATGCTCTGGAAGTGGGCTACACACATTAACGTCGGCGGAAACTCGAATCAAGGGACGCAAATGAAAGGTGGCCACTCACGATTGTTGATTTGTTGTAGAGGAAGATAGTGGGTGCTGTTTCTTTCTTTTGGGCAAGCTACTACTCGCTAGTACTCTCTCTGTCCCGGTTTGTTTGTCCAGTATTCCATTTCGGACGTCCCTTTTTGTTTATCCACTTTCCATTTATATCTACTCTTTTACCCTCATTATTTCACTCTCTCACCTACTTTATCTCTTTTCACCCCCATCAATCACACCTTTTACCCATACTATTCAACTCTCTCACCTACTTTATACCAACTTTCCCAATTACCAATACTATTTTATACCGTTCTTAAAACCCGCGCAAATTGTCCTTTTGGACAAACAAAAGGGGACGGAGGGAGTATTATTGTTGCTTACACTTAGACAATTAGACTAGACTACACTACTACACTACACTAGACTGTAGAGGTACTAGTAGTGGAGGATGATCGATGGGACGGCCATGTAATATCTTGAGTGAATTGTTTTTTTAAAGAATTTATTCGGGTTGATTTGGGTGGATATAGACTATAGAGAGAGGTTTGTATTTTTGCTGTCTTTTGTTTAGAGGTTGGAATTTTGATTCGAGGGTTTCGAGAAGGGGGTGCAGATTTCACTGGGAATTTGCCGGGGTAAAACCCGACCCTGCGAGGTTTACCCCGAGGGTCCGATTACCCACGAATCAATTTCCCTCCTGTTTTTTTACCCGAGGCGCATATTATCAAGATGAGAGAGATCGGACAAATTCACTTTAGAACTTTACAAACCAAAAATAAAAAAGGGAGAAGAGATAGAAAACGATGGAACAATATGTCTGGTATAACATACATCACCATCTTTTTAATTATGTCTGTAACCCGGAAGAGGAAATGTTTGAATAATTGTATTGTATCTTGCATATCTTGACATCTACAAGACTACAACCGTGCATGTCTCAATAACAAATTATGATGCATGTGTTAGAGTATGACATTAATCGAACTCAACAATAACGAATTTCGACTTTGTGTAATTGTGTTGTTCCAGCACCACGTATGCTTCAACTTTGTCTATTTCCAAGCATCAAACAAAGACTACCAGTACCTCACCCAAAAAAAAAACAAAAAGACTACCAGTATTTGTTCCGGAATTTGGTAAACTACCGATATTTGTCAATTGCGGAGATATGCTATGTATTAAATCTGATTCACTTGCTCAAAAAAAATAAAAAAAATCTGATTCACTGGGCTTCCGAATTGGCCCAATAAGAAGTGGATCAAAATGGGCCGGCTCTTGTTTACTCGTATGTCTATTCTTTTTTGTATAGGAAACATTGTTACATGTTACATCTAAATAGCTTTTTTGTATAGGAAGAACTGAAGAAGAATAGGTATTTGACCAACCATGTTGCACTAAATTCTTGATAAGTTTCTGCATGTTAAGCTCCATTAGATTTAGGATGAAGAATTTATCAAGAAGCCATTTAACGCTTTCATGTCATTTTCCTGCCATATCTTTCTGACAACAATTGCTAACCTAACAATAACGTGGTTGCAACTGTTTACATCCAATTTAAGCAGAAATGCAACATACCATCAAATTATTACTTGCATGAACATGTTGTAATTAATTTTGCGATAACTAAAACGATCGAGACCTCAGACCTCTCTGATCTGCCTTATTATGATCCTTATTTATGCAATTGATATATGGAGTAGTATGTCAAATTCAATTGTCCGACATATTTATGATCTTTGCATGTTATTTCAAACGAAATAAAAAATATATATATATGTTTCTTTCGTGTAAAAGTATGAACACAGCAAATGTGCAAGCATCTTATTCAAGTTTTGATACAAGGAAATGAATTTTGTGTTCTACAAATTAATTGACTACCCTCTAACTTGAAGCTAGTTTATCTCGTCTTGCCTCATTCAGCTTTATAATAATATTAATATTGTTTTCAATATGATCATATTATAAATTGATCATATATATGTGGGTTAATTTTATTGGCGATGAAAGAGGGATGAGTTGGTGATCATGAAGAATTGAAGATTACATTTATTATGAGGGCACCGCCCTCTGAAAATCACCTACCAATCTGTTTCCATAATAAACGCGATCGATTCCTGTGACTGTTTATGATTTTATTGCTACAGTTTTGCTTGGTACTCCTTCCGTCCATATTGTTTGTCCACAAAGTACGATTTATACAATAATTAATAAAAAAGCTGAAAAGTTAAATGATTAGGGTATAATAAATTAGGATTATGAAAATAATTTTGTAATTTTACGGAGGTAGAAAGTTAAAAAATGATAAAGTTGATAAGAAAGTTGGATAATGAAGCGTAATATATAAGATTGGATTAAGGTAATTTTGTAATTTTATAGGAAAAATTGATAACGGTGATTAAAAAGTTGGGTAATCAATATCAATATTATATATTATTATTATATTATAAAAGCCGACCGTTTTCGAGCCACCACGTTGATTCTGGTCCCGCTTGATTTTAATTTTTTTTTTCAACTCAAATAGATAATAACAACTCTATATCTTTTATTTCCCTTAATTATCTAATCCTCAATTTTATCTTTAAAGCCATACTATCTAAAGATATTTTTTATAAAAGATTTGGGGAAAGCAAATCCGGTTTTTTTTCTAATGCATGAAATTATATATACGTGATTGAGATTTATACTAAAAAATTTTGATCCAAATTGAAACGTGGATTTTTGTTGAGATATTAATTGATATAAATATGAACATATATGATAAGGCCGGGATATGTAGACTCATCCCTCCCCTCACTTTGTATTAAGTTAATTATAAATAAAGTATATATAAACAATTCTATATCCTGATTAATTTTAGGTAAATTCCGCGTGGTGATCCTGAGGTTTTGCAAATTCCGCGTGATTAACAATCTTTCCATAATTCCGCATGGTGACCCCGAGGTTTTGCAAATTCCGCGTGGTAAACAAATCTTTCCGTAATTCCCCATGGTGTCCCCGAGGTTTTGCAAATTCCGCGTGATAGCCTTATATGTTAAAAAATTTTAAATAAATGAAATTGCATCCATAAATACCATACTAATTAAGAAAATGTTTAGATTTACAATCTATGAATACTATACTACTTGAGAAAATATTTACAAATATCCTAAAAAAACTATAAATATTAAAATATTTTTAATATTATATTATACGGTAAATGTAAGTATATAAAATATTTTAATATATTTATCTACATGAAATGTATGATGTTATTTTTTTTATAAAACAAGTTCATTCGAATAAATTCAATAGTACTATCAAGATGCATTTTATTAGTAAGTAAAATTAAATGTGTCTAAATCCAATAGTATAATGTATTCAAGATAATTTAAATATTTAAAACATAGTCGTACGTGGTACGACGGGTACAACTAGTGAAAGTAATATATGAGATTGAATAAGAGTAATATTGTAAGAAAAATATAATATAGATGCAAATATTTGAAAAGTGGAGAATCTTTTTGGATAGCCGAAATAGAAAAATGTATAAACTTAATGGGACGGAGGGTAGTCGGTACTAAGTACTAACGGTCCAAATTTTTGGTACATATCAATTTGATTCCTCGCAGCTCGTTAGAATAATTGCAAAATTGCAATCCTACTAGGTAATTTTCTTGAATATTTATGTGAAAAGAATTCTAAAGTATCTTTTTGGAGAACAAAAAGTAGGTACAAATATATGATTTTCTTAAATATAGATCTTGTTATTCATAAATTCTCAATGTTACGTACCAACAAAGTAGTAACTATTCAAAAAAATGACTTAAAATAATCTCAAGTATCAACTTTAAAGTTTCAACAAAAACTAATTCGAAATTTAAAAATCATCACGAACGATACGAACTATTACAATGTTAATCAAAATGATTCCAACAACTTTTCTGGTGGAATATATTGATGATGTATCGATAAAAAAATATGACATTCAACTTTTATATCTGTTTAAACAAATCGTTTTTTGTTAATATTACGATAATTCGTATCGTTGGTTTTGATTTTCGAACTTGAGATTATTTTTTGCTGGAAATTGATATTTGAGATTGTTTTAAGTGATTTTTCAACGGCTTAATACATCAGGAATCCCTTGTACTTTAAAGTTTTTCCCGGCAGACCCCTCTACTTAAAAATATTATATTAAACCCTTCTACTCAGTTAAATTTGTTCTATTAAACCCCCCATCATTGATCTTTCGTTATATAAAACAAACACATACTGACTTGGCTCCCATAATTGATGAGTAAATGTCATCTAATCCAATTTTAAGCCCCATCAGACTCTGTTAGCCACAATTATGGCAATAAGATAGACTCAATACAGAAAATGAACCACCGTATCTGATACATTATGTTATCATACGTGGTTTATATAGTTAGTGAAGTCGTATGTGATATAAAATTGGATAATATAATGATTAGTCATTAATTATGAGAGCTAAGTCAGTGTTCGATTGTTTCACGTAACAAATGATTAGTGATGAAGGGTTCTATAGAACAAATTCATATTAGTAGAGGGGCCTAATAGAACATTTTTAAGTAGAGGGTCTGTTGAAAAAAAACGTTAAAGTACAAGGATCTCCTGATTAGGGTTGCACATGGGGGCGGGGCGGGGCGGGGCGGATAATGTATTCCCCATCCCCATCCCCATCCCCACCCCCTATTAGTCCCCTCATCCCCGCCCCGTCCCCATTTAATCTCTGCCGGGGAGCGGGACGGGAAATACCCATTGGGTTTGGGTATATTAACGGGGCCCCATTTATTGAGTTTTTTTACTAAAGAATCTTATTTACTTTTAGCATTCCTAAAAGTTACTTCAAAGTCTAAGAAAAATTTAACTATATATTTACTTTATAACATATATAGATGGATAAAGTCAAATATTAAATACCATAATTATATTAAAGATCATTCATGTAAAATCCCTATACATTTTTACTTCCTATATAAAAAATAATTTATAACATTTTACATATAGACTATTGTTTTAATATAAATTAAATAGTTTTATAAAGATAATATATTAATAATACCGGGATCGGGGACTAAACGGGGAGGATAATAGATTCCCCGTCCCCGCACCATCCACATCGGGAAATTGAAACGCGATCCCCATCCCTGTCCCACTCCCCACTAAGTCGGAAAATCCCCGCTCCATTAGGGGCGGATCTCCACGGATCCCCGTCCCCACGGGGCGAATGTGCATCCCTACTTCCTGATGCTACTTTTCCCCTCCCTTTTGGTTTCAATCCTTCTCTATCCTCCATTTCTTTTTTCTTTTTTTTTTGTTGGGTTTATCCTCCATTTATATCCTGGAAAATAAACTGATCCATCAAGCAAAGGTTGCAGGGTTGCCTATAACATTAACTAGCTGAAGACCCGTACCATGTACGGATACTGCTTATTTTTTTCGTTAATTTGTATACTTCTATAATCAATATATTAATTCTTATATATAAATAGATTAAAAAGGGAATTAAAAAGTTAAGTTAATTAATATGTATCTTTTATAGAAGGAAATTTAAAAGATAGATAATATTGTTTCAAAGATAGATATTAGATGAGTATAAAAAAAGATAAAATTAAAGATTAGATAATTAAAGAAACTTTAAAGATAAATAATATGTCTTTCAAGATAGATATTTTATGGGTAAGAAAAAAGATAAAGTTAAAGATTAGATAATTAGGAAAAAAACATATAAATTTGTTAATAAAGTGGGGCCAGAATTAACGTGGAGGCTCGAAATTCTCCGACTTTAATATATAGTATAGATTGGCCTTTACAAATATACCTATCCATGACTAGCTTTATGGTACAAAAACATGAAGCAACAACATTTTAGGTTATATGAATTCCAGTGGACATACGTCGACGATGATCAAATAACGCCCAGAAAATTGTGGTCCGTCTTGGATCAATCGGTAGTATGAAAACCATGAAATTGTTTATATTTAGTCAATAAGCTTAAATGTTACTCACTACTCCGCTGGAATCAGAGGAAAAACTCATTTTTATTTTTTACATTGACCAATATATATTTATTTTTCATTCTACGTACACACTGTGTAAAATAAGCTTTTGATGAATTTCTCCATTTACCAATATAAACTATTGGCTCTTTTTTAATAGTACTTGTTTGTTTCAATAAATTTCTCCATTTTTCATTGGTTCAAATATTGATCGAAGCTAAAGAAGTTGAATTAATGCATTGTTTTTGATAAATTTTGACATTGATTGTATAAAAAGACTTATATTATAAAACGCGATTTAAAGCTAAAACTCCCTAGCAAGTCTTACCTTTTTCCTTGACGTTTAATCGACAAATTGCTCTTTTGACTTACGCATCAGAGGTGGTTTAAAAGACGAATTTTTGTTCAGTTCTTGTAAAGGAACTTCCACAAATCAATTAGTTGATGAGAACAAATATCTATCCTTGGGTGTCTCTCCTACCGTGATTCTCTATAATATATTTGTCTTACCGATATTGTCGTTGTTTATACATGCAAGACTGACTTCTTTATACATAGTTCTTGGGCAACGAATCTTGTCTTCTCAGACTAAGGGTCCGGTCGATATGAAATTCAACGAAGCTTAATGAACCTTGTTGAAGCTTAATTTTTTTTTTCGTACTGTTATTTTTGGTGTTCGGTGGATCATTGTAGCTGAAACTTATCTAGCTTAATTAAGCTAGAAATAAAAAGTTGTCCCCTCCCCCAAGCTTAACAAAGTTGAATTAGGTTGAATCCAACTCCTAATTCAGCTTCAGCTAATTTTACCGAACATACCCTAAACATGTAAACTATCAACCTTAACAAAAAAACAAACAAAAACTCACACACATGCAAAGTACTAACCATATATAGTATGTCTCTAGCTTACATCTTGATTTCTCCTCTTAAGTTCTTGTGTACTCGTGACTCTAACTTTTAACTTCTATGATTATTTATAGAATGGTATTTTTAACCTATACACCTATTTTTTTTAGTACCATGTGATTATGAGATGTCATATCATTACTAATTGTCAAAAAAATAAAATCCAAGAAAACTAAACATCAACTTTTTTCTTTTGATAAGAAAAGGAATTTGGATCATCCTAAATTAAAGCCTCAAACCCGTGATTCTCTAAAATTAAAGCTTACATCCACGAGTGCTCAACTAGTGAGCTGATGTGCCAAGTACAAACCAAACATCAGCTTAATAAGAACATAACTCGACCGAAAATACAATAAACTAAGTTAAAACAAAACAACACCAGTCAATCGGAAAGCTTATGATATTGTATTTGGACATCTAGTCAATTGGTTGAGCCTTCAAAATAGTCTAGAGAAGCCTTTGGTTCAACTCATACCGATGGTACCTGCCAAGAAAACCAATACCCGTAAAATTTATCATCATTCAAAGTAGATATTCACTACCCTTTATGGTATTAATACAACCATCGTCTACAATCAGATGAAACAAATTTGAGATTATCTTAATTAAGCAAATTAAATAGTTACAAAAAATTGTCTTAGATGATTGGGTTATCGTATTCCGGGAGGAGAGAATAGTCGTAACTTGTAGGGCAATAGTACGTTGACAAAACTTTCCAAATGATACGTACGTAAACAAACTTTGGTACGTATACCCAAGCAAATTAAAAAAGATACTAGTCTTTTGCTTCGACTTTACATCATAAACACCGTATTGTCAACTCGATCAAGATCCACGTACGATGGATTACTACACGATTAATGGATACACATTTATTTATGAAGATTTTCAAGGCGCGTTCTTTTCTATAATAAACAGATTAAGTACAACATGGTTTTCTGCCTAGATATATCACCTTCTTTATTTAAAGTTAATCACATCAGATTGTTAAATCATCATTGACGTACCGGATAGATGCTTTGCTTTAATTTATATGTACCGTATTCAATTGATAAAATGCAACTGATTGCCAAATGTTCCTTGTCAAATCGGTGTATATAGTATAATATTGGACATGTTAATCAGCACACAAAGATTGAGATAAAGTTGTACGTGCACACACGTAACATTTCGGCTTCATTCATGTACATGCATACGTTTCCAATGTGTGTTACGATTCACTTTTACCTATCGCCTACATAACATTAACTACACACGTACAACATTCTTATATACTCACTCAATGTATATTGGACAACTTTCGATAGTAATAAGTGAAGAGTTTATGTGAAACGAAGCGCGCACTTATAAAAGTACGTACATAATAATTGAACACTTGTAAGTACGTTTTATATGAAAAGCCCCAAAAAGGATATTCTCCAGCCTTTTAAAAGGCTCCAAAAAGAAATAAAGCAAGAAAGCTGAATAAACGACATGTGGGGGTGGGAAAGGATTGTCTTTGCTTCGTGTTACTGTTGTTGTTGTATGTATTTGTTTTCACAAATCAGGGTCAGAGGTTGGACACACACAATCCAAAGATATATCGCGCGCCCGTCTTGCTTTCTTCATTTCCCCTTTTGTGACTAAGATAGGTTGTTATAAATCTGTTAAGAGTTAACTCTAGTTACTGTGTGTTAACCAGAGTTAGCTCGTTAGTATAAGTAGTCGGTTAGTAGCTTTAGTTAGAAGCTAAGCTCAAATAAACACTTGTAACAGAATGCTCTCGTTCTTGTTCATTTTCCATTTATTCTCAGTGATGAAATCTTATTTTGCTTCCGCTTGATTCTATATTTCACATGGTATCAGAGCGGGATCTTACGATCCTGCGTTTTCCTTGATCGATTTTCGATCATTTTTCTTTCCTTCTCGAAATCTGTCAGAGTTAGGTCATTTTCTGCCGAATTCTTGATTCGATTTGGCGATGGCGAATACTCGAGCTACGAACAACAATTCTAGAGCTGTGTACTCGCAACAACAATGGCGGTGCTCACAACAATGGAGGTGCTATTCCTAACAATGGAGTTCCGATTGCTGGAAATGGAGGATCGGAGACTTCGATTGGGAATACAGTGCATTCGACTGGTTCAACAGGTGCATATGATCCGTTTTTTCTCTCAAATTCGGATTATCCTGGCGCACAACTGCTTTCTATTCAGTTTAATGGGAGGAATTTCCTCAATTGGAGCCGAGGTGTGGTCATGGCTCTAGGATCAAAGTTCAAACAAGGATTTATCAATGGAACTTGCATCCGACCTGAAATTACCTCTGAGGATTATCAGCGCTGGATGAGAGCTGATTACATGGTGCGCTGTTGGATCTTGAACTCGATGAGTTCATCAATTGCAGAAGGATTCATGTATGTCTCTTCGGCCAAGGAGCTTTGGGACGATTTGACAGAGAGGTATGCTCAATCTAGTGCTCCGTTAATCTTTCAGCTAAAGCGTGATTTAGCTCAACTTAAGCAGGAGAATTTGTCTATGGTTGAATATTATTCCAAGATGAAAAGGTTGTGGGATGAAATTCAAAGTGTTGAAGGATTTCCTGAATGTCGTTGTGGTGCTCTTGATGCTTGTACTTGTCGTGTTATAAGGCATTTCCATGAAATTGAGACTAGTAACAGGTTAATGCAGTTTCTTATGGGCTTAAATGATAGCTTTGAAGGCATTCGTACTCAGATTCTTGGTACAGATCCATTACCTACTGTAAACAAGGCTTATTTTCTTGTTGCTCAAACTGAGAGTCAGAAGAAATTGACTTCTGATATGAATGGTAATCAAGAAATGAGTGCTTTGTATGCTAATCAACCTAGCTACAAACCTCAAACTGGATCTTCTTCAGGTCAAGCTAATGGAAATCAGAAATCTAGTGGTGAGAAGAAAGATTACAGAGACAGTAAGAGGCAGAAACTTGACAGAAAATGTGATTTTTGCAAGGTTAAGGGTCACCCTATGGATACCTGCTTCAAGATTCATGGTTATCCAGATTGGTATAAAGAGAAGTATGGTGAACAAAAGAGTAATGTCAATATGGCAGATACACCACTTGATAATGGTCATGGAGAGCCTTCTAATGCAGCTGGTATGGGATCTTCCTCTGGTGTAGATTCTGCTTTAGTGTCAGCTGTTTGCCAAGAGGTTCTTCGAGTTATGAAAGGGAAGGATAAGGCTGAGTCGTCTTCTGCAAATTTAGCAGGTACTTTGCTTTCTTCTACTGCTTTGAGTGTCAAAACAAATGTTAGTATAGGTGACTGGATTGTTGACATTGGGGCTACAGATCACATGTCTTCTAATTCTAAGTTGTTTGATAGATTAGTCAGTCTGTCAAAGCCTATATTAGTTGGTCTTCCTGATGGTTCTTTGAAACAAGTCTCTCATACTGGTGATATTGCTCTGCCTGGAGGGATTCTGTTGAAGTCTGTGTTGTTTGTTCCTGAGTTCAAACACAATCTGCTGTCTGTGACAAAGTTGCTTGATGATTCTGAATTTGTTGCTAGATTCACTAAAGAGCATTGTTATTTTCAGGACCATATTACTGAGAGCATCAAAGCAGTTGGTGACAGAATTGGAGGGCTTTATAGGCTCAAGGCTGGTTATTCAAGTTCAGATTGCAGTACTATAGTAGTTTCTAATGATTGTAATAAGGGAAGAAAATCTGTTGATTTTTCTTCTGTCAATTTGGTAAATTTTGAGACCTTTCATGCAAGGCTCGGTCATGTTTCTGTTTCTAAATTACAGCATTTGAGTATTCCTGGTTTGAGTTGTAAGGATACTTTGCATTGTGAAGTTTGTGTCATGTCAAAACATCACAAGTTACCATTTATGAGAAGTTCTTCTATTGCTTCTGAAATTTTTCAACTTGTTCATATGGATCTTTGGGGTCCTTATAAGCATCCTTGCATTTCTGGTGCTAGATATTTTTATACAATTGTGGATGATTGTAGTAGAGTCACCTGGACTTATCTTCTTGCAAATAAGGAGCAAGTTTTTGGGATTATTCAGAGCTTTGTGAAAATGGTTGATTGTCAGTTTAACAAGAAGGTGAAGATCATTCGTAGTGATAATGGTACTGAAATAGTGCAGCAGAAATGTCAGCATTTTTTTGCAAGTCTTGGTATTATTCATCAAAAGTCTGTGCCTGGTATTCCACAGCAAAACGGCCGTGTTGAAAGAAAGCACAGACATCTCATTGAGACTGCAAGGGCTCTTAAGTTTCAGGCTAAGTTTCCTTCTAAGTTCTGGGGGGATTGCATTCTTATTGCCACACATTTGATTAACAAAATGTCTTCATCTGTTCTTAAGGGAAAGACTCCTTTTGAAGTGCTAATGGATAAGCTGCCATCTTATGATTATTTGAGGATTATTGGCTGTCTGGCTTATGCTTTGCATCCAAATAAGGATAAGTTTGGTTCTAAGGCAAGAAAGTGTGTTTTGATTAGTTATCCTTATGCTCAGAAAGCTTATAAGCTTTATGACTTGGATTCTCATCAGGTTTTTGTGAGCCGTGATGTTATTTTCAGGGAAGAAATCATACCTTTTGCTACTGGTTCTTCTGTTGCTGAAGAAGTTCTTCTTTTTCCAAGTTCTTCCTCTGAGGTTTCCTTGCCTTTGGTCAATCCTGCTGCTACAGATGAGTTTATTTCTCATCCTTCTATTTCTTCACATCCAAATTCCAATTCTTCTATTCCTGTTATGAATCCTGAGTCTTCACATGAACCTGCTAGTCCTGTTCTTAATCCTGAATGCCCTGCCTCTAGTTCAAATCTCGATATCTCATCTCCAACCATTTTTTCCCCTGATGACTTTCCTCCTTTGAGGAAGTCTTCTAGACCTCATCATTTATACCAAAGAAATTTAGTGATTTTGTTTGTCCAAATTTTAAGTCTAGATCCACACAATCTCAGTCCTTTTTAGTCACACATTTCAATTTGTCTACTTATTCTTTAGACTATCAGTCTTCATTAGCCAATGTACTTCAGGTTTTTGAGCCTGTTACATATAAGCAGGCTGCACAAGATGAAAGATGGATTGCGGCTATGGCTAAAGAGCTTCAAGCTCTTGAGGCAAATCAGACTTGGGAACTGGTTCCTAAGCCATCAAATCAGTCAGTTATAGGTTGTAAATGGGTATACAAGGTCAAGTTTAGACCAGATGGATCTGTGGAAAGGCTAAAGGCCAGACTCGTTGTAAAAGGTTATACACAGATTGAAGGGAAAGATTACAAGGCTACTTTTTCACCTGTAGCTAAATTTGCAAGTGTAAGAGTGTTTTTGGCTGTAGCTACTGCTCATGACTGGCCTGTGCATCAGCTAGACATAAATAATGCTTTTCTCCATGGTTTTATTGATGAGGAAGTTTACATGGAGCCTCCTCCTGGTTATTCTGATGCTCTTCCTGGTCAAGTTTGCAAACTTAAAAGAAGTTTATATGGGTTGAAACAGGCCTCACGCCAATGGAATGTTCAACTTACAAAGCTCTTATTGTCTTTGGGATTTACTCAATCAAAGCATGATTACAATTTGTTCATCAAGAGTTCCCAAGGGCATATTACTACAGCTTTGATTTATGTGGATGACCTTCTTTTATCAGGTACATCTGAAATTGAAATTCAATCTGTTAAAACAGCTTTGCATTCAACCTTTACAATTAAGGATCTTGGTCATATTAGATATTTTCTGGGTATTGAAGTGGCTAGATCTTCTGATGGTATGTTGCTTAATCAAAGGAAATATGTTCTTGATATTCTTAAAGACACTGGAATGATGGATTGCAAGTCAGTTGCTTTTCCAATGTCTAAAGGAATAAAGCTTTCAACTGATGAAGGTGAGCTTCTTCCTGAACCAGATGTGTATAGACGGCTTGTTGGAAGACTCCTTTATCTTAATCTTACTCGTCCAGATCTTTCTTATGCTACTCAGCATTTAAGTCAGTTCCTTAGTGCACCTAGAGAGCCACATTTGCTTGCTGCTTTGCATGTGGTAAAGTATTTGAAGGGCACACTTGATTTAGGACTGTTTTATTCAGCAAAGAAGTCTTCTACTTTACTTGCTTTCACAGATGCAGATTGGGCTTCTTGTGCTTTCAGTTGTAGATCACTCACAGTTTATTGTTGTTTTCTTGGAGATTCTCTTATCTCTTGGAAAACAAAGAAACAGAAAACTGTTTCGAAAAGCTCTACAGAGTCTGAGTATAGGGCAATGTCAACAACAGCCAGTGAAGTTGTATGGTTACATGGTTTGTTGAAAGATCTTCAGGTTTCTCTTCCTCTGCCTATCACTCTGCATTGTGATAACAAAGCAGCTCAGCATATAGCAGCCAATCCGGTATTTCATGAAAGGACAAAGCACCTTAATGTTGACTGCCACTATGTTAGAGACATGGTCAAAGAAGGCTTCATTCAAACAAAACATGTCAAGTCTGCTTGTTAAGTAGCAGATGTTTTTACAAAAGCCTTAGGAGAGCAGCAACATCGATTCTTTGTGTCCAAGTTGGGTCTTGTCACTCTTCCTCCAAGTCCAACTTGAGGAGGGGATGTGACTAAGATAGGTTGTTATAAATCTGTTAAGAGTTAACTCTAGTTACTGTGTGTTAACCAGAGTTAGCTCGTTAGTATAAGTAGTCGGTTAGTAGCTTTAGTTAGAAGCTAAGCTCAAATAAACACTTGTAACAGAATGCTCTCGTTCTTGTTCATTTTCCATTTATTCTCAGTGATGAAATCTTGTTTTGCTTCCGCTTGATTCTATATTTCACACCTTTATTTTATTCTTTTTGTTGAGTGATTATATATTGCCAAACTCGATCTAAATATATCATTTAAGTTGGAAACATTGTGATTGAGGCTTGTTCCATGCATGTAATTAGCATGAGGTATTGAGATGATCGAGTATACTGTTTACCATTCCAATGTAGAGAAGAAGTCGAAAGCACATACCATATTCATACTTTCTCCCCCCCCAAAAAAAAAATCCAAAACAAGTTAGACCAAACATTATTTATATATGGTTATTTTGCCACCTTTTCTCAATTATAGTCCTAATTAGTTATTTACGTACACTATAGATTAATGATTTTAAAAATTATATTAGTACATTAAATGGCTATTCTCAGTGTACTTCCTATAATTTTAGAGCTTGGTGGTACAAACTTAATATTATTTCAAAGCTAAAAAGATTATTATTTACAATTTGAGTGTAAAATGTATTCTTACAATTATTTTTTATGATAAAAAATGTACAAATGCATAAAACATATTAATTAGAATATAAATTTATTTTATAAAATTAGCACTAATTTAAGACTTAAACGATTTAGTGGTATATGAAATGTTGCATTGTGAGTAGACCTGTCGAACAAGTCGATTCTTGATCGGGTTCGAGTCAATTGGGTAGCGGGTCCACCTAGCTAGGTAGGGTCATGGCAAGTTATTGTGAGGGTTCAGGTAAGTCAATGGGTCAAGAATATCAAATTTGTTAATTTTTTATGATTTTTAAAATAATATCGCAATTAAATAATAACATTTATTAAACATTATTTTTTATAGTTTTTTTAAAATTAAATATGCCATAAATTATAAAATATATATAATAAATTAAGTCAACCCAACGGGCTAGGATTGAGTTTCAACCCAATCACATTCAAGTTCGATTTTTATCAGGTTTCGAGTTCACTTTTAGAGATTTTGAGAACTCTAATCGCATGTTACAATCTTGACTAAGACCTTGGAGCAAAATCAAATGAAATCCCTCCCATTTAGAGCTGTCAAAATCTAATTGAAACTTACTTTTGTACAAACTTACGTCTGGACCAACGGTGCATTGGCGTAGTGGTCGCGGAGCTGCGCTTGGTAGGACGACCCTTGCACAAGGTGCAAGGTTCGATTCCCCACAACGTCGTTGGGAGGGAGGTAAGCCTTAACTCCGCTCTAACCCCCGGTCCAGACGTAGGCCCATAGGCTAGTAGCCCAATGGGGCCGAATTGGGCGGTGGCATAGCCACGTGAACAAAAAAAAAAAAAACATAATACTGATTGAAGTTGGTTTTTTAAACTTACTATATTCATTTATTTACAATTTAAGGCAATATAATAAAAATGAACTTATAAATTTTTTCAACTCTAGTAAGCGTGGAGGAGATAACTTATACTTTGGACAATATTTCAACCTACTGCATTCAACTCTTATAAGATTCAATAAACTTCCATCAATTACATAGCCAAAGTCAAGTACGAGATGTTTTTTTTGGTATGTAAACTTGGGTCGGCTTCATTAAGTTTAATTTAAACTAAGACCTTTTAAATCTATATTTTTTGGTCAATAAATTTAAATTTATTTTAGTAATACATGTTACATATATATATTATTTGTGGCCATAATTTACGGTGGCCTATTGTTGAATGCTGATGGGGGGCAATGGCAAGGAAAAACTTTCTAAGGTCTTGCCCTCGTCAAACAGGGCATTAAACTCACCTCTCTACCATTCAACACCTTGATGCCTGTTTTCCCCTTCTTCTTCTGTGCATCTACGGAGTTATTTCACACCCTCTCTCTATCTCTTCAACTCACTCTCATTCAATAATGACTGAATGAATGGAAAATCACATCCCCACCGTACACATTTCAGCAGGAATTTCCTGAATTTCATAAGATGCCTCTCTTTCTCTTTTAAGTTTTAACTGTGGCTGGGTGTGACTCAGAAACCCACAAGCGACAAACCAATCAGAAAATTGCATTCTTCAATTCAGCGATTTTCTTGTCTCCCTCCCCAATTGTTTAATCATCAACCGCCATTAAACTAAACACTCCAAGGAGAGAGAAAGAGAGAGAGAAACTCCATCGAATCCAAAGGCCCTCTTGGAAGTGCTTGTTCTCGTTTGTTTTGTCTCTCCTCTTTTGGAATACTGGGGTTGTTTGAATGCTGATGATCGTTACTCTACCGACTTCGCAAAGTCATTCTTCTACCTCACAACTCAAAATCCAACCCCTCTTTTTTGTGCTAATGCTGAGCTGTGTATGATAAAGACCGGTGGATCTTCTGTGGGTCTTTGCTGATTTGCTTTTTGGTTTCTCCATTTGTTTGTGTGTGTGTGTGCGCTAAAGTTGGAGAAAGATTGAGAGAGGAAACGAAGCAGAAGAGAGTAAGAGACGGTTTTCTACAGCAGGTGAAATGATAAGCAAATCTGATCTAACACTGTTTTGGTTTTTCTTTAGTTCAGCTTTTGCAAAAGATTGCATTTTCTAGTCTTGGTTCTTACACAATTTTCTATTGTCTTTGCTCTTGCAGTGAAACAAACCAAGAGACAGGGCCTCCATTATATAATTAGGAGGAGGCTTATCTATCTTCCATGCTGACAAAAAATAGAAGATCTCCATCAGCCCATTATAATAAGCAATCTTGGAGTGGGTTCTACATACAATTTCTCATCTTGGCTTTTTCTACCACTAGATTGCTTCTCAGGATTTAGTTTTTTCTTCTGCATCATAATTGGCTTTCTTTCTGTGGTCTAGAATATAATGCCTCAAGAGGGTAGAAGAACAATTGGGTACAGACCCTTCATAAGTTGTGATGATCCAAGGGGAGTGGTTGAGTGTGGCACAGTCAGAACAAACAAATCTGAATCTCATAGGAGAAAACAAAAGAGTGTGAATCTAGTGGCCAGCTCTTGGTCTTCTTGTAAACACATCAAGATCGATGAAAAGGGCGCGGCCAAAGATCTGCGCAAAGGTGCACTTGATCATGAGGAATCCTTGACCATGCTTAGCAAGCTACGGCAACACTCGTCAGATCACATCTCTGGATCAGCTAGCAAGCAGCTGAACAAGGGTGAGTTTGAGGATGCTGAATTGCAAGAAATGGCATCTCATGGAGTTGGTGGGAAGAATATGTTTTCGGATCCTCTTAGAGAAGACGCTTGTGACGGTCATAGAAGGTTAGACTCACCTGACGCGCCTTACACGAGTTCGAGTCAATCCTCAGCTGTCCATTCAAGCAATTTTGCGTCGCAGGAGTCTTCTCTTTCATTCATATCTTCAAAGAAGAAGAAGAATAGTAAGAAGAAACCAAGAGGAAGCAGCTTATTTGCAAAGGTTATGGGAATAGAATATGGTAGAAAAACGGGTTTGGGTGATGAGGGTAACAAGATTGTGAATCAGAAGAAAACAGCTGTTGATGTAGACTCACAACATGAGCATGATTCAGGCTGGAAGAGCAGGACGTTAGATCAGATGATTTTAGCTTTGAGATTCAAAGGAAAGTTTAAAACTAATCAGCTAAATGGAGTGAAATCTTACCCTAAGTCCCATAGAGACTATTGGTCATCCATAGTTATCATGAAGCCTTCAAAGTTTTCTTGTCTCAATTCGGAGAATCCCATTATACCAAAGCCAAGGTCGGAGGTGGATGAAGAGATGTTTCTTAAGACGAGAATAAGAACCAACCCTTTAGCCGAGTCGGATGAATTTGAGAATTTGAATTGTAATGAGAAAGAAATGTTAGACAGAGCAAAGGGAAGGGCTTCTTCTCCTGGAAAATTAAGGCCACACAAGAAGCACTTACTAGACAAGAATGCTGAAGAAGCTCGGAAGGCGAGTAGTGGAAAGCGAAAAGGGGAAAGAAAGAAAACACCATATTCTGAAAGCCATTCTCAATCCCCAGATGAAGACAAATCAACAACGAGCTCTAGCTACTCAGAAAAGAATTGGCCAAAGAGTGATGAGGAAATAACTAGCAAGGTTGTCACAATTGTAGTGAGTATTCTTTTCCTCTCTGAAATTTTGTTGAAATAAAACTCTGTTCTATTTATGTCAATGCTGCTCATATAGAAATGTAACACAAAACCCTTTTCATACAGAGTGGTAATGAAAGATTTAGAAATGTATGTGACATGAAGTCCCTATTTCTATTGGAAGATTCTGCTAGACTCACTGAAGATGCAACTCAAATCGAGATCACAGGTAGACACCCTGAATTATGTCATGCATTGTCTGCATTTCTGTGAAATATCCTTTCAACATTTCCTCTGATAAGTTCTCATCTGTTTTGACTGCAGATTATGTTGATGATGACCAGAGTTCGTCGAATGAAACTCCGTTATCATCTTGCAGTCGACGCAAAACCCAAGAACAGGAAAGCCAGTGCTCTCCTACAACACCGGATATCGAAGAAGAAGAAAATTACGGTTCCGTGACCTCAACTCCCTCCACTGGTTACAGTGGCTCAAGAAAAGGCTCAAATGGTGAGAACAGGTTGAAGGAACTGCTCCTAAGCAGTCTGCCGTTCATCAAACGTATAGAGAAGCTTTTTGATTTGAAGGGAAATGCAGATAAAGTCTTTTTCAGTAAAATTAGTAATGATATTGGTCATACTGATTTAAATGCCAGAATGTTACTAGACACTGCAAATGAGCTCGTCGAGCTCTATGGCTATGAGTGCTTAAGGGCTTGTCTACCTCTTCCGTTGGCATACAAGCTCAGTTCTGTAGCTTGCTACTATACTTCTTTGGACCAGCTTTTGGATCAAGTTTGTGAAGGAATTGAGGCTTTCAGGTGTTACATAAAAGATGTTGAGGAAAGCCCTTCAACCGATAATCTTCTTTTGCTAGTGAAGGAGGATTTAAGGTGCAGAAGAATGAGTGATGAAGTTTGGGATATTGGTTGGAGAAATGTTGGGTCTGCAGACGAAATCGAGGAGATCACAAGAGGGGTCGAAGAGCTTGTCTTAGATGGATTGATAGAAGAGATTCTTGTTGATCTTACTGCCTAGTACTAGTAGTAGTATATTAATTTGTTGACATTATATGCTCTGAATAAGTGTATAGTTTTGTGTTTCCGCTTGATTGCAAGGAGCATTCTATGTAGCTAGCATAATTCAACCTCTCAAGGCAGTAGGTCACAGTAATACACTTGGAAATTTTCCCTCCAGAGATCATCACTTGAATTATTTGATGTCCAATAATCTAAGCACAATATACATATATGTATGTGTACTCTTTCAGAGATGTATCAACTATACAATTTATATTGCTCTTGTTTTTTCTTGTAAAAGTACAGAATTATCATAATACTGTATATATTATTGTTTCAAATTATCTTATCCTGGTGTTCAGAAACTGGATGTCAAAACATGTTATGGGAATGGGACTAATAAGTTGTATAAATTCATAGCTTGGTTTTTTGTGTCGTAAGAAAACTAATAATATCGCTTAGTGTTCAAGAATGGGATATCTTATGTCACAAAGAAAAACAGAAAGAAGAAGAAGAAGAAGAAGAAGAAGAACAGGGTAGCTTGAAGATGAGAAAGTAATATCCTCCAAAAATGCAAGATACTATATGAAAGTGGGCTGGATTGTATGATGAAGCAACCAAAGATATATTCCTGCCTACCAACCAAACATTGCCATTCTCTTTTATACTACATAATAACCCCGGGCAGAATAACACTAAAAAAAGAGGGGGAAAGGAATTTTAATGTAATTAACCTATGGCCAAAATATTGTGTTCTCGAAATAAGGCTAGGGTCAAATTGTTTCTTTCATACTCCACTGAGATATAAAATTCGAGATTGTGGATAAATAATTCGAGAATATGCCTTGATTGCCTTCATATAATGTAATAGATCTGATATACTGTATTATCTAATTGTTGTTTTTTAATATAACAAAGACAATGCTGTGTTAGATCACGTGTGTAATTGATTATCATTAACAAGTTGACCTTGTGGACAGAACTCGTTTACGATTTAACATCTTCCATGTCAGAAGCCTACCTGCATGAAGAATATTTTACATGTAGTTGTAGAGTTTAATTCATTTGAAAATGAAAAGTATTTTAAAAAAATAATTTGAGCTTGCAATATGCAATGCCCAATTGGGCTGAGAAGATGGTCCGTAATAATTCGAGATTTAGTCAAGAACTTTGGGCCTTTTCATCGGGCCCTTTACGAAACAAAAGCAAAGCTGTGGAGAGTGAGTATTTTTGAAAGCCCTCTATCCGTTAGTAATCCGCCAGGTTGTTGTATCAACGTCCAATTCTAGTAACATCATTCTTTTGAAACGTATTATGTACAACTTTTGCCAACATAATGAGTTCCAAACTTTAAAAGGAATTGGCAGGCGGTGGTGTTATGCACCACTATGACTTGAATTTTATTTATTTTTGGTTACATCTTTGGTTATTTTTCAAGTATAAATGTAGCAGTCAATTGCTTTTTACATTAACCTATGTAATTCTAGTCTTGATTAATTCATTTTATGTAACAAGCAAAAAATCACCTCAAAAAGAAAAAGAGATTACATGCAAAAGAAATTCAAATATAGAAAAGTAAAGTAAAATAAAGTTGTGGCTAATAGATGGATCGATAGCTACACCTTAAGAGAATGCTCTACGATGGGAAAGATATACGAGCATCTTCAAGAGCTTTTCCATTTTCTTGAGTAGTGTGAATATGGAGAATATGATACAAGTTTTCACTCCAACAATTTCCCCATCACAATCTCCATTATAGGGATTTCTCCAAAAAAATATGTTCATGTCCCTATATTTGGAGAATTCTACAAAATAATTTGAGGAAGGCATTAATTGCAAGTTCTATCATGGTGACTTTTGATTGGTTGATTTATCTTTCATAATTTTTTTCTACGATAATTTTGTATATAATAAATATAAAATGTTTAAGATAGAAAAACTGTTGGAGTTAGACTAAAATAATTTTGGAGAATATGTCTTTTGATTCTTCATTTTGAAAAAAATTAAGGGGATGCTCTTGGATATGCCCTAACGATATGATAATGCATGTTCATGGATAGTAATGACAGTTGAGCATCATAAGCATTAAGCAATTTGACAAACACAAGTTGTAGCTCTAATGGTAAAACGTATTTAATGCAAATCAATAAATGCTCATTAATTCCAATAATGCAAACACAAGTACAGTATCAATCGATTCTCACAATTCACAAAGGAATAAAACGTGTACAACTTTACTTAGAGCATAGGTAATCACAATCCCAGTACAAGTACTAATTTGATCACGCGAGTTATACCACATCGACAATCAACTTAATTACAACAATATTCAATTCAAATCAACCAAAAATTTTCTGAATATAAGACACCCATAACGGAGCAAGAAACAAGGCCATCAAAACCGGCGGAGGATTCAGGACGCTGGCCTCACTATAGAAAGGCGCATTGTCGTACCTCAACTGGCAACTCGGAAGCATCGCCCACGCGTAACTGGTCGGTCCACCCCGCTCCCGAATGTTCGAGAAAGCCGAGCTCAAGCACTGGCTACAATTACGTCTACTAATATCGGGCGTACACTGAGCCAGCGCGTACACCTCCCCTCCGCCGCCACCAACACTACCTCTCTTGGTCGCGAACATCGCAGAGCTGTTAAACGCGGTCTCTGCTATGAGCTCAGGGACAAGGGCTCCTAAGGTTCGGTTGTACTCCGCGAAGTTGGTGGCGTTGGCCTGGCTTACGTCAAGGGACACGAACTCCCCGGGCTTGTAGGTGCCAATGAACGAGTAGTTGGCGAAGCGGATGAGGCAGTTTTGCACGCTATACGCGAAACCGTCGCCACAGCCTTTGGTCACGAGATCGGACGTCGAGAGAAAGTCGTGCAAGGAGGCGACGCAGCTGCTGCAGTGTCTTAAGGAGGCGTCCCCACGGCAGAGGTAGAAGGCGAAGGCTTCGCCTCGGGAATGTTGGGCGGAAGAGGTGTTGTAGAAGCTCACGGAGCCGGCGTGCGAGGGGAGCCTGCCGAGCACGATCTCAAGGTTCCCTACGTAGGTATCGCCAGCGTTGGCGTTGAACCCGGCTTCTAAACAGGTCGCCGATTGTACGACCGTCGATCCATCGGATGCCGCGGGTTTGGAGAGGAGTAACGTGATCAAGATTGTGGTGAGGATGGTGTTTAGATCGGTTGTTGCCAAGTGCGCCATGCTCGACTTGTTCTTTGATCTTTAATTTTTTGAATGGCGCTAGGCCATATATGCTTTGTCTATATATATCCATATAATTTTTTTATTTCAACCAAATAAAATATCTAAGGTGGGATTGTAAATCAGTTGGCCAAAGCTAGAGGCCGGCTAATTAGTGATGACTGATGGAGCAGCCAATGTGGGCTGCTTAGCCTGCTTTATTTTTAAAATAAACCAAGTTGCAACCATATATATGGATAAGTTTTATATCTTGAGAATTCTGGTTGCCCAATCCATATCTTGAACTTGTCTCTACAGAACAGTCTAAGGTCAAACTTGGCGCCGTAATAATGTATACAAATTTGGCATTGTCAATTCTTTTGGATAGAAACAATCAAAGAGAAAGCATATGTACGTCAATTCTTGGAATGCTCCACATTGCTTCTCATTCACTATAAATAATGGTAGGACCAGCGTAGCCGTGGCTAGTTGCACCTCGTCACACCTAGACCAGCTTAGGAGGCCGGTATATAGACCTTGCCAAATAGGTCGGGTGAGTTAGATTGTGGTTTGGGTCGATCCGGTTCGGGTCAAATTAGGTCTCAAATTCCTCGTTGCTTAAATTTACGGGTTATGGGCTTATCATGTGCATATTAATTTCTTATGGATCTTATCGTGTGATAATGGCCTTAATTTACCTCTAATTAATTCCATTGGGCTGCAAAAGCACGATGTTCTCGTTTTGGACCTGGTCCGATCTTAGAAAACAATAATAACATTATGTATCACAATTCACATCAATTTTATCCGACGATTTTGTGTACATGGGCTTTGGGCAAGCAAAAATGGAGTAAATAGGCTACAAGGAAAAACAATGAGGTCCCATAGGCTTTTTTCCAATTTTGCCCCTACCTTTTTTTCAAAATTACAAGATGACGTCATCATATGCCATTGATGACGTCAGCACCCCTTATCACCCATCAAGCGTTGACCGACGTTAACCGGCGTGGCATTAGTGATGACAAGTGACGTGTCATCAGATGACAAGCTACTTGTCATCAGTCCACGTACAAAAAACTTGTCATCAGTGATGACCAGTTTAGATAAAACTCACCACTCACGACCTCAACTTGTCATCTGATGACAAGTTGAGGTAAAATCCATCATTCACGTAAAAAACATGTCATCAGGTGATGATGAGTTCAGAAATTGACCTATGTGGGATTTGAACCCACATTATTGTGCATCAAGCACATTGCTCTACCATTTGAGCTAATAGGCCATAATTATAAGTAATATATATACAAATCTAACATACCCAAACCCATAAAATCATCCAAAAAACATTAAAACAGACATGTCATCACCCCCAGATCCGTAAAACAACTTGTCATCACCAAAACACATTAAAAAGGAATTGTCATCGCCAAAACCCATAAAAACGAACTTGTCATCACCCAGAACCATAAAAACAACTTGTCATCACCCTAAATCATAAAATCGTCCCAAAAACACTAAAATGAACTTGTCATCCAAAAACCCACAAACTCAAAACCCCTATACCCACAACAAAACTTGTCATCACTTAAATCCGAAACACAAAGTTGTCATCCAAAAAATCCAAAAACATATCCAAACCCATAAAATCATTCAAAAACCCTTAAACCAAACCTGTCATCACTAAACCCACAAACTTGTCATCCAAAAAACCTAAACCCACAAACAAAACTTGTCATCACTCAAAAACCCTAAACTCAACTTGTCATCCAAAAAACCAACAAACTCAAAAGCCCTAAACCCACAAACAAAACTTGTCATCACTTAAGTCCGAAAAGTAAACTTGTCATCTAAAAAATCCAAAACCCTCAAAAATCCAAAAACCCAAAAATCCCAAAAATCCAACCGGTTGGATCCGGCTCGTACGAGCCCGGATCCGGCTAGATCCGGCTCGTATGAGGCCGGATCTAGCGGCTCGTTCGAGGCCGGATCCGGCTAGATCCGGCTCGTTCGAGGCCGGATCCGTCTAGATCCGGCTCGTTCGAGGCCGGATCCGTCTAGATCCGGCTCGTTCGAGGCCGGATCCGGCTAGATCCGGCTCGTACGAGTCCAGATCTGACTAGATCCGGCTCGTTCGAGCCTAGATCTGGCTCGTTCGAGCCTAGATCTGGCTCGTAGGAGCCCGGATTTGGCTCCAACGAGCCCGAATCTAGGAGAGAGGGAGAGAATGGAGAGAGAGAGAGAGAGAGAGAGAGATGGGGGGACGAACCTGAGGGCGGCGCGAAGACGGCGACGGAGAGGGAGGACGGGCGGGCGACGGCGGCGACGCAGAGGGAGGGCGGCGGGCGACGGCGGCGACACAGAGGGAGGGCGGGCGGGCGACGGCGGCGTCGGAGAGGGAGGGCGGGCGGCATGAGGAGAGGGAGAGGAAAGAAAATGGAGAGGAGAGGGAGGAGGAGAGAGTTTGGAGAGGAGAGAGGAAGGAGAGAAAAAATGAGGAGGAGAGAGAGAGAAAGTGGGTAAAATTTTGGGGTTTTATAGGGGAAAGAAAGCCTATGTAGTTCATTAATTTTTTGGGGAGGTTAGTCTCTCCAAATTCACCCCAAAACAACCCCCCAACCCCAATCCCTCATTTTATCCACATCGTATAATATAATAATTACACAATCTTTCCACCAAAAAGACAATAATTACATGATCAATAATAAGATTATTAAGATACAAAAAAAGTTACTGAATACAATAATGATTTTTCTACAGTTAAACCTCTATAAATTAATAGGGTTGGGACCGGAGTATTTTATTATTTTATAGAGATATTAATTCATTGATAAGTTAATATTTATTAATTTATAGAGATTTTAGCGATAGAAATATTTTCAATTAAAAAATACCAAGTATTGTCATTGAACCAAAAATTATACCAACTACAAAAATCATAAAAGTATAGCCAAACTATTAACATATTTACTAATAATAAAATATGGACAATTTCTGACCAAAATCTAGATGATTGGTACTATTGTACATCCCTTATATAGTAATTATTAATTTATGATGTTATTGGGGCCTTATATTTCTATAGGGGTTTTTTGAAAATTTATTATCTTATTATCTTATCGAAAATCGTCAAATTTTACACTAGCCCAAGTCGGGACCGAGAAAAAATATTAATTTACCGTGTTTATTAATTTATCGAGTATCATTTTATGGAGGTTCTACTGCCATGTGCCTTAAGGACATATTATAAAAAACTAATAATAGAAAGATTTTATAAATCTTAAATTTTGAGTTTTTTAATTTTTTTTTGACATGTTTACTATTTCCTTTTTAGTTTATGTTTTTGGTATGTTTATCACGTGCACTTAGGTTACACAAATAAAAACTGTAATATCAAATCACTATCTCAGATTAAATTTGAGATATAAAAATATTATCAACATCTAAGTCCTAATAATATTATAATATATTATTTTATCAGTTAGAAGGTGTGAGCGTTTGGAGTTAGGGATGTACAGAAGAGCTAGAGGTCGCCCGAAGAAGCGTTGGAAGGACAATATAAAGCAGGACATCGGCTTGTTAGGTATTTCTGTCGAGTTGGCGCAGTGCAAACAGCGTTGGAGGGAGAAGATCTCGGTTTTAGACAACTAGTTTGCTTGTTGGTGGAGCTTGGCGTAGCTGCTACGTGGTTTTGTTAGTTATAGTCTTCTTTCCTTTTTTCTTTTCTGTTTTTTTCTTCTCTTTTTCTTTCTGGCTTTTATTTTCGTTTTAGCTTTAGTGTTAATTGCGTTGTTGTGTTTAGGCTACTCAGTTTAGTTTGTTGAGCATTTCCTCTTGGGTTGTTTTGGGCGCATTCCATCTAGGTCTGGAATGTCCCCATCCTGACCCCCCAGATCCTGCGTTTGTGGGTTTCCCCTGGGTAAATGTTGTTATTGTTGTTGTATTTTATCAATTAAATTATACTTTAGTAAAAAATTATCGATCATAACTATATACTAAAGCGGAAGTTAAAAATAATAATTATCACGACATGCATCAACATCTCATTGAACAAGATCACTCATCCCTATTAAAACAATTTAATTTATTCAATTGGTTAAAATTTCATTGTAGACCCCACATTAAATTGTACACATAATAAATCTATCTAAATCATAAAAAAATCTATCCAAAATTGTGCACGTAATGAAAATCAACTCTTTATAATTTTGAATATATATTTTAATTTATTTATACTTTCAACCTAGAATCTATCTATTATACTATGTATCTTATCGTTTTCTTATACAATAACTGTAAAACTTTGGTATTTACGTATGTCAATAGATAAAGCTAAAAATTATGAGGGGAAATCCAAAGTTATATGATTTTGATTTCTTTTTATTTTCCTATCAAATTTTGAATTGCATATTTGAAGAAATCCAAAATTTATATGATATTTAAATACGTATGTCAATTATTGTATAATCTATCCAAAATTATGATCGAGAAATCTATCTAATATGAATAAAGCTTATTTACTCCGTATAAATATATGATATTTGAATAGAGAATAGTATAAAAATAATAGTTATCACGACTCGTGTCAACTTCACTTTGTACCACATCACCCATCTTAATTAAAATAATCTAATTGATTGATTTTGATTGTAAACCCTATATATATAATATGAAATAATATATATAATTGAAATAGTATCTATGCGCATAGGCGCACTCGAGACGGTTACGCCGCTCGCAGCTGCTTAAAGCCTTAAAACATCAAACTCCACAGTCGTTAGGGAAAACCCGAGTTGCCGTACTCGCTCGGGGTTGTCCACTAACGCGCGCGATGCGCATAGGCGCACTCGAGACGGTTACGCCGCTCGCAGCTGCTTAAAGCCTTAAAACATCAAACTCCATAGTCGTTAGGGAAAACCCGAGTTGCCGTCCTCGCTCGGGGTTGTCCGCTAACGCGCGCGATGCGCATAGGCGCACTCGAGACGGTTACGCCGCTCGCAGCTGCTTAAAGCCTTAAAACATCAAACTCCACAGTCGTTAGGGAAAACCCGAGTTGCTGTCCTCGCTCGGGGTTGTCCGCTAACGCGCGCGATGCGCATAGGCGCACTCGAGACGGTTACGCCGCTCACAGCTGCTTAAAGCCTTAAAACATCAAAACTCCACAGTTATCGTTAAGGCAAATCGCCGAGCTGAGCTCGGGGTTTGGCCCGCCTTAAACGCGAGGGCGCGCTCGAGTTGATATCATCGCTCGTAGTCGCGATAAACCCAAAAATCCAAATTCGATAAGGCAAACCGCCGAGCTGAGCTCGGGGTTTGGCCCGCGTTGAACGCGAGGGCGCGCTCGAGTTGACTTCATCGCTCGTAGTCGCGATAAATTCGAATATCCAAATTCTATAAGGCAAACCGCCGAGCTGAGCTCGGGGTTTGGCCCGCGTTGAACGCGAGGGCGTGCTCGAGTTGACTTCATCGCTCGTAGTCGCGATAAACCCAAAAATCCAAATTCTATAAGGCAAATCGCCGAGCTGAGCTCGGGGTTGGGCCCGCGTTCGCGAGGGTGCACTCTAGTTGATTTCATCGCTCGTTGTCGCGATAAACCCAAAAATCCAATTATTATATAAGTCAAACAGCCGAGCTAGGCTCGGGGTTTGACTCGCGCGATGCGCGTCGGCGTGCTTGAGTCGGTTACAACAATGCGTTGACCGAGATTATGTGCATCAAGTGTGTGCCTCGTTTGTCCATGAAGGACTGAGGACATAGTCACGGGATTGTGTTGATACCCGAATCTGTCACTGCGTTGGTGTACGAGATGAATAGTGGCAAGGACATAAAGATTGATCGCGATCACGAGACATACTCCTACGCGGTCTGTGTAAAGGCATGAGGATCGCGATCACGAAACATATAAATTGATCGCAAGCTATATAACAAAGTGTACGTATGTGCATGCATGTATACGTACCTCCATTTCATGGGTACCCCCTATCTTCCAAAACGCGGGCTCGGCCCAAATATTTGCTATGGGGACCGGCCCAAAGGCAAGGCAATGACGGCAGGCTTATTAGCAAATGTCCTCCCCACTAAGTAAAGCATCCGAACTAGTGGAGGGCTAGGAGATGTGAGTGGGAGGCCACCCACTAGCATTCTGCCACATCACCACCATGCTTGCATTCCATTTCATGGTTTGGGCAAAATTGTTTGTCCCACATCGACATATGAGGACATAGCAAGCAGCACCCTTTTCCTATATATATATATATATGGGTTACAAGGCAAAGTTTAAGGGATCGGAAAAAAGCCGAGTCCTGAGACGTGTTCTCGAAGGACGGGCTCCGACGTGTTTGAGTCTCCGAGGAGCTCGCACTATTTTACGGGAAAGACCTTAAAAAGTCTTATAAGCCTCCGAAAAGAGAATAAAATAATATGCGGGGGTGGGAGAGCTCGGAGCAAGACGAGCCGGTTTCTAACGCGCCGAAAGGCCCGAGAGTTTAATAATTTTGTCCCCTAGTTAGTTCGAGATTTGCGGGCCTCAACAATATTAAATTAGAGATTAAAATAATAATATAGAAAAGCACATGTCAACTCCAATTATATGTATTATTAAAATTATAATGCATACACATTAAAATAAATCCTAAAAATCTTAGAAGCATTCAATCCTTATACAAAAATTATAATCTTATAAATCTTTATTCGATTAAAAGAATATTATAGTATAAATACTATATCATTAAAATAAATCCCATAAGAAACAAACTAAATAAACTAATACAAGATTTTATATCAAACTATTATTTTGAATAACTTTACATAAAATTTAAACTATGATTTTAGTTAAATCAAATTCATGCCTTCAAGATACGGGATCAATACTAGTTACTAACTGTTTCATATTATGTTAGGATAGATCAAGAGATATATATTAACGGGATGGATAATGTATAGAGGTGTCAAACGGGTTGGGTCGGGTGGATTCAGGTTCGGTCTTTCTGAGTTCGGTTTGAGTGTGGGTTCGGGTCAATCGGGTTACAGGTTAGGTTGGGTCGGGTCTTAACAGGTTATTGTGCGGGTTCAAGTCGACCTAACAGGTTAAGAACTTGGATTTTTAATGATTATTTAAATAATGTTATGATTAAATAATAATAGTTAATAATAAATATTATTTTTATAATAGTTTTTATAATAAAATATGTTATGATATTTAAAAGAAAATATATTTATTTTACATATATATAAAACATCGGATCGGTCGAATCGGGTTTCAACCCAATCGGGTTCGGGTTCAATTTTTTCCTTTGCTCACTACTATTCAATTCGGGTTTCAACCCAAAAATTTTCGATCGATTCGGATTGATTTTTCGGGTCGGGTAAGGTTTTGACAGCTTTAATAATGCATACAAAATCATTCACAATAATACTATCACACAAGAGAGGCCTAAAATCATGTGACACCTAATTATTGTTTTTTAAAACATACATAGTCATGTCCTCACACGGAAGGCTAAATTTTGAAACCTAACCCTATAAAAAAAATACACACAAAAAAACCGTAAAAGATAAATCAAATGTATATTTTTATAGCATAGTACTCCGAAATAAACAACACAAGTTCTACCCCTCCGGGACCCAAACGACTTGTTCAATAAAAGAAGGGAAAGGTATCCATCCGGTTGCAGCAGATTTGACGACGATTGGCTTTGCTAATCGACTCTAGTATCTGGATTAATCATTCGGGAGCCCTGTGCATTCAAATCAGGGAGGTCGAAAGAGTTCCGAATTTGCTCTGGTTGTGTGTTATTTATCTGGTGATAGTAGGATGAGTGATGATAAATCGACTACAATGGTGATGGGGAGTAGCAGGGAAAGAGATCGCGAGCTTCTCATCCCTGTGTCCGACCCCGCCGCCGTCAGCCATGGCCGGGGTGACGACCATCACTCTGCTAAGCCCTCGCCTTCCGCCTCCTCCTCCGGTCGCGAGGTGATTAACTTGCTCGATCTGTTCCTCTTATCTTAGGGTTTCGTGCTCTAGGCTTCTGTTGATTTTTCAATTTCTGTTCTTCATATGGTAGATTCTAACGATTCCGAGACTCCCTAGTAAAGTTTTTATCTTGTAGAGATTTATTAGGGCTTCAATTAGGATAGATTTCTGATTCATCCCAATTGAGTGATGCTCTGGTGCATTATGAGGATGTCAAGAATTATGGGCTATCTGTCTCCACATAGTTAAGCAGCTTTGTTATTAAACTTAACAGAATCAATCAGCTGCTTTTGGTTATTGAATTCTGTCATTCTATATGGGTCGTCCATGCTGATTGTATAGCCAGTTATTGCTGCCAGATGCTCATATTATCTCCTCCAACTTCATTTATGGTCCTTTGGTTGCCCCTTTCTGTGATTGGTGTGATGGTAACATAGCCTTTTGAGCACTTAAAAAACGAGTCTGGGTTTGTTTTTGCAGACCTTTTACAAATTTCTCAGGAGCTGGGCATCAAAGAAGTTTATGACTGGATGGTAGGAATTTTTTTCCATCTTTATTAGTTCTAGTCATCTTAAATATTATCTTTTCTTCACATTGATGTTTAACATTGCTCCTAGCAAAACCACAGCAATAATTGCTTGTTGTTCACAGACCTGCATGACGTAGTGAGATTAACCTTATCTATTTAATTACATCCATCAATAGGCTTCTTTGGAGGAATCTGAAGCTTCAAATTATATACTGACCGCCTAATTCTCCATGGAAAAAGAAGTAGAGAATATTCTAGTTGTCTTTATTTTTGTTCAGTATCGCTTTTCATAATTCAGGAAAAGAAAGGGTTTGTGCTTTGGATTGCAGGCCTAATGATGGTCAACTGGATGGACTTTTTCATATTTTCATCAATTTTATATCAGGGTATAGTCTCGTTGATATTCAGAATACCTCTTAACAATAGAAGAAGAGATTTTAGCAGAGTGAATGGTGTTTAGAAAAATTGAATTGATTTGCTTGATGGTCTCTACTCCTAGGACTTGTTTTGGATTGGTATATTTGGGATCCACTACATAAAATTAAGTAATTTTTATCTCACTTTTGGCTATCATCCACTTGAGAGTAGAAGATTACTGCTACTATGGATGATAAAGTTAATTTACTATACATGTTTAGTTAGTGATATTTCCATATTTTTGCTTTGTTAGATTCTTGTTAAATCAGGTGCTTGTCATTATTCTATTGTTTTTTTTACTCATTCCTATCGTTGCCTTTGCAGTGTCATCCTTTTCCCCATAGCAATCACTTTCTACATCACTTGGTGGTTTATACACTTTGTGGATGGATTCTTTTCACCAATCTATGCTCAGCTTGGAATTGATATTTTTGGTAAGCAGATATCTATAGATACAGTTTGTCTTACTATTGTCTTTCTTTGATTTCTGTCATGCTGAGCTTTGTGGTCAATGTAATTGGTATATCTGCGTGTATGATCTGCAAAATGGTAGATTCTTTAAGCCTTAACCCATTTGTGAATTTTGGTGCATGATTAATGAAAGCATTACTTCCCTGTATCTTCTTCAGGTCTTGGGTTCATAACCTCGATAACATTCATCTTTTTGGTTGGCGTATTCATGTCTTCATGGTTGGGTGCATCTGTCCTGGGTCTTGGTGAGTGGTTCATCAAGAGGATGCCTTTTGTTCGTCATATCTACAATGCCTCCAAACAAATAAGTTCTGCCATATCACCAGGTGAGTTTCTGCCAAATCTTCCTATTCTTTATTAGAATAATGTCTAGCTAGTAGGCTGATGTACTGCTGACTGCTGACTGCTAAGTACTGACTACTGACTGCTGAGCTGTATGGTTAATTGGTATAGATCAGAACACTCAGGCCTTCAAGGAAGTAGCCATCATAAGACATCCTCGCATTGGTGAATATGCATTTGGTTTTATCACCTCCTCTGTTACCCTGCAGGTGTGTGTAGAAATTATCATTTTGCTTCTTGTTTCCTTCAGCCATATCATTCCTCAGTTGTTGTCCCTATCTTTCAGAGGCTAAGCCTTGTAACTACTAGTTGTAAGCATTAATTTGCTACTCTAGTATCCACCATTTGCAGTGAGGTCCGTGATGAAGATTGAATTATGTGAGAGTAATTGATGTACCATCTTAGTTGGCATGTTAGGGTTTGTTTGGCAACACAGTGCTTGCATAAACCTTCTGTATTATTACCTTACCTAAGAAGCTTCCCTTATCAACTACATTATTAGTACCATTCAAATTATGTGGAATTCTTTTTATCCCTGATAATTCTTTTTCTACATTATGCATCTCAGACGTACTCTGGTGAAGAGGATCTTTGCTGTGTTTATGTTCCCACCAACCATCTATACATTGGTGATATATTCTTGGTCAACTCTAAGGAAGTTATCAGACCTAATCTATCGGTTCGAGAAGGAATAGGTAAGTGCTGTAGTAAATAATGTTGCTTTAGTCACTATCATGTCAAGGAAAGCCCCATCGCTTTATTCTGCCATTTGATTTTGTTATACCATATTAATGCAGAAAGTTGAAAGGTTTCAATGATTACTACAATATTTTGAATCTGTAAAGTCTTGTGTCAAACAAGGATCTGAGAATCTAAAATTTTGGTTGCAGAAATTGTGGTGTCTGGTGGAATGTCAATGCCCCAGATTCTCTCAGTATTGGACCCGCGAACGATTCACGTGGACAGAAGTAGATCAAGGAGCTGAGAGTGTGGACATTGTAGATTTGGTTACTTAATGATGCAGAGTGTTAGTCCTGATCATCAGGATAAAAGAGAGAGGGGACATAGGACTGCATATTCAATCTGTCAGTGTTCATATAATCATCAGGAAGAAGACGTTTTAGGAGTTTGGTAATGATATATTTTTTTCAGCAGTTGAAAGTGTTCAAAAGATCTTCATTTCTTCCATGTCTGGATGTCATGTCACCTCATGTATACTCTTAGGTGTAGCTTTGGTTTGCTTATTGTTAATCTGTTATAGGGGTTGGTGTTAAGCACTTGTGAAGTGTGACTAATTTGAGCTCAACCTTTGTTCTTTTTTTGCTCTTGCAAATACTGCTATTACTTTCACTGTCATATTTCTCACCCATGATGTGTTCGTTTCGACCAAAAAAAAATATTTCTCACCATGATCAAACACATACGCTTGAAGGAAGAAAAATAGCAGAAAATCGGTGTGAATTAATAATGAAAGGGACTACTTTGTTATGCATTATTCATTCCTTTGTCAGGATTGCATTGTTATTCTAATTTTTGTTGACATTATTTCTTCTTTTTCTTTCTAGACTCTTTTTAATCGGGATGTAGTTTTTGAGTTGGGTAAATTCCATTTCTGTACTTAAACTTTGGACATGTGAAATAAGTCCCTGAACGATCCATGTATCAATAAAAAGCCTATCATGTGACACCCAGGTGGAACTCCATCATCTGCTCTACTTTGAGTGGTTTGTTGCTAGCCAAGCCACATATGAGTAAATCAGGAGCTTGTAATGCATAAATATATACATGCACGAAATATCATATCATACTACCTCCTATGGTAACTTTGAGATTCTTATCCCTTCAAAGTTCAAAGTTCAAAGTTCAAAGTTGAAACCAACGTAGAAAATTATGATTCACATAATAAATACGGAGTAATTTATAAATCACAATTTACAAGGTTAGAAAATAAATCAAAATACCAAGTCACGTTTTTTGTTATTTGTTTCCCAATTCCCATTATTAACTCTGGTCTCCATCCGTTTCTACATTTCTGTTACCCTGATTTTGAACGTTTCTATGTGAACACACAGACTCGCACACGCACCTGATAATTCTCTCAAACCCAACCAAGAGCTCTCATTTCCCAACCCCCTTCAAAACAAACAAATTCCCCCTCACACAGAAAAGCATAGGAAGGAACAAACACTTTACAGAAGAAAAGAAGAAGAAGAAAGAGGGAGCGTCGGCTTAGTTGATCGGGAAGATGATGATGATGATGAATGGGTCAGATCAGTCGGAGACGACGAGCCTGACGCATTCGTGGCCAACGTCCCCGAAACGTAGCGTACCGTTGTACTACGTGCAGAGCCCGTCACGCGAGTCGTCGCACGATGAGGATAAGTCGTCGAACCAGGGGACTACCCCGAGGTCGATGCTGGACAGCCCCACGGAGTCTCGGTCGTCGTCTGCCAGCCGCGTGTCGGGCACGGTGAGGCTCAAGGGGTCGGCGCTCAAGGCCGGGCAGCGTCGGTGGGGCGTGATAGAGGAGGAGGAGGACGAGGAGGGAGGGAGTGGGAGTGACGACTCGATGAGGAGAAGACACATGTGGCAGGCGGGACTGACAGGGATCGTAGGGATGTTCCTCTTGTTCTGTTTGGTCCTCTGGGGAGCCAGTCGCCCCTTCGCCCCTCATCTTTCCCTCGAGGCATTACTATTACTCTTTATTAATCAACAATTGTGCATTGACGTTAAGGGAACTCAGACTATCACCATCAATGTTACTAGCCCATCACCATCAATTTCCTGCAGAAATCTCCTTACTCTGATGTTTCAATGCAGAAGCTGATCGTAGATGATTTCTACGCTGGGCAAGGCCTAGACTGGAGAGGGGTCCCGACGAGGATGCTGACGGTGAAGAGCTGGCTTAAGATGAGAGTCCACAACCCAGCTACCTTCTTCGGCATCCACATCAGCTCCACCACCTTCCACCTTCTCTACTACAACCTCACCATTGCATCTGGCCAGGTTATATTCCTTTCATTTCCCTTCCATGTTGGTGAGTTTGAATATCAAATGTCCATCGAATCGCCTTGACGTATACATGACATCCAAACCAACCCTTGCGATACAGATGGAGGAGTATTACCAGCCTAGAAACAGCTGGAGAGATGTGAGTGTGGGGATTCAAGGTAACAAGATTCCTCTGTACGGGGCCAGCATCGGCTTTACAACCGCCTATGGCACCCGTGGAGTACCGTTAAAGCTTGAATTTGAGTTTCGGACTAGAGGTAATGTGGTGGGTATGCTAGTGAGGAGCAAGCACCGGCTAAACGTCTCTTGCTCCTTAGCTATCAACCCTAATAATCCAAAATCTGTCGGATTTGTGGAAAATTCTTGCAGCTTTCATTGAGCATGTTCTGGATGTCCGAGATCCAGATAGGCTCTTCAGATTTTGCATCTTATAGTTATAGCACATATGCTCATAGGTTGAATTTTGGTGCAGTAAAATATGTTTTTATTTTAGCATAATTCACAATTGAAGTTTTTATTCAACACTGTTGTTTATGTACTAGCTAGCATTCATGAATTACCACAGCTAACAGGATAAAAATTCTTTCTATACTTCAAAAATGCTAGTCTATATTATCAATTGTAACCCAAATAAAGAACAACAATGGGCGCTGAACATAGACAGTACTCTGTTTAGCACCTGCGATATTGGAGAGGGCAAGTTTGAGAAACTTTGTCATATGATCATGAGGTTGCCGGGGTTGGTTGTTTGTCAATGGCACAGCCTCCTGGCCTAACTGTGCTTGCTATCCTGTTCGGTGGCCAATAACGAAACACTGACCTGCCTATAATATTCTTGGCCGGAAGAGGACCCCTAAAATAGACAGAAAAAAGGGCAAGTCTTAACACAAAAAAGGGGATGAACTTGGGATAATTGCTTATACATATGAGAGAAGATTGCATTTACCACACATGGGAATCATAGCTGTTGTTCCGGTTGTCACCCATCACAAACACATAGTTATCTGGAACAATCTGGATACAGTAGACAATTACTATACATAGATGGCCAAAGTCATTGATTGAAGGAACAACTTTTTCTTCGCATGAAACAAGTTCACAGACATAGTGAAAGGGTTTATAGAATGTCTTTTTTCCCTAACAAAAAGTGAACGCATTGAAATGATCCAAATAGCAATCACAATTAAACACCAAGTTCACGAAGCTTCAAAACAAACAAACAAACTACAATTCCAAAACTAGTGATTTGATGCATGATAATGGAAAGTATTACCAATGGACTCATGTTGTACGAAGGTGATTCGAGAATGAATTCTTCATTCCTTGCAACGTCATTGACTATCAACTTTCCATCATGAACCTGCGACAGTTTTATTTACAATTTTAAATCACAGAGGAACAATATGAGATTATGATGACAGGTAACAATGTAATAAGATATGCCAAAAGATGTAGTTTACATATTAGGATAGGATTATCCTTGCATTATCTGGCATAAGCTTAGCTTTGCCTTATTCACCAGACTGCAGTTATATGAGCATAAAATGTGGGAAAAAAAAAGGAAGAAAAGATCAGATGTAAACAGGAGTTTACCTCCACTTTATCACCTGCTTTCGCAACAACTCGTTTTATAAAGACATCATCATCAGTGTATCCTACTTCTTGTAGGACAGGCGGACTCTTAAAAATAACTATATCATTGGGACAAGGCTTTCGGAAATAGTATGAAACCTGAAAAGGTACTAGAGCATGTATAAGTCACGCAATATATTGAATAGAGCTGCTATCTGTACAGCAAAAAAGGATAAGAGACAGACAAATCACATGGCATTTGGCATGAGTCACGATTCATGGTTTTACACAAGCACAAAATGCTTGCTAGGACAAGCTCTACTCAAATGATATAATCACTCACAAGTTGACAATGTAACAACTAACAATCAATACAAAAGATATTAATTATGTTAGGCTTTCAAGTTCATAATCTGCAAGCAAGACAGTGGATCCTCCTTCTCCTCTCATAAGTCCCTAACAAAGCCATGGGGTCTAAAACAGATCATGACATTGCAGAACAGCAATCAACTACTACAGAGCTACAACAGGTACACGAGCAAGAGAAGTCAATGTAAGGAGAAAAGCCTGACCTTCTCTGCAACAATTCGGTCTCCAACATCAAAGGTAGGGTACATAGACAAAGAAGGTATGAATCTGGGCTCAGCAATGAAGCTCCGAAATGCAAGAGAAATCGCCAGAGCAGCAAACACAGTCTTGGCATCGTCCGAGTCGAAATCCAACCATTCAGGCAAGAACCTAGCTTTACCGGTTTTCTTCTCAATCCGATTATCGTCCCCATCTCCACCGCCCCCGCCTCCGGTACCTTCTCCGCCGCCATCTCCGCCGCCGCCGCCCCCCTTGACCTGTAAAGCCGGTTTAGGGTCCTCATGGGCGCCTTTGAAGCTGTTGCAATGGAGCGAATTCGAGGGTTTTTCGGGGCGAAAGAGCTTGGATGGTGGGGGATTGAAGGGTTTGAAAAGAGAATTGGAGTGGGTGTTGGTTACAATGAGGGTTTTAGGTGGAATTGAAATTGGGGATTTAGGGTTTTTGGCAGGGTTGTGAAAGAGGCCTTGGAGGGAGGAGGACGGTGGGTTTAGCTGAAGAGGAATCATTGCCCGCCGGTGGGAGGATTATCTAATCAAGCAGGAATTGAAAGATCGTTGCTTGTTTATTGTGGCAAACTGGCAAATACCGCCTATAAGCCTAACGGGTAAGGTTGTGAATTTGGTGTCACGTGTTAAGTTTTCTTTGATTTCATAAGCTATGTAATCGCAAGTATTGGTTTTGAACAGAGTACCGCCTAATTATCACGGGTATCCACGTAACTTGATTAGGGTACGTTCGTGGGATCACACTTTTCAATGGTTTTCGAATCCCCTCCACGGAATGAGGTATTGCTCGGGGTCGTAAGGTCCACGTCGAAGGGAGTGCAAGAGCGGCGGACGTGAGACTAGTCGAGTGCTAGTAGTTTTGGATACCCACGATAAATTCGAAAAAAGAATTGGTTTTGAACTCGAATCATTGTTCTTAGAATTTGATTGGATTACCACTTCAATTGGTAGCCACATAAAAGAACAACTACTTCGAACAAAGAAGAACTACAAATAAATTTGTAAGCCGGCCAAAAGGGAAGGCAAATGTTGCATCCTAAGAACATTACTTCGATTAACATAGAAATTATCCCTCAATCCCATTGAAAAGTGAGTAATATCTTGATATGTAAGATTACTCCTAGCAAGCAAGTTGTAACTACGAGAGCAAGCTTTGGATTTGATCAAGAGAATGTATCAATCCTGATGACATTTGTATTTGGTGAAATATGTGACAATAGAGAGATTACCTTGTACCAGAGATGCAATATCATGCTGAATTTGGTACATATTTGTGCAATCAATCTCGCTAGAACAAAATTTGTGTGTATTCCATACCACAATAGAGGATTGATTCGACGATGTCCTTGTTTACAAAATGCAACAACCAAGAGAACATCATACTATCGCATCTATCCTAGAGCTAGTGACTTGTTGAGGATATGATCTACAACAAGTGGTACCTATGTTGGTAACAAATCCAAGTTTATTTTTCATAAGAAGCGGAACTTTGAGCGGCTGTTTTTAATGAAGCGTAATTGTGATCATTAAGAAGACTAGTCGACAATCGCAACTTGGCTTATCACTATGTAGTTCATCAAAACAAATACAAATAGAATCCATAGAAAACAAAGTATTAGCCAACACAACACCAATATAGTTTGCCTCTCCTCCAATATGTCTTAGTTGAATCCGCCAAGAAGCAAGGTAAGCATCTATCTACAAATTGAGTGGTGAAGTTATCTTATTTTAACGCTTGCACAAAGTTTGTGTTATTTTGTGGCGAGAGCCAACTCTAATCCCTTATATAAGGTCTCATCCAGGCTTAAAAGCACCACAAGACCCCATATTGACATCATAAGCTCTACGAATTTGATATACGTTGTCTCTAAAAATGCCTCCACCCCTGCCAAACCAAGATTGCCCCTTGAAACTCCATTAACAATTAGTTTACACGAAATCAAAATTTCCTCAATCGTTCACTCGTTTAGCACATAGATGTTATTATGGGGTATTAGCACATGTGCAAACTGCCAAACCAAGAGGCTTTAACTTGAGTGTATTAGCACATGTGTTATATTAAGCAAGATCTTTGATATGTATCTTTAGTTTTCAACCTATCTTGTATTCGGTGGATTTACTCCCGCCGTCCCGCAAAGTTTGTCCATAAGGACAGTTTGCACGGTGTTTAATACAAAAGTGTAAAAGTTGGATAATTTGGATAATATATGAGTTTGAATGAGAATAATTTTGTAATTTTATAGTATAAAAAGTTAAAAGGTGATAAAGTTGATGGGATAGTTGGGTAATTGAAGGTCATGTATAAGATTGGATGAGAATAATTTTGTAATTTTGTGGGAAAAAATGATAAAGTTGATGAAAAAGTTGGATAATAATTGTAATATATGAGATTGAATAGGGGTAAAATGGTAAGAAAAATATGATATAAACAGAAAATTGGGAAGATGAACAAACTTATTGGGACAACCGAAAAGAAAATATGGACAAACTTATAGGCGACGGAGGGAGTATCTTGTAGGACAAGTTATCTTATTATCTAAGATACATGACCTAGTTTGTTATTCTCTTGTAGTATTTAAGCATGATCAATATACAAGTACGACATTCTTATATATTCCATATGGTATCAGTCTAACTATTAGGCATTACCACATTGAACCCTTCTGCATTAGACATTGGAGGTGGATTACAAGGACCCACACCCCTTATCTATTGGTTTGCAGGTCTCCAAGAGCTAGACGATTCGCATATAAGAAAGGAGATAGGAGCATCGTTAGTACGACAAGACTCGATTTCGTATGCACGAACAATATATGGTTTTTTTTCTTAAAAAGTCAATAATTATGTATGTGATTGTGCACCCTACACCTGTAATGTTCATTTGATTTATATCGGTTACTTATAACTAAATATAAACTGGTGGTCAGGTTCAAGTAAAATGGTTGTTATGGTGGTCGAAACGTAGAACGGATGTACATTAGGTTTTATATTCAATTGGTTACTACATAGTATGTGTAGTGATCAATTTCAAGCTAATAGCTTCACTAATATATATTTATTTGAATATGTGGTATTGTACATTGAATATGAAGGAATAGCGTTTTAAATATACGATAACATTATGCAAATGTAAAATGTTTAATATAACTACCAATTAGTTTGAACATGTAAAACCATGGATTTGAATATTTGATATTGAATAGTGAATATGAACGTACATTTGTAATATTGTACAATTTGGATATAGTTATAAGTCAAATTTTTTTTGAAGTTTAATGGAGTGATTGTATTAATAAAATGGTTCTAGGAACACCAAGAAGTTACAAGACTTTCAAAGCCCTAATTTAGCTAACACCTTTCTTAAACTTTTATCCTGTTTCTTCCACTTAGCAATCATGCAATTTCTAACATGATTCAAGATATGAGTACGTAACCATGGATTTAAATGTTCGACACTAAATAGTGAATA
Source organism: Polygonum maritimum (assembly GCA_963924305.1). Taxonomy (NCBI): domain Eukaryota; kingdom Viridiplantae; phylum Streptophyta; class Magnoliopsida; order Caryophyllales; family Polygonaceae; genus Polygonum; species Polygonum maritimum. The sequence goes on along the minus strand of OZ002733.1, from coordinate 9,679,793 downwards.
TCAAGACGTGTATTTCGAATACACAGTTAATATTGTATAATTACGAAATATTTGAATATAAATGTCAATTAGTTTGAATATACATTTTGTTGTATATTTAGACACGTATATTGAATATACAACATAATAGTATGAATATGATATACACGGTGTACCCTAACAAGGTGTTATATACAACATAATAGTATGAACATGATATACACGGTGTACCCTAACAAGGTGTTTTAGTATATTTAATCCATAAAGGGGATGTAGTGCGTACTTGTTGAATTGCCATTTCCTTGGTGAAGGGAATGTGTGCTCTCGACGAGGATGTATATTATATATCCATCTTCAGACTAGACACCCAATTAAACTTTCCTATATGGATATATACAGTGTCAAATTAGTGCTAGCTGTTGATTGAACGACATGATCGACCTCTGGATGTAACAACCAGCTAACAAAAGGATTGATTTGCTACTTCATACACGCATATAATCGGTTCATATCTATCTATTGGTTTACTATATACTTTAAATATTCCCTCGGTAGTGCAGAGGTTTTGCATCTATGTTATCCTGAAATTCCAATAGGATAGCATTTTTCATTTTAAACAGAAGCAGGGAAACTTAAAAACTCAAACTATGAAACTCATTTTTACACTAAAAAGATGGAAATCATGCATTTCTCGACTTCCGTTTTATTTCCCTTTCCATGTAACATAGATTATGAGTAAATTGGCGCACGTTTACTCGATTAAGAGTTGCGTGTGTTAGCAACATTTATGGCTGAATTAGCTAGAGTGAACCAGCACCCTGCATATTAGTGAAGTGTCAATTATCTTGTTTGGTTTCTTATTCGAATTAAGAATGCATCAGCAAAAGGCAGAGAACAAGAATGAAGAATATTAGAGAAGGTAGCTAGCTAGGCATAGGCATGCATATTAGAAAGCAAGAGGGAAAGGGTACACGGATAAAGTAGGAATTTGGGCATCGATCTTGCTTGCTCCCGAGGCTATCAGAAATTCATTGTGGAGTCGGACTCGAAGCTTGCGGTTGATCTTATTTGCAAAACAGTCAGCCCCTCCCACCCTCTCTTTACCCTGATTTCTAGATGCCAGAGATCCCTTAGTCAGGCCGACGACGCCCGACTCATTCACGTCTTTAGGGAAGTGAACATGGTCGCGGACTCCCTCACTAAGTTAGCCTTTGCTTTTCCTATCGGTTTTCATATTTTAGATGAGACTCCCCCGGATGTTCTCAAAATTCTGTATGACGACGTCGCGGGTAGGGCCACCCCGCGACTCGTGAACTCTACTAGGCCTTAATAGCATTTGGGATTTTCCCGTTTCCGATCAAAAAAAAAAAAAAAAAATTAATGCATGGTTCACTTCAAAGAGGGAGAAAAGAAAGCAAACGAATCCAACAAAATGCCTGTACTGAACAAAAAACACCAAACAAGTGCAACAATACTCGAAGTACACAGCGCCTAATTAACAACAAAAGAAACTGCTACGTACTTTCCTAGCTAGCTAGTAGTAGTTTAATTCAAGATTATATTCGATGCCATTTCACGGACAGCGACAAAACATCAATCCCTAGCTTGTCCTTTTAGAAGGATAACGATTGATGATAATTATTGTAGTCTGTAACTGTTAAAATGAGGGAATTGTATATGAAATGTCTACTTGTTTATCACAAGAACATCTACTGTACCGTGAAACATACATGCACTCAAAAAACGAACATGCATGCACTTGGGCCCAAATTGTCGCACTACCTATATCTGTAGAGGTGATTGAATTAATCGTAGTATACGTGTTTGTACGTGGTTAAACTATATATATTATGATTCACCAATATATATAGTTGTTTGCGAGTTCGAATTCCCCTTAACTTCTTTGTTTAAATGGCCCTTGTGCGAGGCTCCATATTACCTGGGGACACACGAATGGCCATGACCGACACATCAAGTCTCGGCCAGGGGCTTAAAGCTCAATGAGCTCTTCAAGCTGCACAAATATAGCTCGGGCATGCACTAGCACCCCATAACCCGTAATAAGCATGAGCTAGACATGATTAAAATCCGGATGCGGGTTCGGATTCAGATGAGGGGCATGCGAATCAATCTGATCGCATTCGACAGGCTGAAAGAAGCCTTTGGACGCAGCTACAAGAAGCCATTTTTTATCATGCTCTCGCCCCCACTTGTGACGAGTACATGTTTGAGATTTATTCTCATCTCACTCTTAGGAGACATCCTCACGTGAACTGTATACATTATATTGATCCGTGAATTGATCATCATAATATATATGATTAATTAGCCACATATATCTACCGATACTTAATTGGACTCCAATCGTAAAGTATACGTACATACGTAAAACCTGTCTAGCCAGAAAGCTAATTAATGAATAGCAGAAAGTCAAAAGAAGCTAAAGTATAGTATTATTTCAACCAGAAAAAGAGTAGTATAGTATTAGTACGTATTATTGCATACTGATTTGAGTTTAACTAAATAGATGGACGAGACACCAAAAAGGCTTACATACGTACGTACCGTACGCACATGCACATAAAGAGAAACTAAACAATTACTGTAATTGATTAAGAGCTAAGTATATAAGTAGTAGCCGGTAAATATATATATAGCTAGTTGCTGTGTTGGACAGCCATGGTCTTCACCTCAGACATCCTTGCTTCATGGAACTTGGCGATGAAGACGGAAGCCCTCCAATCAATCCCGGGCTCGGCCACCCAGTAGCGGCTGTCTTCGTCGCTTGGGTACACCTTCCTCACTCGCTGAGCCTCGTCCCACGGATCACTGCTACTCGTGGCCTTGGTGTTACTAATTTGATTGATCCCTCTCTTGAACATGGAGAAAAGGCCGTGGGCAAATGAAGCCTTTCTCTGCCTCTTGCTCTTACCCGCCATTCTCAACTCTAGCTATATGTGTGGTTTAGCTAGCTAGCCTGCCTGTTTTACTCGATCTCTTGGCTATTTTTTGTTTTTGTATTTTGCGTGTATGTGTAAAATGAATATGTGAATGCCTTGGCTCACATTAGTGGATTTGGATTTGTGCTTTGGGTTGGGTGGGTGCCATGGTCTGCCATTCCCTTGTATTTATAGCGAGAGATTTGTGCTCACGTAGGCTATGAGGAATCTTTTAATCCAGTCCGTAAGATTGTTGGGTTTATCTATATAATTTATCTATTACTTACAAAATAATCAAAGGGGTAATGATTTTATTAAGTGTCAGTCTATATATAACTAGTATCAACTATCAACGTACTCACGCCATATTAAAAATATAATACTGTTTAATCTTTTAATTTTCCTTGATCATCAATTTATACATTTCAATATGTATTAAAAAATTGATATGTTAATACAAAATTTTATATATTTTGTAAGACTTGAACCATTTGGAAATATATTATATATGCAGTGGCCAGTGATTATCAAATTCTAAAATACTCAGTATATATTATAAATGTTGCCTATTACTGAATTCAGGAGGTTCATGCTCTAAATATTTGTCCAGTTGTCCTTGTGATCGGAGTATGCACATATCTAACGAAAATGTGGTACTTAAAATATTCGCTAGAATAAAGTAGTGGATTTTAGTTATGATGGATTCTTATGGAATACGATGTATTTATCGCTTTTAAACAATGATGGACTTGGCATTTGCTTTAGTATTGCCATTTGCCAAATTCTGCTACATATTTTATAGCAGGCAGACATTTCATGACGATGTGATAATGAATGAGCATATATTTATTTGATTACAATATCACATACCCAAAATATGTTATTTTTGTATATAATTGCCTTTCTGTAACTTTGTTCACAATTATGTAAAGATTCTTCCGCCGATTTAAAGATTCTTTTGAAATCTAGTTTGCTAGCATCAGGAAGTTCGAGAAGCAGTACGTGTAGTGACCCCTATCACATCCTCTTGAATTGAAGTTTGGTGAGTCTACTTGTGAGTAGTGACTATCTTGACCGCTTCAACCGAGAGAAGATATCCATCCTGAAATGTAACGTCGCAATGATAGTAGAATCCTTCCACTAGGGGTACTCCTAGAGGAAGGACTGTATGAGAAATTGACCAAGGATCCGTGCACCAGCTTTGAAGACGTCCAGACAAAGGCACAAGCCTAATGGTGCTTGGAAGAGGACTGTAAACTAAGAAAGCTCGTCTAGGAACATGACTTCCAGATTCCAAAACTTGATTAGAAAACCATTGAGGATAATGAATCTAATTGCGAATCCTCAAACGATGACGGCGACAGTCACAATCACGGTCATGGTCCAATCACCCAAAATCGCAAGGAACGTAGATTTCACCCATACCATTTCTTAAGATCTTATATTTCCATTATGCTTTCTTGTGGCGAACTCCCTCAGTTTTCCCGAGGCGATGTCCCTTGGCTTTTCCAAGCTAAGTTCCTCATCTTTTCCGAGATGGAGCTTTTAGGTTCCGAGACATAGACCCTCAACTTTTGAGTCGACGTCCAAGTGTCCAACGACACAGCCCCTTGATTAGTGGAGGAAAGCCACAGTCTTCAAACCCTCGACCTCCGAGGTAGCATCACACAAACTTCCAGTCACCAGAGCACCATCTTAGCCACCAAAAGCTATTATGTAGTTACATCTTCACAAAACAACAAAGCATTGCCTTTAGCAAATGACTTCATCATGACGACACCAAATGGCTAGAAGCTCGGTAAATTCCACCAGCAAGTAGCAAAATGACGAAGCATCTGACCGTTGCGTCATGAAATTCATCTTGTCTATCTTCTCGTCTCAATGACCAAGATGAATTTGGGGTATTATTAGGCCCTAAAAATATCACATGGCACAGCAGACTAGAAGCCTAATTAAAAACCCATAGGCTCAATTACATATAAATAGATTTAGGGATATAATCATCAGGCATGGACGGTTATATTAAACCTCTAAGCAATCGTAATATTCTTTCTGGATGTTACTCCTCATTCTAGCTCACATGTGATTCTCGAACGAAAGAACCACTAGTTCGACTTTTCCCGGCTGAAACAGTTCCTTACTTTAAAATTTCAGCCGAGCTATACATTTCATCAAAATTTCTAGAAGCACTCTCGGTACTGTTACTCCACTCTAATACGGTCCATTGCAATAACTAAAGCGTTTTGAAGAAAGCATTCATCAAAGGGACAAATGGATTTGAGGGGGGAAAAGATATTTATTAGCAGCAATGGTGAAGATAATAATGTATTCACACCTACAATGAAAATTGAAAAAAAAGTTCTTCCCCCTCTAATCCTTTGACGTATACATGCTTACTTACAACCCAATGATACCAATAAAAGATGTCAAATCAAGGAGCAAGCATTTAATCCAGCAAGCTACCATCTTCTTTTCTTGAGCCCTCAGATAGCTCAACCTGATACCACATATGAATGCACAAGCTTCCCAGACACACCCATTTGGCCTAGGAACTGCCTTTCCCATAAGAATGAAGGCTTTACACCAAACCTGAACCCACATTTATGCGCTTTAACAACAATCTTCTGGCTTCTTATCCTCACAGAAGACGTTTCTTTCTGGTCTGTAATGACAAGGCCAGGAAACTGAAACATCTCAGACAAAGTACTTCCCATGATTTTTCGGCTCTGATATCCCGCCTCCACACTCATTATAGGCTTCTCGTCCTCAACCGTGTCATTCATGACCCTCCTGGCTTTATCCAACAAGCCAATAGAGCGCCAAGCCTCAGCAACGAGATGAATAGTAGTCTTCTCAGGCAAGACACCATTTTCTTCCATTATTTGCATCATCTCTTCTGCCTTCCAAGGCTGTTTGGATTCTCCATAACCCCAAATCAAGGTCTCAAAGGCCTTGAGATTTGGAGGAACACCCAAGAAACGCATTTTCTCATACACCCTCATAGCGTATTCCATCTTCGCAGAACTGCACCAGCCACTGATAATTGTGGTGAATATCACAATGTCTGGGTGAATTCCAGCCCTGTCCATGTCAACGAGGAGAGCTTCTGCCTTGTCAGGTTCTCCAGATCGAACATAGCCCTTTGCTAGGATGCTGAATGCATGACTGTCAGGCTTGATCCCTGCATTCACCATGTCATCAAACATCTCCTGGCATTTGTCCATTTGCCCAGCTGAGCTCCATGCATTCATGATTGTGCTGAATGTTACTACATCTGGTTTTACTCCAAACTCTTTCATCAATGTCAAAGTCTGTCACAAGAGGTCAAAAGTCAGGATTTTATAGCCTAGTTGGAGCTTTTCCTAGAAGAATATTTTCTAGTCTAGTTAGTATCATAGATTACTTGATGTTGTTACACCTTTTTTGTAATAGAAATTGCAATCAAGTTTTCAGGCCTAGGCTTCTTGACAACACACAAGTTTTAGCCATGAGATTTCATCTAAGGTAAGGTATAAATTTCTCTGTTCAGCTTGTAAAATCCAATATTTTATCAGGTCAGACAATAAATCTCTACAAAGGTTAGAACACTACTTAAGTAAGCAAAGAAGAAAGCAAGAATATTTTTGTAAAATTGATAATTTTATCAGTTCAGACTTAATAAATCTCTACCAAGGTAAGAGGACTAGTAAAGTAAGCCCAGAAGAAAGCAAGAATATTTACCTCATCGACACCATCTGAGTCAGTGATGTCCAGGAACCCTTTGATGAGGGTATTAAATATGACAAGATTTGGATTGACACCAAGATCCTTCATCCTATACACAAATCTCAAGGCATCAACCATATTGCCTTCATGAGAGTACCCGTTCACAATAATACCACAGGTCCTCTCATTGGGATGAATACCATTGTTCTGCATCTCAAATATCATGTCTTCAGCTTTACTGGTTTCTCCATTCCTTGCATAAGCCCTTGCCAGAGTATTGTAAGTCACAACGTCTGGCTGTACACCAGTAGCCACCATTCTATACACCACATTCCATGCTTCCGAGATGTCCCTATCACACCAGGCTCTAATGAGAATATTGTAAGTCATGTCATTAGGCTTAACATCCTGTTCCGACATAACTTCTAGCAATTTCAGTGATTTCTCAGGCATCCCAGCAATACCATAGCCCTTGATCAAGGTGTTGAATGTACTTGTGGTAGGCTTGCATCTGTGTTCCTTCATCTTTTGAAGAATCTGCATGGCTCCTTTCATATCACCATCATCAGAGTAGGCATTGATGGCTGCATTGAAGAATATGGAGTCCGGTTTGACACCTTTGGTTTCCACCATGGAGATAAGAGACGGAATTGACCTTAATTTCTTTTGGAGGGTAAGGGCGGAAAGAAGATTGGTGTATGTTACAAGAGTCGGCCTGTGGTCTTCTTTTGTTAAGCTGTTGAAGATGTTGAAAACTTCTTGAGGCTTACCCTTTCTGATCAATTTGGTCATCAGCTTAGTTCTAGACATGACAGTTTTGCAACTGTTGTTTCCTAAGCAGATGGGACAACCACTATCAGCAGGGAACTCAGAGCAGCAAGAAGTCGGATATGATTTTTCCTGAAAATTTCATTCAAGAGTACAAATGAAAAAGATCAGAATTCTAAACAGAAATATAGGGAATAAATCAATGCTATTAACATTCACATAAGGTGAATGGGTTGTTTTGCATATAGTTTACCATTGTAGGTGATGCTTGAACCCTTCTCTTTCTTACATAAGCTCTTTTTTGCTGCTTCGCCATCCCGTTCACTGGAGCTAGATTGTGCTAAGCAAGTCAGTCACTGTCTTAAATGCGACAGCAGAGATCTGCAACTGCTCCTTGACACAGTTCTTGATGAAGCACTAGACAGTTTAGATAATGATGAAGTCTATGTTAAAACTCAGAGTAAAGAAAACCCAAACTAACTTGGAAACAATCATCCTGTCTCCAGTTAATGTGATGTTGAAATACACTTGAGCAGAGAAATTGCATGTATATCAAGGTTGACTGCTCTTATATGGAATTAGAAAAATCAAGCAATAAAGCATCTGAACCAGTAGTCCAGACCCACATACACAAGGCTAATTTGAAAACAATTAGTACCACAACTCTAACAGGAAAAAAATCCAATGCTAATACTGGATGTGAATCTTTCAAAAACCCCTAGAGTAACTTTTATCCGTTGAGCTGAGATCAGCAACAATGTTATACTATGGGCAGAAACAAGTCACAGATCTCATTTGAGGCCATGCAATGAACTCAATAGAGCCCAAAATGCAAGAAGATGGAGATTCAGCAAACTCAAGCTCAACAGTTAACAATTATGCAGCAACAGTCCAACAAAATGGGCATCAGACCTAGACCTTAAATCAAGATACAAGTAATTCAAAACTAGATTGGAGAATGAACAATTATTAGTTAACAAGTAGATTCAGCTTCATGTAAGTGGAAAGCTTAACAACACACCTGATCAAGCATCACCAAATCAGAAAAAAACAAAATAAGAATCTTGAATGATGAAAAATTGGGGGTTTAAGCATGTACCTGTGCTAAGGAGCAGCAGAGATGGTAGAGAAGAGTAGGGCTAGGAGATGGAGAGAAGTGGGCACAGGGGCATGGAGATACATAGGCACAAAGATACTTATAAAGTGGGTCACGCTAGATCTTGATAATGAAATGTGGTATGCGGGGCAAAATCTTATCCACGCAATGTAAGAAGAGACCCAATTGGTTGGGAGAAATTTCTAATGGCTGGAATCAGCTCTATTTGTTGCCCTCCTAATTTTGGGTATGTGGCTGCCTCAGGGCCGCCTCAATATTCTTGCGATTGCAAGCAAATTGGAATCTTTGAGATTTTTCTTCTAGGCTAATGGGGTTCTTTTCTGTTCCCATGGTTAGGTTAAGACACGTAAACTGTTTGATTTTCTCTCGATTAGGACACTGTGATCATCTCGCACCTTACCATTTTCCCGGGTGATGTGTTCTTGATTAGTTCACACTTCAAATGCTGATTTTTCATTGTTGATTTTTTTTTATCAATTGTGGAAAAATCGGTCAGCAAATATGGCGATGTGTTCTTAATTAATTCACATGTTTTTTTTTTTCATTTATAGATATTTATTTATTCCTTGTTGATTTTTTGGTCTAAAATGTAAACACTGGTAATTGTGAAAATATGGGTCAAAAATATCGGAAAGTGATAGGGGAAAAATAGCGGAAACGCTATTTAGGGCCTGTTTGGTTACTGTAAGGGAAACGGAAAGGGTAAGGGATTGAAAAATTGCATGGAAAGGAAATAAAATCCGTTACAGGCCTGAATTGTTTGGTACGGGTCCAAAGGAAAGGGAATGAAAAGACCCCCAAATTTTCAATCTAGGGTTTGTCCACCGTCAAATCCAAAACTAATAACCATTTCTCCTTCACAAAGCTATCGGGAGTAGGCCAGATGAAGAAACGGCCGGCGCAACTCTCTAGCAGCGGCGTCGGCGAGATCTCCGTGAAGAAAGCGAAGGCGGCGCCGGAGCCTCTGTTCACGAGCGCGGAAGTGGACGACGAGTCGGAGGAGGAGCTGACGAGGCTTATGGAAGGCGGTCTGGAGGAGGTTCCGTTCAAGGTGAGGTTCGTTCCGTATCCGTACACGTGGAGGCAGCCGATGTCGCCGCCGTCGTCGGCGTACATCACGATCAACGTCGGGCACGAGGAGTCGTGCGGATTGTCGCTCTCTGGCTCCGATTGCTCGCTGATAGCCAGCGTCGACCTCGCCGACCTCAACATTGCCGGCGGAGGACTCACTCGGGATGCGCGTGGACGGAGGGAGGTGGACGTGGAAGGGAAACGGTTTGTTACCTCCCGATTTTTAGGGGAATCAAAATTGGATTTGATTCCGATATTGGGTGGAATGAAAAAAGGGGAAATTTTGCAACCAAACACGAGTTAAGGGAGTGAAATACCTGATTCCGTTTCCGTAACCGTAAAAAACCACAACCAAACGGGCCCTTAATTTATTGAAACTCGTACACGAGGCTAGTTTACACACTCATGTTTTATTGCAACTTATAAATGAGGCGAGCCAGTAGCTTTCAATGTGTACTTGTTTTTCTTCAGATGTCATGTGAGCTCTTTTTGTTTGTGTTTTCTAATACCAGTTTATAAGCTATAGAGTTTTTTGGTCTCTCAATACAACAAATTTGTATATCAAAATACTTTTGTTATCATAAAAAGAAATGCAAGAGGCACCTAGCTAAGTTTGGAACATCAGTCTATCAGAGCAAGAGGTGGTTAGCTAAGTTTGCAGTATCAGAGCTATAACTCATTTATTATCTATCTTAGCACGTACACTACGTTTTTCCCCTCCAAATCAAGTCATATGTATGAACAAATCAAAACTGTATGTAGGAAACCAAACTGAGATTGAAACAAAGAATAAAAGAATACATTCCAAGCCTGATTGTGTATCAGCAAAACAATAGATACAGTCAAAAAGAAAGAACACCATTGTAATGCCCAGGGGAAAAAAATATGTTAGAGAGGGAGAAAGCATACCTCTTAGCAATCTAATATGGCACAATTGAATATGGAGAGAATCATAAGCGTGGATAACACACAAGTTTTCTTTACATTGGAAAAAGTGAGCAAGTTAATCAGGATTCTTCAAGGGCTTCCACTGAAACCTCGGCTATCCCTCTTCATCTTCTCAGGCCCCATCTCTCGAGTGGTCGTCCCTGAGGCCCCTGAGAAACCTCGGGTGTCTCTCTTCATCTTTCCCATCTCCATCTCCCGAGTCGTCTGCCCCCCTTCGCTGCTTGATCCAGAAGGGTAGAGACCATACTCACTTGTGGTCCCACCATACTCGCTGCTTCCATACTCTTGGCTTGCTAATGCCGTCTGCTTGAATTTCTTCATGTCTTCCTTATACTGACTGCTATCATAATCTGAGCTTCCATATGATCCGTAAACTGTGCTTTGCCCTGGTCTGATTCCTTCATTCAGGTCTGACAAGGAAACATCTCCCTCCAAGGCTCGAACTATCTGATAAATTCCCAGTGCAAGAAACCCAACGTCATAATGATCCTTAATTATAGCACGTATATTCATGCAATCGGAAATGGAAGAGGAAGAAAAAAAAAGTACCTGGCTCATTCTTGGCCTACGGCGGGCTGAATGGCGCACACAAGCAGCCGCACAGGCAACCATACGAGCCATTTCATTCAGATTGTAGCTTTTTTGCAGACGTGCATCCACAAGAGCATCATAATTATCTTCTTCCAAGGCTCTGGCAAGCAAAGGTCTTGCCTGCAACGACGACAACAAGAACCATCAGTAAAGGTACAGATTATTAAAAAAATCAGCTGACGGGATGGGGAAAAAATACCGAGCATACTCACCCAGTCTACTAAACTATCATCCATATAAGTATTTCTTGGGTCAACAGGTCTGCGCCCAGTGATCAATTCCAGAAGCATGATGCCGTAGGAGAAAACATCTGACTTCTCTGTGAGTTTGCCACTTGAAGCATATTCGGGAGCCAAGTATCTGTAATTACAAAGTTCATTAGAAACTGTATGTTTAGGATGTCTCATTTACTTCGAAGAATGTACAAAGAAAAATCAAGATTCTCAAAATGTACAAGGAAATGATACAGTAATCAACTAGGGTGACTAGATTTCAAGAGAAAATATGACCAATAAGGAAAACAAATTTCATTTTTTAGCAGAAGAGAGGTGTATCAATCTTACCCAAAAGTTCCCATAACTCTCGTGGATATATGAGTGTTCACATCAGAAGAGATCTTTGCAAGTCCAAAATCAGCAACCTGGATAAAAAGCCCAAAGTAGGCATTAGTTTAAAATCACCTAAAGCCAATGTACCTAGCTTCCAAATCAACAACCCATATAAGTCAAAAGTGTTAATGCATAAACTACTGTTCACAAGTCTAGGCAAAGAAGCAAGTGCCATACTTTTTTTGATGTGCAAAGAGAAGTTAAAGTAATGGCTGTATTGTAATTTTAAACTCACCATTGCTTCAAACCTAAAATCTAGAAGTATGTTTGATGCTTTAATATCCCTATGGATAATCTTTGGATGACCTGCAGTACACATACCACACATTCAGCTCAATCTCTATTACAACAAGGCAACTATCATACTAAAAAGGTTGGGAATTGTATAAAGAAACTTACAATCCTCATGCAAATAGGCCAATCCTTTAGCAGAACCCAGGGCTATCTTTAGTCTTATTGGCCACTCCATTGTAGGTTGTCCCTTGCCTGCAAAAACATGCTTGACTTTGTCAGATCAAACAACAACAAAAACAGTGACCAAGACTATAAAATACCAAAATTATATAGGAATGGAGTGATGATTTTGTAACAATTAACTAACCATGAAGATGGAATTCCAAGTTGTTGTTCGGAACAAACTCATAAACAAGTATTCTCTTTGAACCAGTCATGCAGTATCCAACTAATGACACAAGATGTTTGTGATGCACCCTACTGATAATCTCAACTTCTGCCTGGAATTCACGTTCTCCCTGTCCGCTGCCAGCTTTGAGTGACTTCACTGCTACTTCTTTCCCATTTGGAAGGACTCCTTTGTGCACATATCCAAATCCACCTTGACCTAGAATATTGGCATCTGAGAAGCCATCAGTTGCCATAGCAAGCTCATCATAAGTAAAAGTGCTCTTTGAGAAGCCCAATGACATCCCAGGAGAAGGTGGAGGAAGTGGGGCCTCGGATCCTGAATAGTTGGAGCCAGAATCTCCACTGTTGCTTATAAAGGCTGGAGGAGGAGCCATTGGAGGACGATTTGGAGAAGGTGGAGGCCGTGCAGCCGGAGGAGAAGGCTTGGGCATCATATACTGTTCGGGTGGAGGAGGAATATTTTGTTGCCAATGCTGAGCCTGAGCTTGACCGCCATAGTAACCATCTGTCACAAACACAAACTTTCATTCAATCAACCATCACCACATGCATAATTTCAGTATGAGACTCTGAAGTCACGGAACAGATATGGGTTGACAAAATGTAGGTTTGCTTGAGCCATGCACATTAAATTGCCACCTTTGACGACATCCAAAGCAGTTGAATTTTAGAATTTAGATTCATGAGAGCTCAGTTTTTTTTTATAACTTTTCTAGATTTCCAGATGTCATCATGCAAGATCAGATCTAGGTAGCGTCATACAGCAAGATCTAGTAATCTTAATTGAAGTTAAAACGTCCCCATCCCTGAGCTAATATCAGATCTGAACAGGTCAGCCTCAAATCATACAACACAGCATACCTAGATTCAAATTTCCAATCCAGCACACAAGAGATAGGATTACATTTTGAATGAATCAAAGATCAAAGTAGATAGTTAGAGAGGTAATTTGACGGGAGAGAAGGTCAAACCTACCTTTGGGACCAGGAGCAGGAGGAGGAGGAGGGACATAGTAGTTCTCGTGTCCATACTCATTTCTTCTTCTCTTCCTCTTCTTAGCACAGCAAACGCAGAGGATACTCAACAGCAGAAGTATAACGACTCCACCAATGGCAATACCTACCACCACACCTGTTGACAGACCGGAAGAGGAAGAAGAGGAGGAGGAAGAAGTCGTGGAAGGCGTACGCGAGGAGGGAGGCGGCGGAGAAGATTTCGAGGAGCTCGATCCGGAAGGCGGAGGGGGCGACGGCGTGGATGAGGAGGGCGGCGGCGGCGGAGAGGACGAAGAGGAAGAGGACGGAGGAGGAGAGGTGGTGGTCGAAGACGGAGGCGGAGGAGAGGCGGCGGCGGCGGGAGGAGGAGAGGAGGGAGTGGAGGTGGAGGGTGGCGGCGCCGAGGACGACGAATTGGAAGGAGGAGGGGCGGAGGTGGTCGGCGCCGGAGGGGAGGAGGCCGGAGAAGGAGTGGTGGCGTTGGCGGCCGGAGGGGAGGAGGCCGGAGCAGACATGTTTGAGGCTCTGAAGAATTGGGAATTTTGGAGTGGGTGTGTGCGTTTGTGTTCTAATGAAAACGAAAAGCTAGGGATTTGCTTTTTGAGTCACATGGGCGGAAGAGAGAGAAATATGAGAATTTGGGAAGAGGAGGTGTCCAGTCCAGCTCGGATCGTCTGGAAATGCGGAGCGGTTGTTGGACGCGGGGCCCACACGCCTGGCCCGCGTATGGAGTCAGTCATGCACAACGCAGACGCCGCTCCTTTCGTCCCTTTTTCGGTGCCAGCTCCTTTTCACATTTTGACCCCGGAACACGTTTGAAATTCACATTCGGGTTCTAATTTTATCCAATTTTTCAGTTTTGAAGGCATACTTTAGTGGACGAGTCACATTGTTGGTCTACTACACCTAATTTTCAGTTATCATGGCACTAGATTGATTTTTTTGCCCAGACGCTGACGCATCATGGAACCATCTATATTAGAAATAACGGTTTTTTTAATCATGTCCTAAGTTACACTCTGAGCGTATTAAAATCCTAAAAAGAAATTAATGAACTCGTCATAAAAAAAATAAAAAATAAATCCAAAATTTAAGATTTTCCCAATCTTTCCATTATTAGTTGTTTATAGTGTGCCATCTCAAAGATACATAATAGAAAAAAATACTGCAAGTAATACCTCTATGATAACGTGTATCAAAAACTAAATTAGGAGAGTTATTTCCGACAATGAACATTTGTGGCATGTAAGCCGAATGTAGATCGAGTAATCGACCCTGACCAATCAAACCGAAAAAGATAAGAAAAGTAAATTAAAGAAAAGACATCTTTGCATACAAATTAATTAGCTAATCACAACGGCAATTAATATAGGACATATTGATTGATGATTTAATTGAAATCATTTAACATAGTATATCAATCAATGCCTTATCACACGGAATATTATACTTTCATCCCAAGTGGGCAAAAAGGAGGTTAATTCGATCACATGTGGAGTTGTTGCAGTCAAACATTAGGCGCAGTAGACTATTATTATAAGTAGGTGTTTATATTCTGATAAAAAAAAAAGTAGGTGTTTATATAACATTTATACATGTGACTATACTCGTATGACTGACTATATGTGATCAATTTAGAGGTTAGAATTAACTTAATTGGAAGTGGTCGTTGAGTGGAAGGGAAAGAAACTCGGCCAGCTGGAAACTAATTATCTAACATTTAAACTCTCTCTTACATCAAACGACGATGTTTTACAAAGTTCATTTGGAAGACCGAACTAGTTAAACTTGACGTGGGTAGTAACTAGTAAAGGAAGTGTTAGGTAAATTTAACCAATTTACTTATAAGATTAGAATTCACCTTCTAACTTAATGATTAAGTCAATATATATGAAGGATTACGATGGTGTATGATAAAGCAAGGAAAGATTATCACGACATCAAAAACACTCAATGCACATCTCATTAAGAAACAACTTAATACCTTCCTAGGATAAAATTATTCCAAACGATATCAAGTCGTAGAACAAAACGAGCAAAAACACGTGCTCTTTTAGTCTTTAAGAAGAAAAGCGATAACAAAGAAAGGTATAAGGCACCAACCCACCCGTATGGTAAATCATGGCACCGTAATCAATATCTATCTATCTATCTATCTATCTATTACTATATACTAAAGCGGAAGCAAATTCTGCCACCATATTGCGCCACATCACCCCTTTTATTAAAATAATATATTTTATATAAATTTTGTTATCATCTATTGAATTGGAAAATTTGCTATTTCTACTTCCTACTTGAAAATTTTATCTTTTGTTATCTATTAAATTGGAAATTTTATCTTTCTACTCTCTACTAATTACATGTTAATTTATCATATATGAATCTATGATCCAAAAGCATGTACGTAATTTTTCATCATTATTTAAAGTATTTATTATAGAGAAAGACTCATGTAAGAATGAGTCTTACGGTAGGAAATAGGAATGGATCTCGTCCCTTTAATTATACTCATCCAACGGCTGATATAGACACACGTCCCTTCCAAAAAAATAAAGCTATTAAATAAAAAAAAAAACCCCAAAATCTCTCTCAGCCTCCCTCTCAAACTCCACTCCGCACCATCCGTCCATTCCCCGTTCACAATGTCGGCAGCTGATTTCCAAATCCTTCCCCTGCACGCCATCGCCCGTTCGATTCTCGGCCTCCACCAGATCGGCCACCGGGAGGAGGCGGCCGAGGAGGCGATCGACGCCTTTCAGTACAAGGTCGCTCAGCTTTTCCTCGCCCTCTCTTTTCCGAATTCGACCTCGGTCGGCGAGATCCTCTCCCTCACGTGGCTCCAGGGCCTCCTCGAGGTCTAATGTGCTTGATCAGGAGAGGAGTAGGGCGAAATTGAGAGATCTAGGGTTATTTCTAATGAACTCCAGAGTTGAAAAGGTCTGTTATAATGTTTTTTGGGATGATATTATGGGTTTGGGTATGTTAGATTTGTATATATAGTACTTATAATTATGGCCTATTAGCTCAAATGGTAGAGCAATGTGCTTGATGCACAATAATGTGGGTTCAAATCCCACATAGGTCAATTTCGTAACTGGTCATCACCGATGACAAGTTTTTTGCGTGAATGATGGGTTTTACCTCAACTTGTCATCTGATGACAAGTTGAGTACGTGAACGAAATGACAAGTTTTTGTACGTGGACTGATGACAAGTAACGTGTCATCTGATGACAAGTTACTTGTCATCACTAATGACAAGGCGGTCAACGCCGGTCAACGCCTGGTCAACGCCGGTCAACGCTGATAGTGGTGAGGGGTGCTGACGTCATCATATGCCATTGATGACGTCATCTTGTAAATTTAAAAAAAGGTATGGGCAAAATTGGAAAAAAGCATATGGGGGCTCATTTTTTTTCCTTGTAGCCTATTTGCTTCATTTTTGGTTGCCCATAGCCCATGTACCCATTTTCGTCACCTATGAATCCGTTATAACCCAGATTAATTATGACTTCACACACAATTTGTAATCGTAATATTTTAAATACGATATAACCCCGGATATGAACATACGATATAACCGGACCCATACCAAACTATTTAATATTGAATAATATTTAATATGAATAATATTTAATATTGAATAATATTGATTATTAAAACTATTTACAAATTGAATTAATATTTTTATCATGCAAATGTTTAATTATGCAATTTATTTCAGAATTTGTTAATCCTAAATATTCACATTTATCATAATAATCAGCGATATCAAATATGTATGGAAGTGATTTTAAAATTGAAAATTTTAAAAAATTATATATCAAGAATAAGACTATTACTTATGTAGAAGGAAGGATCTTAAAATACTAAAACGGTCAAAGAAATTATACCGTAAAAATATTATAGTCACATAATAAAGATTAAGTATTATGTATGGGGTTGGTTTGATGAGTCGGTCATTTTGATTTCAAATTAAGTACAAGGTTGTGATATTATATATGGAGAATAAACATATTGACGGGGTTGATTCGATAGGTTAGACATTTTGAGTTTGAATTGAGTAGACGTTTGAACCGTTATGTATGAAGAATAAACCTATCAATAAGGTTGATTCTGTAGGTTGGTCATTTGATTTCGGATTGAGTATAAGTTTGAGTTGATATATATATATATAGAATAAGGATCCTATAGAACCCCTCTTTATGGTGAAACCGGTGAACAACTTGTATCCCTTGGATCTAATTATATGAACGATCCGGATTGGTTAAAAATGGTGCATATTTGAATTATAAAAAAAAACAAATCAATTTATTTGTTATCTCATTCTCTCTCCATATCTTGCACAAAAATAGGATAATTCAAAAAACAATTTTATCTTTCCAAATCTATATTTATCCAATCAATTGCAAATCACTTTCACAAAAACGAGAAAAAAATTCAGATTTTCTCTCCCTTGTTGGTTTGCTGCTAAGAAGAAAAATCCGACATATTTAACTATAACTCGTTCGGATGTATAAATCGCCATCGGATCTTGGTATGTTTCATCTTAATTTTTTTCGATACTATGGGTTTGGGCATTTTCCACGTTTAATAAATCGATTTGAATCTTGTATTTCATTCCTTGCAAATAATGTAGAAGATGCGGAAAACCAATGAATACTTTTGAATTTTGATTTCAAGGGTTCTTACTAAATAAGATCCGATATGAATATATGATGTTCGATTTTGAATATGTATTATGATTAGTTGAATTTTAGTTTAAATCTTATAAACTTTCATATATGGAAGTCAGATCTAGGGTTTGGGATTTTTGTTGAACGAATTTATAATTTAGGGTAAAAATGTATTATTTGCTGAATTTATAATGGAATATATGATTTGAATTAATGATGTAGTAACCTGAATATTGACATGTATGATTTGAGTTGTGAATATATGATTTTCAAATGCAATGGTTTGCGAATATATATATTTTGATTTGATGGATTAACTCGAATTCTAGGTACTATAGTATAATCAGAATTTTTAAGATAATCATATGAATGTTCTTATAAAGTATTTGAATATAGCCTACTAGAAGTATGATTTGAATCGATGATGTAGTAACCTGAATGTTGCTATATATGTTTTGAACTGTGAATATATGGTTCTCGAATACAATAGTTTACTTTGTGAATATAACTTTTGGATTGATGTAGTAACTTGAATTTATGGTAGTATAATTTGAATTTTTAAGATAATCACATGAATGTTCGTATTAATCATTTGAATATAACATATTAGAAGTGTGATTGAATTTCGCTATATATGTTTTGAATTGTGAATATATGGTTTTCGAATACAATAGTTTGTTTTGTGAATATAACTTTTGAATTGATGTAGTACCTTGAATTTTTGGTAGCATAATCTGAATTTTTAAGATAATCATGTGAATGTGCTTATTAATTATTTTTATATAGCATATTAGAAATGGATTGAATTTTGCTATATATGTTTTGAACTGTGAATATATGGTTTCGAATATAATAGTTTAATTTGTGAATATAACTTTTGAATTGATGTAGTAACATGAATTTTTTGTAGCATAATCTGAATTTTTAAGATAATCACATGAATGTTTTTATTAATTGTTTGAATATAGCATATTAGAAGTGTGATTTGAATCAATGATGTAATAACCCGAATGTTGCTATATATGTTTTGAATTGTGAATATATGGTTTTCGAATACAATGGTTTATGAATATATCTTTTGAATTGATGTAGTAACTTGAATTCTAGGTAGCATAATCTGAATTTTTAAGGTAATCACATGAATGTTCTTATGAATTATTTGAATATATCATATTATGAAGTATGATTTGAATCTTATAAAAAAAATGAATTAGTAGTCATTTCACTCTAAATGTTTATGTTTATTTGTGGAATATGTAGTTTTGAAGGTTGGAATATAGCGACAAGATTGAAGAGCATACAAATGCAAAAAGAGAGTGGAAGAAGTATGATAGGGATCCAAGACAACGATGCACACTAAAGAATCATAATTATTTATCATTATTTTACAATGTATTCAAATTCAATTAAATTGTATCCATTCATGAAATTATAACGAGAATATAAAACTATCCATTTTTGTCAAATCCAATTATTACAAGTACATATTCAATGTACAATGTATTTATATATTTCGTGTAGTTTCACCTCGAATAAGACAATATAATTCGAATTCAACAAAATGGATTGCATATTCAAACCACGCCAAACTACAATGAACTTTGAATAATATTCAGGAAATGCTAAATCATATTCAACTATGTACTTGATAAATTCAAATATATGTACAGTCGTATATTAAATCAATCTTATCGAATATTGAAGTAACACAATCGAATTTGTAATGATTGACGTATGCATATACAAGATTGGTGTGATTTTTTTTTTTTTTCGAAATTCAAAGATTTCGAAAAAAAAATAATCCATAACCCTTAAATTTAGAAACTACGGAGTATCATTTTGAAAAAAATCTAGTTTTAACTTGATGATGGTATCTTCTCCCTACTATTATGGAAGCTTAATTGTTTTTACAACTAATTGTGATTTTTCTATAATTCACCCATTATTTTCAAAAATCTAGCCTACTCTTGGTTTTATGGTAACTAGCTTAACCTGTCGTGCCATGCACGACTATTTCACTTTAAAATATTAAAATAAAAGTATACATTTATATGAAAATTTTTATATAAGTTTTATTATATGAACATGTTTTTTATCTTTTAAAAAGAGGGATACTGTTTTTGAAGTTCATATAACCCAAAAAATATATATATAAGACATAACTTTTTCACTCATTTGTATATTTTTATAAAATCTGATTATAAGAATGTAAATTGATATTTTACTTGCACTTTTATCATGTGTTAATGACGACTATCATAAATGTAAATATAACTAAAAAAAATCATCAACTGATAAATTGATAAAAATTACAAAAATTTAATAGAAATTGTTGGAAACCACAAATTTTCTTGTATTAAAGAAATAAGTTGAATCCAATATTCATAAAATTTTCTTAACTTGTTTGTGAAAGATTTTTTCCTATAATGCTTTAAGAATTAATAATTGACAAAAGCTTCTTATAAGTAGATAAGAAGAAATTCAATAGGAAAGCCCTATATAATGTGAATAATAAAAATTAGTTTTTTTTATATATGAGGCAGGGTCAAATTTAATGTGGTGGTTCAAAAAAACGACCACTTGTATGTTTGTATTAGGAAAATAAGGGGTGTTTATATAATTTGAGAAAAATTAATTATGGGATTTTTTTGTAAATAAATAAAAATTATGAAAAAGATGTACGTTATCAAGATATAAATCGAAATTATTATTTGGCTAAAAAAACAATTTTATTTATCAAGATAGAAAAAAAAAATCAAATATAATGTGTAAAAAATATAGTTGATCATGTAAATATAAAAAATATTTAACTTAAGCTTAAAAATGCTAAATTTATCCAAGTAAATCAAATAATAAAGTAAAAAAATTAGTCTTTCTATTAAAAAATAATTTGAAATTTTATCTTAAAAGTTCTAAATTTAATTAAGTAAATCAAATATAATTAGTTCATAGTAGTTATATTTTGAAAATTCAAGATATATTATAGAATCATGTTTTTCAATTAAGGTGATATATTCAAAAAGATAGAATATCTTACCAAAATTTGAAAACTTGGGTATATCTTTTACATAAATAGATATTATAATTATATCAAATTAATTGAAATACCACAAATAAAAAGTATTTTTTTATCAAAAATAAGATGGGTCTAAAATTAACTGTAAATAAGATTAGTATTTTTTTTCTATACTTTGTGCTTTTCTTAACCATCCGCCATCCACTTGATTTCATATTCTATAAAAGATAAATTGTTTAAGGAAAATAAAATTAAAAATGGATATTAAAATTTTAAAGATAAATTGAGAAAATTAAGGAAAATAAAAGATATAAATTTGTTATTATCTATTTGAGTGGAAAAAAAAATTAAATCAAGCGGGGCTAGAATAAACGTGGAGGCTCGAAAATGGTCGGTTTTTATAATATATATATTGATTGATGATTATTGATTTTTGGATATATAATTAAATGGTTAATTTAAAATTACTCTATACTTTATGGATAGATATTGTATATGGATAGATAATTTATATGGATAGATATTGTTGATAAGGTAGTTAATTAAAAGATTGAAAATTTACATAGCAAAATTATGATAGTTAATTAAAAGACTTTACAAATTATTTTGGTTAAACAACTGGTGGGGCCAGAATCAACGTGGTGGCTCGAAAACGGTCGGTTTTTATAGTATATATATATTGATTCAATGGCTATTATTAATTCATCCGTTTCACTATAAGAGGTGTTTTACCTGAACCCTCCCCTATATATATATATATATGGGAGGGTTCAGGTAAAACACCTCTTATAGTGAAACGGGTGAATTAATAGTAGACGTTGGATTACCATGAAACCAAGGGCCTAGATTATGCTGAATTTTGGATAATAATGGGTGAATTATAGAAAATCACAATTATTTGTAAATTCAATTAAGCTTCCATAATAGTAGGGAGGAGTTACGTCCAAATTCAAACTAGATTTTTCTCAAAATCAAAGTTCCTAAATTTAAGGGTTGTAATTTTTTTTCGAAATTCAAACCAGATTTTAGAAAAAAATCACACAAATCTCGTATATGCATTCGTCAGTCATTGCAAATTCAATCATGCTACTTCAATATTCGATAAAACTGATTTAATATTCGATTGTACAAATATTCGAGTATACAACTTGAATATTCGACTGGATAAATATTCGAGGATGCAACTTAAATATTCTTCTATACTACTTCAATATTCGACTACACAAATGTTTGACGAAACAAACTTAATATATTCAACTATAAAACTTGAATATTCGACTATACAATATATTCGAATTTGTCATATACATGGTTGAATATCTTCTAAATTTTTTTGAATTATTTAAACATTGTTAGAATTTGTCATAATTTGAATATTCGACCTGAAACGTACAACTTATACTAGATGGATAGCATTCAAATACATCGACTTTATATTCAGTGGGTAATGAGATATATTCAAAGTTGTTGAATTCAATAATCAGATGGTAAAATTCGAAATATGTACATTGATATTCGTAAATAGCATACAACTTATACTACATGGTAATATTCAAACACATAGAGTTCATATTCAATGAATAATATTGAACATTCGAAGTTGTTGCATTCAATAATCAGACGGTAATATTCGAACTATGTACGAATATATTCAAAACACAATACTTCCAAAATCAGATCCGAAAAAAATCCCCGAAAATTATATATTTGATTTGAAAGAAGTAAGATATGGAGAGAGAAAAAAGATCCCTGAAATCAGATTTGGCATTTTAATTTTTTTATTAACTATTATATCTTTACTGTAAAATCTAGAGCGTTAGATTAGAATAAATCCAATGGTTGATAAATGTTCACCGGTTACACTCTTATAGAGTGTTTCACAAGATCCAAATTCTATAGAATAAACCTATTAAGTAGAACATTAAGATTTCACACTATCAAATTCGAGTTTGTTCTACATAGAAGTATGTCACTAAAATTAACCAATTAATCGATTCCAAATGTTTTAGCTTTCATCATACTTATCGGATTCAAATAACATATATATATATATGTGTAATTTATAAAACTTACATCATATATAAATCATTAATATTTTAAATCCATTTAAAAAAAGTCCCGGACAAGGCCCGGGTTATAACTAGTACCCTATTATTGCAATATCACTACAACAACAAGAATTCAAGAATAAATAATAGAAACCATGCGGTCGTTTTTGCTTGCAAGTTTGATCACAAAACGAAGAAAGATTATTAATGATGAGTTTTTCCCAAAAGTACAAAGATATCCTAAATAAAACGAGTAGAAGACACACGACGTTAATTAGTCAGAATAGAAAAAAGATAAACTGAGCTCTATTAATCACAATACACACTCACTTGATCACTAAACACACGCCATATTCGAATTGATTCTTAAGCTCGAGTTGCACACAATCTTTCCACAAAAATGAGGTGGTCGTACAGATCGACATGCATATAGTTCCCTTAGCTAGGCATTTCACGAGTGACTTCTTTGTTCATATAACTTCTCAAAGTAAATTGTTACAGGATCTAAAAAATTCTAAGATAAAGTTTAGTGGGCTGATAATCCAGACTTTTGGAGGTTATGCGTGTATATGATCCTATCATACAAGCTTAAAAGGGTTCCAACTCAAAATCACATGACAATGGGTGGAATAATTCCTTAAGTTGTTTTTTCGAAAGTAGGCACTATTCAACTTTTTATTCTCAAAATGGGCACTGTACAAAATAAATTCCGGAAATAGGCAGTTTCAGGTTGGGAGACGCTGGCTGGGCCAGCGTCTTTGGTTCAATTTTGCTCCGGGGCAGAGACGCTGGTGGGACCAGCGTCTCTATCAGAAAGACGCTGGCCGGGCCAGCGTCTTTCCTCAGTTTATTTCTTTTTCAAAATTCGTTAATTTAATATATTAAATTGGCAATTTTAATATCAAATATTTATAAAATTAAAACTAATTAATTCAATATTTTTTGGAAAATTATATTTAGTTAATTAGTTAGAGGTTAGAGACGCTTTTAATGTTCACACTCGGTATTTAAACCGGAGTTTGCTGTCCAGCGGTAAGATGGTGCGTAGGGGTTGGAACATGGGTGTGAAACGCAATAACTTTTGGCTCGGTGATCCGTTCGAGGCGTGTGAGCAGTCGTTTCGAAGGTCTCGACGTAAGCCACGAGGTGGAGTCTTGGGTTCGCGGTTTCCGGGCTGGCATAAGACCAGAATCTGGGGGGAAGCAGACAGGCGTCGAGGAGTCCGGGGAGAAAAAGGGCGTAACTTTGCGCTCGGTTATCGGAACGGGGCGTATTTTATGTCATTTCGAAGGTCTCTTCGAGACGGGGCTATAGTCAGTCTGCAGGGCCTATATGTTGGGGGTTCTTGCAAAAAAAGCCGTTTAAGGCTTCAAAACCGAGTTTGAGTGTCCCAAACGGCGTAGTCTGTCCGCTTCTCCCCAGATTCTGGACTCATGTCGGACAGGAAACCACGAACCAAAGACTCCACCTCGTGGCTTAAGTCGAGACCTTCGAAACGACTGCTCACACGCCTCGAACGGATCACCGAGCCAAAAGTTATTGCGTTT